>VZRE01002389.1:196412-215036 GCA_013396775.1 Cephalopterus ornatus
AGTGCCGCCGCCGAGCGGCTCCGGGCACGGCGCGGGCGTGCGCCCAGCCCGGCGGGAAAGGGGCGGTACCGGCCGGGAAGGCTGCTGGGAAATGTAGTTCCGTTCCGGGAGAGGCGGCGGCCGCGCTCCCTTCTCCCGGCCGCAGGACATGAGGGGGTGTTCCGGACGCGCTTATCCCGCCGAGTGAGGGGCGGGGCTTCCCAGCGCCTTCCTGACCCTTGCTGAAGAAGGCGGCTCAAGGGCGGGAGCGTGGAATTGCCCAGCAACTTGCTGAATATCCTCATCCCCATCCCAGAAGTGCAGCCCTGTGGCTGCTCCTTCCTTAAACGCTCTCCTACCCCACTGCTCCTCTAGTGTCGGGGAGCAGAAAAGATTCGGAGCTTTGGAGTGTCATTCAGAGAATTGGAGTGTCAGTTGGAGAGCAAGACCGGTTAGACCATCTGGAGAATTTTGTCTTGTCTGAACATGTTCTGGCACCAAATTATTTAACAAGGAAGCATCTGTGCTTTCGCTGGGAATCAGGCCCACTGAAAAGGTAGTTGTTCTGCCTGGTTTTTTAGATCTGACATTTGTGATATTTGGCTGTGTCAAGTGCTATTTGCAAATAATCTAGCGAGGAACTAATTTCCTGCAGCTGGCATACACCAGACCTCTGAGTCCAGGCATAAGGGCAACAGCTAACATTTTACAGGTGGTCTAAACACCTCTGTAATAAATACACTTGGTCTGAGCAAGTTTTGCAAGGGCTGAAATCCATGATATTTGACCTAGCTCAGTGCTGGCACTGTGCTACTCAAACAGTTTTCCTTCCACAGCTTAACACAACCCTTCAGCCGGTACTAAAACTCTTGGTAATGCTGCCATAAAACCCTCAGAAGGATCTTCCTCTTTCTTTTAAATGAGAGGCAGCGTATCCTCTACAACATACCACAGAGATCACATATCTCTGAACATGTAAAAAGTCCATACAGGAATTTGATTTTTTTTCATTTTTATACTTCCTGGGATTTCCATGCTTGTTTAACCTTATGTAACTTAATCTTAGATCAGAGTCCACCAGGACTTTGGGGGAGCATTTCTTGCATACTGTGTATGTTCCAAAGCTGACATTACCCTGAACACAACTGTCTTTAACTTGTAAAGTGGGAGTACATCTATATTCATAGCCAAGCTTTTAAATGCAGAGCAATACAAACACAACCGACTATAAATGAAACCTGCCCCTATCATCATCCCAAGGAGGAAAGATAGAGGTTTCTCCACACACTTCTTGTAACTATGTTGCATCCAAAAGCCCTAGGTAGAACTGGGTCCAGCCAGTTTCCTAGAGCTTTTGCACTGTCCATGCTGCAAATCCTTTCCTGCCAGTTACATTGAAGTTCATGTTGTAAAAGTCCCTCTTAGCTCCTGCAGCTACTTGTTTTCCTTTGCTGAACAGATCACAAGTAGATTCAACAAAGTGCTTTAATTTTATGTATTTATAAACCTACAGGAACTTTGTTTGATCCTGAGGGTGATGAGGCATTACAAGCAGTTGTCTATATGAGAAGCTTTTATTGAACCTTAAACTGATACCATTACTCACTGCTCTTTGATCAGATAGATCTGCCTCCTGGCAAGGTGCTGAAACAGATATCAAGCATGCATCACTACCTGAACATTTTCTCTTTAGTTCAGGAGTGTGTCAAACTCTAATGGCTCATTACAATACATTTTATTGCATTAAAGTTCAATTAGCAAATGTCAATTAAGATTTACACAGGAGGAGAGAAGAGAGTTGAAATCCTTCTGTTAGCTAAACAGGGATGCCATCAAACCAAATCTTCATAGGCACATCCTTATTCCTTTGATTTTTCTTAACAGACTTGGGTAGCCATGTTCTTCAGGAAGAAAAATTAATGTCACCTCTTTGACTTAAGTGAAGCTATAAATATTGATTTACATAAGCTGGGGATTTGGTCCCTACTGTATAAAACCTTTCCCTTTCAAATGTGTTCACTATCCTTTATAAACAATTAAACCCATCAGAAAGGAAAAAAAACCAACAAAAAACAATCAAACAAAAACAAACAAATAAACCCCACAAAATAACCACAAAAAAACCCAAAAAAACCCAAATGAACAAACAACAACATACAACAAATCCCCAAACAACAATGAAATAAAATAAAGATTTCTAACTCATGTATTACCACCACATGAATACTTAAGAACAGGGACATGACCATAAACATCAGAAAAAAATCCCTGAAGTGACAGCTGAGGGAGGATGCGTGATCTTCACAAGACACACTTCAGCCTCTAAAACTTAATTCCACAACAAATTTCAAACAGCAACTGCAGCCTTAACAGCTGGGTTTTGTTTAAGATTTGAAACAATAAGAGATTTTAGATTAGATGCCCATTTAGGTATAAATTACACTGATGCATTGTGGTTTAGGCATTTTTATGGTTGTAGATAAGTAGCACACCTCAGGCTCCTATACTACCAGAAATTCTTGAACAGTCTCTTCGGTTGTCTTTTTGCTATTAGCAATTCTTCAGAGGTGAGGAGGGCAGCAAAGGAATGCTTTTGTGTCAGTGCATAAAAGATGTATGTACCTTAAACTACACATGCGGTAAGTACTGACAGTCTTTGTTGCTCTCCTATGTAGAGGGAAGTATAAAATGAGGTATTAGTAAGAGAGAAACTTCTAACTTCTGTCTGCTTCTGCACTAGCACCCATGATTTTGTGCACTGAAGCTTTTTGAGTCCCCTTCAAAAGATCAGACACCCCTAGCTCTTTGTTCACTTGATGTCCAGCCAACACAGATCACAAGCTGTCTTACACATGATACCAAAATACTGGGTACTGAGGTGGCCACGAAGCAGAGGAGATAGACAACAGCAAGTTAATCATTATTTACATCCAAAATGATCACATGAAGCTATGAAGTAAGTCAGAAATTAAGCCACAAGGTGTCAGCACTGCCTTGCATGTTTAGAAAACAACTCTATCCTGCTTGAGAGACTTTGTTTTAACCTGTGTTACTGAACATTTGTGAAAATTTAGTTGAGGTTAATCTCACTTTATTAATTCACCTCAGTTTAATGACAAAGTTATACTATCTTCAGATCAATGAAAAATACTCAGTGTAACTACTACCGTTTCAATAGTAGCAGAACCAAAGGAAAAAAAAAAATCTTAAAAGTTAACAATTTAGATGACTTTTTATCTTTAGGTCTGTGAATCTTGGTCAGTAAAAGAGGGGAATGAAATGCCCGGTTGTAAGGCAGAGCAGTCAACTGCACGAACACAAAAATGTTCAATCAGTGGCAAAAGCATGCAAATAGCATGAGTAAGACGTGTGGACCCAGAGCACTATCTTTGAGGTTAGCCCACGTGGTAGCTGTGTGCATGGAACAAGAGCTGGATATACAGAGATATGAATAACAGAAGAATGTTTTGGATTCATCGGGTTTGTGACAAAATGCCTTACTGATCCAACAATGGTTACATACCACAAGATAAACAGAACATAATTTAAGACCCTCTACTGGGTATATTTAAGGCCTCTATTGATCACAATCGCTTGGACAGTGCACAAGTAGGTGACACTTACAAGATCCATCCTTTCTTGCACCCTGCAACAACAGGGTAGCAATACTACAAATACAACAAACAGGCCACACAGTGTAAAAGCAATACATTTCTTGTTGCCCTGAGCCAACTTGTCTTCTCAGCCCACCAGCAAGGAGCTAAAATACCTGTTCAAACCGGGGAGATCTCAGAAATCAAAGCATCCCTGTTTGACAGACTTCTACAGCTGCTTTTGCTTGCCGAGTATGATGGGACTTCCTCCTCTCTGTTGCCAACCTCTAATTTAATTTTCTTCTTGTCTGCAAAAGACTGTTCTGACTGCTTCAGGACCTGCTCTGTCTGGCCAAGGAATAGGGCAGTGATGATAGCACATAAAGAACATTCAAATTTGTAATATTGCAACTTGATCATATTTGTATCAAGTAGGTTACGAACACACAGCATAGAGGTCACCACAGGAAACTCTACATTCTACATATTTATAGTAAGTTAATACTTTGTTAATGTACAGATGATTACATTTATTTACAGCTTCACTCTGATTCCCATGGTGGAAAAAAAAGTAGTAGTCTTCTCACATCTGTTAATTTGCTACTGTGACAAGCCTCACTGACTTAAATGGAATTACTTGGGCTGATAAATTCAAGCCCATGGCACGGGAAGGAATTGTTAACATAGAGCAGCAGCACAGACTTCTTTAACCTCAGAGACTTTTTCCTCCCTTTTATAAATGCGATACCACACATTTTCTTAGACTAAAAAGGCATTTATTTTAACAGTTTTATAAATATTGTTGTCTGTCACTGTCAAATACTAACAAGGCTCACTTAACACCAACATTTAGTATAAAACAGATGTTACAAAGCAATACTTTAGGGCATGCACTGATTGTAAAGTAGTCCCGTAGATCACAGTAATTTCATTATGTATTCATCCAGTGTTATTTTTTCTGAAAAGACTATAGCAAAAATACAAAGAAGTTTGGCTATCTCTTCTGGACTACAAAACTTCCATTCTGCGCTCCTACCCAACCAAATGCTCACTGACTTCACAGGGATGGTGGGTATTGGCATACAGAATGGTGCCTGGCATAGAGTGCAGAACACCACTGAACGCTATAATTACAAGTTGCTTATTTGTACGTTTTATCTGTATACTGGTCTTGAGAACACTGAACGAAGTCAAAAGGTAGAAACAGCATTTCAGGTTCAATCGTTACACTTCATGTCATACAAAACAAGTGGCAAGAGTTCACACAGTTACGACAGCCTGCTTACTTGCAGAGAGGTTAAAGCAAACCAGACCTCAGGATATATAAATCAGAAATCCTAAGGCATACCAGGCATCTTTTTTAACTTAAACAGAACTCATGATACTTCAAATACGCTAACAAAATATATCTGCCTAAATAAAGGCTGGGAATATCACACGCAAATGTCAGGGTCCCACCATTTCATTTTACTGAGTTAATACATTTGGAATTTCATCTTTGACTCTTTGTGTCAAGTCCTGAAGGATACTTCTAGCTTTAAAAAAAATCTATAGTGGTAGTTTTTTCTTTTTCAATGTTTATCCCTTGTTTCATGTCGCCAACTGTGAAAAACTGAAAAAGAAACCGTTGCTTTATATGCGAGCAGTCAAGTATTTCAGAAGCAGATATCATATTCTTTAATTAAATAACAAGAATTTTTCCTCTTACGTTTAAACTATGGCATCTGTACTTCCTTTCCTATTACACTAATATTCTGTATGACAATATTATCATGACTTACTGAACTTATCCTTGTTTCATCTTGCTTCGGAAAAAAAAATTAAAATAATACTGTAATAAGACTAATATAAGGCTAATTTTTGTAATGAAGAAAGTGAAGAAAGGTTAGTATATAAGAACTGCAAACATAATACCCACACAACTAAAGTATCAGGTTTATAAATATTTTTCTGGATCATTCTGCCTCCCCAAAATCAGCTAGGAGTCAGGGAACATATAGGATTCTGTGTTTTGTCTTGTCTCCAGAGCAGAATCTAGCCTTTTGTTTTTAGACTTCTTTGTATAATTTTCAGACTTTACACACACACACACACACACACACACACACAAATACCTTCAGCAAAATCACATTGCCTAAATATTAATTCTGTGAAGAATATTTTTCATTAATCTAAACTTTGCAGATCACTGCTGTGAAAAATCAGCAGGAATATTTTTATTCCTTGGCACACAACCTAAGTGAGTTATTTAGTCTCCTACCAACACCATCTTATGAAATTGAACTGAATTATGTAAAAACTAAGAGAGCAATGTGAAACTAAATTAGGCAACACATTGCAATCACTAGTTACCATAAAATGTTCACTGCCCTGAGTAAGCATTGGAGCCATGAAAGATTTGCAGCTGCTCAGCACTTTTGAAAAATCCAATTACTTCTTTAAAAATGTAAATATGAATTTGAGTACATATAATTTAGAAACTGCTCAGAAAAGTACTGGTAATTCTGTAATGCTGTAGTCTATAAAGAGCTCAACACCTTTACAGAAAATTTCTTAAGAATGACACATAAAAGTTCGCCTTTTAAAGACATTCCTAAATAGCCTCTAATTTCAGATCAGGATGAGCCTATATGGAGCAGCAGGTGTTCTAAGACAGGGGCTGTGAAGTCCTGCACGTATTCCAACCTCACACTGGTTTGAAAGAACATTCCTACTGATAAGAAACACAAAGAGATGGCAAAAGCAACAATTGTGGATGTCTATGAAACTGTTGTCACAGGAAGTTCAGATGGGACATTAGGAAGAAGTTCTTTTTTGAGAGGATGTCTGGTGACTGAATGGGCTCCTCAGGGAAGCGATCACGGCACCAAGCCTGTCAGAGTTCAAGGAGCATCTACACAGCGCTCTTAAAGATATGGTTTAGTTTTAGGCAATCCTGTGAAGAGCAAGGAGTTGGGCTCTAAGATCCTTATGGGTCCCTTCCAACTTGAGATACAGAATGAGCCTATGAGTGCAATTCAAACTACTTAGCCATCCAAGGAAAAAAATAAATATGCCCCTTTCCTTACAGCAGATTCATTGCTATTGCTGAGTCATAACACAGATTTTCAAAGCAAGTTATATCTTTTAAGTCTGCATTTTCACACCTATCAACTCCACAAGCTACACACATCCTCCTCGACATTTCAAAATTACACTGCTTTTGCCTCACTATCTGAGCCCAAATTAGACAAGTTAAATAACCAGGTTCAAGCATACATAATTTTACCAAACTCACTGCAAAAATAAAAAAAAAGGGAAGGTACCAAAGTGATTATTTCATACTAATAAGAGAGCTTTAGAAAAGCAAGGTTTACCTATATCTTACTCTGTACCTCAACATAAAAATTGCACAGGAATAACTAGATATGAAAAAAAAATGAGAAAAAATTGACATATAGTAAAAAAAAAATAAATTTCTTTTTATTGATTTTTGTACACAGGAAATTGAGATTTTTTTAAAAACCTTCCAGTTAAATCCATATCTGTCTGGGGCAGGTTGATGAAGAGCTGTCCTAACACACTGCTACAGAAATGCTAATAATCGATTTTAATTAGAGGAACTAGATAATGTACAGTGAAAGCTGTTAAGAAAATATTTAGAGCCCCCATTTTTTGATATTTACACTGCAGGAAGAAGGGAGTACCTGCTCACTAGCCATTTTACAAACTCAGCAGCTACTGCCCACTGCAGCTGACTGCACCAACTGCCTATGAGGTCTTGACAGGTTTTTGCACCTCTGAAGGCAGGATCAAGCCTTTAGCTCTTACCTTGGAGGTTAGTAGGAGTAGACATCTTGTGGTATAGTTTGACCTGATGCCCACATCAGCCCTTACACAGCTAGGACCTCCATAGAAGCTAAACTCTCACTGAAGTCAGACTCTGTTTCTTCTCATCACATAAAGTAACATTTGCTTGTGATAAAGAGTGCCAGACAGGCTCTGCCATATGTAAACTGGTACAAAAATAGAAAGTATGGCAGAACCATTAGCCCTTCCTTGCCATTCACCCTTACTTCCAGTCTCTCCACTCTTCTGTTCCAAACTATTTGACGTCACCACTGCCTGACTGTGTAGCATTCAAGAAAACTGCTTTGCTAGTTTCATGACATGCTGTGGAGTGAGGGTTGAAACAGATCATGTCAATTCATGTAAGTTAGGCACATCCACAGCTCCATGAAGCACTGAAACACAGTAATAATTAAATATGTTTCTGATTCTATCATAAATGCGCTTCTGATTCCATCATAAATCTAAGGCTCAATACAAAGTCATACTTTGTATAAAATACTAACACTCACAATAGTTACCTCTGAAAATAAGTGATATTAGACCTTTTGTAATTCTCTGAAATACACATTTCCTTCTTTTAAAGCTCTTACCAAATACTTTTCTTGGGGAAACTATTTGGAGTTGTTAAAAAAAGTGTGTGTGGGAAGTACATCTGCTGCACATCAGTGTTGCAAACCAATGAAACCACAGAATCACAAAATACAATTTAAATGCTAATAAAAGTTTTGCAATTTGCATATAAACTTGAATTTTGCCTCTAGAGTACCACAGGGTGCAAACTTCCACTGGACACAGAAAAGACCTGAAAGAACAGAGGGTGTGTTCTCTAAAACAAGAATAATTTTCTTCTTTGTAAAATGCATTGGAGGCATGAGAAAGTAAGGATAAGACAGAATAGAACAGGGAGATCTGCATCTTCCCTTAAACTTCTAGCAGTCATTTACTTACGAATAACTGAGTATCATCAATTATACAGATGTCTAATTGTGACCTGAAAAATCATGAAGACAGACGTGTACCAGTCCTCTTTATCTACTAACTTCTCTTTACAGCCTGGAAGGCCGCTCTAAAGCGTCCCCAGAGCCTTCTTGTCTCCAGGCTCAACAACCCCAACTCTCTCAGCCCATCTTCATAGGAGGCGTGCTCTGGTCCCCTCATCACCTTAGTGGCCTTCCTCTAGACTCATTCCAACAGATCTATATCCTTCTTGTGCTGGAGGCCCCACAGCTGGATGCAGTACTCCAGGTGGGGTATCATGAGAACAGAGTAGAGGGGCAAAATCACATCCTTTGACCTGCTGCTCACATTTCTTATGGTGCAGCCCAGGGTACAGTCAGCTTCCTGGATTGCAAGCACACATTGCCAGATCATGTTGAGCTTCTTGTCAACATGAAGATATGCATATTTGAGAGATTTAGTGCAGGATGGGTCATGCTGTTAGTTATTTCCATTTCGTAGTAGACATTTAGCATATGAAGACAGTTGCTGGGCTCTTCTTTTTGGTTCAGACCCAGGATATGGTGCCCTAAGTGAGCTTCAATACTGCTGATGTACACCATACTTTAATCCCTGTGCTGAAGACTGGGAAAGCCAGTGCCCAGCATAGCTTTGAAAACAATTAAACCAATCTGGGCGTTTCCTCAGGTTAGGGAGGCCACAAGTGTTTATTTTCTTGTTATCCAACTATTGCAAAACCAATCAAGAAGGGCAAGAATGCCACAGAGGAATTTCAAATATTTGTCATCAATATGTTATCTTTCACAACCAGAGTATTCCCTTATAATTATAGAATTTTGAAGATAGCATCACCCTGTATCCAATAACATTATCATATGAGGTAGTCTTTTTTTTTTTTTTGAGGGGGGGAAAAATCAATTAGCAACTCACCTATACCAAAAAACATATACACTTATTTGATTCCAGCCTCTGTATTAGGCCACTGTGCAAGTAATTCTCAAAGCACTTTAGAAATGTATTCCTTAACAATTGTTTGCTAGTAGTCACACTAAAGAAAGTAAAAATTATTTGGAGAGGGAAATGTCTGCCTCCTTTTCCAAAGCAGACCTTTTCTTCTAGTTTTTGTTGGTACCCATTAATTAGAAAAAAAAATTAAAAAATCTACTTGAAATACCATGATCACTTTAAAATTTCTTTGAAGACCATCACTTCGGTTAACAGAGATCAATTCTGCTTTTCAAAATTAAAAAGAAAAAAGACAAAACAAAAAAATACAACCCCCCCAAAAACCAAAATACCTTCCATGAAAAGTTACTATGCCCACTCAAATGTTGACTTACCAAGTATCATCCATAGTTAAATATCACTAACCTAAAGACTCTTCATTTCTCTTATGCCGTTTTTCTTCTCAGATTTCATCCCAACTAGTAAGTTCTAAACACTCAAACCTTCTTTGTTTGTCAACCTGAATTCCATATTCCTGATTTTCCTGCTCTGAAGGGCAAGTCTTGGACAAACTCTGGGCCAAAGTGAACCATCAGCTGAAACGCCAAATAACAGATTGTTTTGCTGCTTGCCATGGCCTTTATTTCCTCCCTTTTGATTAGAAATACTTTATTAGGCTAATTAAGTACTTTGGAGCTTGGGTGAAAGTTTTTATAGAGGAGCACATTTCTGCTAATACTTCAACAAGAGAAAAATACAATTACAGAAAAGAGAAGCCCAAATGGGTTTCTATCCTACTTCAGTACCTTTAAATTAATAAATTAGCCCTTTAGTGGGTAATCAGGTAAATGGCTGAAACTAAAGTAGTAAATACAAGGCCATAGACTAAAGCAACCCTCAGGCTCTGAGAAAGAACTGCAGTATTTCAGCTGCCTACAAATCAGCACAACGGAGAAAGAACTTTCCCTAATGATTTCTTCACTTCACCTGGTTGCTGAATGTAAAGCTCATTATCCAGGCTTTGGCTTATCTGCTCCACCCAGTCTTAAGGCTAAATTATACAGCTGTTGTGGACCAAAGCATTTCTTCCTCATTAGGTGGTCTCCACTGTAAACTTCATCAGATGATGAGTAAGTTAACCAACCTGAGAGAAGCAATTTCCACTAAATAAAGTATATGCACTTATAAAGTTCACTTCATTCTGAATTTTTCTTCCCTCTCCTGAGATCTAGTCCGGTAATTTTAAGTGAACAAATCCTTAAAGACATTGATGAAAATATAAAATACTAATCAATCATTCTTTTGAAATAAGGATAAAGTGTTTGTTATGAAGATAAATTAATTTTCAATCTAATTCATATACCTTAAGCATAGGTTTGAAGAACTCTGAGCCTAAAAAAATAAGTTTACAAACATCAGACTGTGAACCCAGCGAAGCTAATTAATCATTTTATACTCTACACAGTAATGAGACTAGAAAGGAGTTCCTTCACATACTTTATCAGATCCTGTATTACAGAGTCCTCAAGCGTAACCCATTAAATAAAACTTTGGCACTATTTAGATTTTAATTCCATTTAAATAGAATTTTAATATGAGTTGGAAAGTGAATGCATAACCTTTTCTAAGCAATTTGACTGCTGCGTGTAGACGTGTCATACACCTCCTATTACGTGAAGAACAGAAATTCTCCACTCAAAGTTTTTCATAATATTCTGTGGATTATAAATGCATTTTGACACTTTCCATTTCTGTAATATTTAGTATTCATCTTGGAATATTTACTGGTGAAAAAAAAATCTATTTATTTCCTCTTTAGCTCATCTTTTTCCGCAGTAACTATATTTTAGCCATGGTTTGATGAACTAAAGATACTGCTCTTCTTATTTACCCCTGTCTTTCCTTAGAAATAATCTCAATTATATTTCTGTTTCTTTGTAAGTTAACACCAGTTGACCATAGCCACCTTTAACATGAACAGGATATAGAGGCATACAACACAGAAAACCAGATTACTTCATATTACTGCACAACTACTTAAAAACTTATTTACATGTCAGCAAAATTACTGTTCTTTCACAAAAAGAGAGAAACTGATCTAGTCTATTGGGAAGACAACCTATGGCTTGTTGGGAACTTCTATATTCTGCACGTTTTACACCTGGTTTTCCTATGCATGGAGAATTTATATTGCTGTATTCTCCCTTCCCCTTGTTTAAATTACTTTATATCTCACTCTTAAAAGAAGTAGCCATTTCTTTCAAAAAGGCTGTTGAAACACAATAAAGACGTTCATCACCCCTTTTCCATTGGAAAAAAAATCATGCTAATGCTTGAATATTTAAGTCTAGTTTTGGAAAGTACCACAGCAAGTGATCTTTGATAAATATTAAAAAAAAATATATAAAAATTGGGAGAACTGTCCACTACTGAGGGCAGGTTTTATATTGCTGTGCTGCTATCTGGATCTGTAGATCCAAAACTGCACTTGGAGTTGTGCTCTCTGCTCCAGAAGTTCCAAACAGCATTACAATGTTTTTCCTAAATTCGCTTTTTTGAAGCAATTTGGAAGGCAATTTTGTTATTTGATAAGATGTTCATCACTAAATTCACCTAAACACACATACAGGCACCCCTCCCAAACATACACACACACACACACACATTGATTTTACAAAAGTGTCATTTTCTTTAAGCAAGTAATCACAACACTGAAAATATTCTATGTGTTTGCTGATTATTCTTAAATGATTTGTCACCACTCTGCCACTCAAAGGAGATGGTTATTTCATTCTTCTGAGAAGCTAACTATGTTCAAAAGCAGCTAGATGAGGATGGTGGTGTGATATAAATTCCAATAGAAAAATGCATCATCCATCCATATAGCCGTCCATCCTGAGAAACTTCCACCGAAAAATTCTTGCTATTTTCCACTGGTCATGGGGTTCCCATCAATAAATAGAAGGTCAGTGCAACAATGAGGAGCAAGCAGAATGGAGAAGAGAAGGTCTGATAGGCAGCTGATGGCATGAAAATATCTTCATATTTGTAAATACTGACAACACGCTCTGATACGGGTGGTGAGTCTATGTCATGACGAGTTATAGAACCTTTAAGAGGTAAGGGCAGAAAGAAATAATGTCAGATGCATTTTTTTCTCTAACTCTACTAATGATACAGGTACACAGCCAGGTAATTTTCAAAACTACAGGAGCATGCAATATTACACTGTCAGCGAGTAGTACCATTTCTCTGCCTTCTGAAATTAAAATTCTGAATAAGACAAATGAAATGCAAGTAAACAACAAACATCCTTCAAAGGAATTGAGAACTTCTAGTTATGAAGTTCTTCTATATTTAGCTTTGGGGAGGGAGG
This sequence comes from Cephalopterus ornatus, assembly GCA_013396775.1. Taxonomy (NCBI): domain Eukaryota; kingdom Metazoa; phylum Chordata; class Aves; order Passeriformes; family Cotingidae; genus Cephalopterus; species Cephalopterus ornatus. The sequence goes on from VZRE01002389.1 coordinate 209,094, forward strand.
ATAGTAACTATATAGCCAAGAAAACAGGACATGCGTTGGACTCTTGTCTTCCTTTTTTTTTATCTATTTTTAAGCTTTATGCTGCCAGAATTTTAGTTCATATAAAAAAAAAAAAAAAAGGAAAAAGGGGGAGGGTGTCTAGTAAGAAAAATGTAATTGAAAGACGTTTATCACTTTTGGCACACCAGTTCTGTTGGTAACACAGAAATCAACTTACCCTGGATTGCTGGACCCCAAGCAAACAGATAGTACCAACTCAAGTGCAGATCTACGATGGTTTCCTCTCGGGGAACATATACAGGGCGCTTGAATCTACATGTTACACGATTGTTTTCAAAAACCCCTTCCTCATCTCTAGCAGGATTTCTCTGGATTTCTTTAGCCCACTGACCGACATTATAGAAGTGCTGTATTCGGACTCTTCCGTTATCATCATGAACACAAGCCATGACATCGTCTCCTCCCTACAAGGTAAAAACAAATTGGAAGATGGAAACCAGAAGTGTCATAAAGCATTTCCTCATTTATGTATATAATTTTAATTATTCAAAACTAATCAAGACCTAGGACTCTCCTTTCTTCTTTCTAAATTATATATATACAAATCTTTGATTCCCTAACCAGGTATCTTGAATCCAATTGAAAAGCACATAAATGGATAGTAATATTTACTTACCATTACAACCTATTTTGGATCTTTCTAAGAGTTATTTTACCTTACATATATAACGTATTTGTAAGACATGATATCACCCTGAAATCACGTAATTAATTGATCTGTGGAAGGCTGTTTTCTTTGGTTATTTGCGAAGTTCTGGGATCCTGCTTCATAAAAACTGGCAGGCTCGAATCCCTGCTGTGTACAAAATCCACTGCACCAAATCATGGATAGGAAACCAATATGATTTAGTAGGATAGAGGAGATGAATCTATTAATTATGGGAAAATAATAGCATAAATTACAGTAAGTCTTTTCTAATCTCTTCTCACATTCATTTAAGGGAACATCACTTCTCATATCTCTTTCATCTCTTAAAAGAAAATTAAAAACGTTCAGCATGTAGTAACAGAATACAGTATACCATAAGATACAAGAAAAAAGTAATCAATATGTGCTTTTTCACTTAGCTTAAACAGCCACCAGAGTTGGTTCTTCTCAAGCAAAGAACCAACAGACAGAAGGAAGTGTGAGACAATTATTTGTAGAGGTTATTCGTAGACATACTAAGGCAGTTGCTGAACAGTTACTCAAGGTCACTGACAAAGTGGTAGAGCACCATATCACTCAGGGGATGAGCATTAACTTCAGTAGTACTATCTCATAGACGCCTTAGCATCAAGAACCATCAAAACACTGTCCAAGCTGGATGAGTGGCATTTTACTGAACACCACTGTCTTAGCTATCAGTGCCATATTAAATACAGGTCCTACTCCTCCCATACTCATCTTTCTGATATGCCGTACTGATGACAGACATGGTGCTTGCTAGTGTGATCATCCCTCAGCTCTTTGCTACAAGGGAAGGAGAGAAAAAGAGTGCATTTCAGCCCTCTGGGAATATTGCTATGTGCATTGTAAAAGATGTGCCAAAATTGAAGGGAAAAAGGGGACAACTAAGTAAAACACACGCTTGAACGTTTTCTGCACCTTGGTGCTGCTGCAGGCAACCTTTTCAGCCCCTGTCTTGAGACTATCATTCCTTTCCAAAACTTATTTTCCAAGTTTAATTTTCATATATCTGAGAAAAAATTCCTCATTCCTAAGTACAAAGAAGAAAAATAAACCTGTTTTCACACAGAAGAAAAAAACTAAAAAGGAAAAAAAAAGCACTTTGAATCTCAGTTAACAGAATGACATTACAGAATCCTTCCAAGCCACAAAAGCCTGCAAGTGGAAAAGCATAATGTTATTTGAGACAAAGAAATAGGTCACAGGACTTTAAAAAAATCTACTGAGGACATAAAAGAGTTTTTTTTCCCTAAAGTTCTGTAGCTATCCAAGCCACACCATTTTGATTAGGGCCTCCAAAGCACAGCCCATTTCTCATAGAAAAGCTGTTTTGACTCAGAGCCATTTTACCATCAAAGCCTGTGCATCCCAGGACACCAAAATATCCTGGAAATTATGAAAAAGGGTAAAGTCAGCAGGGGAACAAGAAAGAAAGAGAGATGCTAGCTGGTTTAGTCCAGCTGACTGATGGGTATTAGATGATGTACACAGCAAATTTGGAAGCAAAAACTTTTCTCTTTACTTAATTCTTCTTACCAGAACCTAACTTAACATGCTGCTTGGTGTGCCTGGGACAAAAGGTAACACATGTTTTCCAAGTGTCTGATGATATGAAGGCAGTGGGATCCTGGGATCTACTGCAGGTACATTAGAGTTACCAACTGGTAACACAATCTCTGACAGCTTGGGAACAAATACTTAAAGGTGCTGAGCTGTTTTAGAAAACCTGTTGAGTGCTTGCATTGCCATCCATCTAAACTCTTCCCAAAATTTGGCTGTAAAACTCTTCTTTACAACATCAAAACTACAAATTCTTTCTTGGGATGTGAACTGTTCCTTATGACATAAAAAGCTTCTGCCTTCACTGTGTTTATTTACAGCATCATAAAACATGTACAGTAATGACGGAAACACCCCTGCCCTCACACTTCCCTTGTATTTCTCATTTTGAGCCTGATAAAAATGTGTCAGTGCAAGTCTTTTCATTCATTTTTGTGGGTCCTAGCGCAGGATATCTAAATCCTGTATTTTTTCAGACTATTTTTGACATTATAAGAAACAGTCCTTTCTTTTAACTTGTGGTTTAGGACACGAGCTCAGTATTGTTCTATATATCCAGGAGTGTTTCTGTCCATGAACACCTGCATTATGAATTGCATTTTAATCCTAAACATTCTACCAAGGATCACAGACAAAACATCTTTGCAGAAGTCACCCATTGCTCAGGGTTTTTTGAAGTTCACACAGTACATGCTTCTGTTTTGCTCACTGAAACTCAATGAAAAGCTTTTGAACAAAAAAGTAAGTACAGGAATAAGCATAAAATCAAACCCAATAAAATCCAGAAGAGAGAGAATAAATTTTAGCAAGATTGTTTTCTAGAGTATATATGTTTAAACTAGCAGGAGTCATCTAGTCACACATTTGTAGCTTCCCTGAAACAACACATAGGTATGAAAGAATTAAAAAAATTTCCAAAGTTAAACAGTGAAAGATATATTTACATTGCTTAAAGTCATCTGATTTACAGAAGAATAAAATTATTTGCTATTTAGTTTATGAAATGTCTTTTGTCCAAGTTACACTGACATAAAGAGCGGCAGGACATTTCCATGTGAATTGGCTTACCCTTGAGGGTTTTTCTAACAGAAAGACAAAAAGCTAATAACATTCAGCCATTCAGAGCTGAACTGAAATACTGTTGTAGTTCTCGGAAAAGAAGGGAAAGGAGATGTTAAGAAAGACAAAGAAGTTTTCTGTGAGGTAGTAGGGCCTGGCTGCTGCTCCCAGAGGAGCTACTGAATGGTGCTTTGCTTTCAGTAAGTCAGTTTTTCCCTATATGCTCTGTTTCTGACTGATGAAATATATAAATACATATAAACCACTTATATCTTCGCATGTAAAAGCGTGCGGGTTGTCAACGTGAAGAACTGCACGTGTCTTACCATTTTCTTGTCTGAGGAAAATCCCACTGCCACCCAGCCATCAGTATCGGCACTCAACTCAAACTCAACGTCAGCTCCTATTCTACGGTAACTTAGAAAGTAGTCACAAGTCTCTGCATTGCATCCAGGTTTACCATACCTAAATGGAATTGAAAATATAGGTAATTTTTCCTTGAAATTTGCTGCTATGGAACTTAATTACATTTCTGCAAAAAACCCCTAAAATTCTAGTATAATGGCGGTAAAACATATTATATAATCAGCTATCCATAGGGTACCATTAATTAAGAATTTGCCATTATTGCTCTTTTAGTATAAGAATGTATAGTATTTCAACAGTATGGCAAACAGTTACACACTGTATTACTCTGTTGATCTTACTTGCTTTGGTTTTTAAGCGCTTCATGAAAATATGAATTGCAAAGAACTACAGGTCCACACCTAAGTCACATATCCTAGTGTCCTCAAATAATCTAGTTCATACTACAAAGTATGTTCTTGAATAAGAAGCACTTATCAAAATGACTACACAACACTTACCAAAGTCTCCAATATCATCAATCAGCATTTTTAAACATAAAGTTATCTGCACTCTTATCTCAGACTGACCTGAAGCATCCCTTGGTTTTTCCACAGTCGTCCACTCTGATTTTTGCGAATGGATCCACAGGAGGAGCAGTAGGGAAAGGGTAACCTGTATAATCAGAATAAATCATTACTAAATAAAATACAAGGAATAAAAAGCAGTAATACTAAAGAGAAAGTGTTCCAATAGCATTTACTTTGCTGATAACTGCGCTGTTCAAATGAGGGACTACTTTGTCACATACACAATCCATTGCTCAGATGGTTCTGGATCCAGGTACCAAAGCAACACAAGTAACTGAAAACAAAACTTTCCAGCATTCATCAAGGAGGAAGAAGAATGCCAGAGGCTAAAAGTTAATGTAAGGCAGCAGGACCATGGACAAGTGCAATGAACTAACAATTCAGGATCTCCGCTCTGCCATCTCTTGGTGCACTCTTTGTCCCCTCAGGAAATCCATTAGGGAATTAAATGTGACTCCTTAGCCACAAATGACAGCCTGAAGTATAAATGCAGGCAGGGCACCAGACGCAGAGCTGTAGGAATAGATACCTTATAGTAAGAAAATGACCTTGTAATACATCCTCCACTAAGAAGTAAAATAAAATACACATTGCAGTAAAAGGTAAGAGAGTGTCAAGACAGGCAATTGCCTGCAGTTATGGCCTGCAATCACTTGTAAAGGCAGACCCAAAAGAGCTGGACAATGAGAGTTATGATTCCAAGCAATTCCCCTTCTGCTGCACAATAGTATATCAAAGAGGAAGTGTAAACATTTGTGAACAGACCTCTTCTGTCTTTGCTTGCAGACCCTAGTGTCTGTTGCATAAGCACAGATATTTTTAATAGGATGTTCTTTTACTTAGCCAGCTGAAAAATGAAGTGCTAACTGTGAAACTAGAAAGTCCTCTGAAAGTGCTTCATTGACTAGGGAATGAATACTGCAGTTAGTTACCGCATCAGTACACAAACATTTGACCTACGCAACTTTGGGCACCCAGGAGCCCTGATTCGCTTCCTCAGATTTCTGACAATGCCAATGGAGAGAGAAGGTGTGCTGTAAGCTGCAAATCACAGTTCCATTAACTATATCAGGGGCCTGGGTAAATTACCCAGCATAAATGCATTAAGTTTGCAGAATTTCACAGCAGCCTGTAGCGGAGCATCACTGACACACAGGTCACAGGACACGCAATTTTCTCACTCCTTCGTTATTTTCAAATCCGTTGATCAAACGGGTTTCAATGCATCCTAGTCACAAAATTGGGAGTTTTAACACTCCACCATTTGTAAATTCAAAAAGACACCCCGGAACCCACGACCACTCCGTTTCTTGACACTTTAGGGCATCACACGTCCTTTGGAAGCCCACAAACCCCGGGATTCCTCTTCACGCTACCAGCCCGCAAAGCTTTGCACGAGGGGAAGGCGAGACACTGCCGCCGGCCCCGCTCTGCGGGAAGGGGACGGACCCTGGCCCCGTCCGTGGGGCTGCCCCGGCCCGGGGGTGCCGCGGCGGGGAGCGAAGCGCCGGCCCTGCGGAGAGCGCGGCCGTCCGGCGGGACACCCGGGACTGCCCCCGGCCCCGGCCCCGGGCTCAGCTCTGGCTGGAGGCCGCCCGGGCGGCGGAAGATGGCGGCGGGCGCTGGCCTTCGTGCTGAACAACGCCGCCGCTGCCCGCC
>VZRE01002389.1:215488-228979 GCA_013396775.1 Cephalopterus ornatus
GGGCGAGGGGACGGTGTGGGACGGAAAGGTGTCGACGGTCGGCGTATGCGCGGGAATGCGCGTGGGAGCGGCGTGCGCGGGAGCGGGATGCGCCGGGAGTGGGATGCACCGGGAGCGGTGCGCGCGGGCGGTCACAGGCACAGCCCTGGCAGCAGCGAGCCCTCCCGCGGGGATCGCCGCCGAAGGGCTAGGCGGCGGCCTTCCGTGGATCACCAGGTTCCCGCACCCCACAGCCCGCCCCACCCGGCAGAGACCCCGCCGCGGGGACACCTTCCCCCACCGCCCAGACACAGCGCTCGGGGGCAGCACCAAGCCATCCCCGGCCGCCCCCGTGGCCTCGATTCACCAAAGCCTCTCAGCGTGTGCTTCAAGAGGACGTGATAAATCCTGCTTAGTAATTACCGGGCAAACTTAGCTCTTTTCCTTGTTTGTTTTTTTGTTGTTGTTTTTGGTTTTTTGGTTTTGGGGGTTTTTTTTATTATTTTTAATGACTTCTGAGATGGGACTGGAGGCACAGCACGACTTAACGTTCATTTCAGGTAAAACCCCATGGTAGTGAGCGCTCACTGTCTGATTGCGTGTTCTTGCTTTTTATTTTATGCAATGTAACTGCAGCAGTACGCATATGCTTCAGACCTGGTGGAACTGAAGGAAAGCCCAGGTTGTGCCCCCAAAGTTGGCTTGGGCTCTTGTATCTGATGCTGGACTTGCAGCTAGGCATTAAAGATACAACTGCGTTCTCACTGTGTCCATAGTGTCTATGGGTTGATAGAGGAACTATGACCTTTCATACCTCATGTTTGCCAAAGTGGCTTTTTTCTTGGGTTTGGATTGCTGTCTTCTGGTTATAACTATAATTTCATTTTTATATTGTTTTGCATGGTTATACTTCCTCCTCTGAGAGTCCAGAATAAAATTCAGCAAGACATCAGGGAGGAGGGAGGGAGAAAGATGAAGACACAGTGGTCGGTAATACTCTGAAAATTAAAATAATCCTCAATTTAAATGTTTTCTTTTTCAGTATTGATGACTGTACTGACTTACTTTTTGATGCAGAACTGAGAGTGCCCAAGACCTAAGCTGCGTTACGGATAAGTCCATTCCGTTGGTTTGAGTGGATGACTGTCATACCGGAGTGCGCTTAGCTCTATCAAGTGGAGGATGTTAATTCACATATCCATGGTTTAGTCTGATGGAGTAGCATGCTATCTCTCACTTTTTAACCTTTTAACAGAGGTTAAAAATAAGTTGCAAAAGAAATTCCAATTGCATGCAAATTCAACATGTTCCATAGAAGCATATGGAAAAAAGCTGTGGAAGAGCAACAGCAAGCTCAAGTGCAAAACAGTGAGTCCTTTCTTTCTACCTCACTGAGCTTGGCAAACTTTAGCAGGCCAGTGGAAAACAAGCAAACAAATGGCAACAGAAAAAAAAACTTATAAATCAGGCTAAGCGGAAAATAAGGCTGCAGCTTATTCTTTCTGGGAATAATCAGCTCTGATGAAGGCCCCCTGTCTCGTTTTTGAAATAGCTAGCTGAGGGTTGTGATGCCTACGAAGAAGCATTTGCTCAGCGAGGGAGCAGCTGTCAGCTGCATGCTGGTTTTTCCTCCCTGGGAACAGGCTTTAGCACACTGCGATATGGCCAATGCTTCACAGTTACTGTAAACACTTAGGATATTTATCATGTATTGTTTGGGCCTACATGACATTTATTGTTTTAAATCTGACAGCTGAGATAACTGTGATTACAGTGAAGATGCACTGATTTTCTAAGGTGAAGATACAGCTAAGAGACTGACTGTATTGCATGTGCCTTCCTCCTTGTAAATCCTTAAAAATTAAAACTAAAATACTCCAGCATTTTTGCCCCTTAATAGAACCTCTTGTGTTTGTCTGAAGGTCGTCCCTATCAGAAGAAAGGGTTACTCATGGGAAGCAGTGTCAGATTGAGACAGGTGGAGCTCTAATGAGTACCTTCAATTTTCAGCAGACAGAAAGGTCTGCACTGCAACTAACAGCACTGCCAGCAGTTCTGCAGGGAGAGTACTTACCTGATCAAATAATTGAGGCTGCCATCAAAGAAAGCATTAGCAGGAGTCCAGGCTGCAATTGCATGTGCAGCCTTAACCCTCAAACGCCTAAACTTTCTGAATGCCGTATTTCTCAGCTTGCACGTGCTGGTAACACCTTTCTTATATGGGACATACACGAGCCATATGTGAACCACATGTAGAAGGCATTGCCAGCCTCTGACAGCAGAAGACCTCTTGCTTTTGGTAAATTAGAGATGTGGGCATTTCCACCACTTCTTGCGCCATCGCCTCCTGCCTCAGGGGAATTCAGCAGTCAGATTCCTTGCATGATTAATTGCTCTAACTTTGGCAATTCTCTGGTCCTAGCACTCAGTCTATCAGTGTCTTCCCAGGACTAGAGACCAACGTTATCCCCAGACATTCCTTGAGGCCCACCCTGCCTTCTTTCTTGGCTTTGTTTGTCACTCAAAGTACACTTTTTCCCTGGAGGCTCATGGTTTTTAGGGCTTTTGGACTAGAAATTAAAGCTTCAGGAATAAGTCATAGTTTATAAAACAGACATCCAGAAAAAAATGTTGTCTCAGAGTCTCTGCATTTTTCAGGAGTGGCTGGAGGGGAAGAGGGTAAAAACTTACTAGCCATATAAGACCATGGCCTGACTAATGAAGAGAGAAGTGGGGAAAGGCCAGTGATGCTGTCAGACCATTAGGCTACAGAAACCCCTGATAAGTTATCCTTTGTGTCCACTCTTGGGATCACCCAAGTCAAACAAGTTCCTCTCTCCACTGCTTGGGCAGTTAGGCTGGATCTTGCCTGCTCCACTTCCTTTCTGATTCTGTGCATGATCTAGCAGGTTTTGTCCATTTGGTCATCCTCGACTTCCTTACTCAGCTCTTCGTAAGTTATTACTATTCCCAGATCCCCCCAAAAAGATGAAGCTGGTTAAGTTTATATTGCCCTGTCTCTTCGCAGCTACATTCTCAGTATATCCATGCTTCAAGAACAACATGTTAACATTTAGTGCTGCTGGTTATTTCCATCAAATGTACTGAAAAATCAGTATGTATCTACCAGTGCTGCTGACTGAGAAAGTGATGCCGAAGACAGCAGTTTTCTTACATTAAACTGCAGTAACCTGAACCAGAATTTGTAATTTAATGCAGTTTTCTCAAACCTTTTCCACAATCTTGTTGAATATGGTTAATCTATCTACCAGTAATTTATGTTGAGCTTTCCTTTATTAAACAACAATAAATTGAGAAATTGAGAAATCACACTGATTTTATTAGTAGTCATTTATCCTGTGCTCTAGTTATCTACCTGTGACTTTTCAGAAACATGCTTGCTGTGTTAGTTACTTAGACTAAGACATGGGAGAAAATATGCTAGGAATTTCTTGCAAGCAGACTTTTTTCACAGTATACAAAATGGCTTGATGAAGGTAGAAATGTCAAATGTCAATATATGAAGTATATCTCTACTGAGAAAAGCAAGCAATCACCTCAGAAAAACCAAAGCACTGTGGAAGAAAAAGATATGTATAATTTCTGAAAGCTGCTCACCAAAGAGATGATTAAGCTCTTTGGAGGCATGGTATTGCTTCAGGTCTTCTGGAGAAAGGCAAGAAAATATAAACTCTAAATATGCTATCATCCAAATACAAACTGCACTAGATCATTAGATCATCTTTTGCTCAGCACTGTTAAATTTTTCTTCTGCCACAGAGTTATGTATCTGGTCTTGCTCCAAGAGTGCCTTTGCAGCCAATACTGCTCACAACAGCAGTCTTTCTATAAAATTAATCTAATGCAAGAAAAAAGCAACGCCTCCAAGCTCTTTTCCACAAGCATAACATATACCAATCTAAAGACAAAGTCCAGCAGTTTTAGACACTAAAAAAAGTTTTGCTTTAGTAAGCATTAGAGACCCTTCCCAAAGTATATTAAAACTGTGCAGGTTTTTTTGTCTGTTTGTTTGTTTGTTTGTTTGTAGGTTGTGTGTGTGTGTTAGTTTACATCAGGTAGTTTACGCCTTTTCTCCCAATATTGCATTTTTTTACCTGCCTGGCACTCTTTGATACCCCAGTGTGAATGCAGTTATGGGAGGTCTATCTACCCTGAAAGCCAGATCCACCAGATGGTGGCACAATGTGCACCAGGTGGTTTTCGAGCAAAATGTTTCACATTTTTTTAGAAGTCCTCATTACAAAGAAGTTATTTATAGTGTTATTCTCATAAGGAGCCAAAACAGAGCAGCCTTTTATTAGAACTTGCAATAAAGGGCATTACATTGAGGCCTCCCTGTGCATAAATACCATTTACTTGCTGTGCAAAAATTAGCCTGGAGAGCAGAAAAATTCAGCTTGTATTAGCAAAGAGCTCATTTAAGTAGGAATGTTTTAAAGTGTTTAAGCAGCATGGGCAGAATTCAATTCCACGTGAGACAATGTAATTTCATCCTAATTAGTTTAGAACCCATAAATGAGAAGAAAAAAAAAGAGGCAAAACCCTGTTCCTTCATGAAACTTCATCTGAACAGTTATGATGAAAGTTCTCTAAGTTTGCCTGTTGGAAAACAACCAGTTAAAAAATCTTTCTCCAGCTCAAACTCAGACATCTCTGCATCTAAGTAATAATAATAATAATAATGCCCTTATCTTCTAGGTGAATGTAAGCGGGTGAGAAGAAGCCACAGAGGAACTCCTTCTGCCTCGCTCCTCTTCAGGGAAGGTACTTTCTATGTATTCTAACCGAGGCATCTTCTGCCAGGGGATCCAAGGAAACTAGGCCTTGGCCCTTCCTGGATAAAAGCTACAGGAGGGGATGCTTTGCTTCAAACAACCCTGGGGAAAATTCCTATATTACTGGAGTTTTCCCTTTCTGTCGAGGACGTTGAAGCCCAGGTGAAGGGCAGACCCCAGACCTCAGGGTCACGCTTCACATCTGGCTTTGGGCTGGACTACTCCAACCACCTACAGTCAGACCAGCCTGCTCCTGGTGCTGCTGGCCCCCTGCATCCCCCGGCGACCTCTCCACTAATTTTTGAGCTTGGAATGCAGGACAGGTGTCCTCTCTCATCCGCAAATGCAGTAACGCGTTGCTTTACAGCAACATGTACAGCTTTGGGGTGTTTTGAGGAAGGGGGAAGGAGGGGCTGGGGCGAGGAAAAAAAATCGAGGAAGCAGAGGTGAGTGTCCCCAGGAGATAGCCTACGCTGGGGACGGTGCACCGGGGCTGGCCACCTGCCCCCTCTGCCGGGGCATCTCCCCCGGCGCCGGGCTCTCCCCGAGCTCCGCCCGCGGGGCGGCTCCGCCGGCGGCTCCCGGGGAGCAGCGGGCTTGGCAATGGCACTCGCCCGCCGCCGAGGGGCACCCGGGCACTGAAGGACGGCGTGGTCCTCGAGAAACATTCGCCCACCCAGGCAGCAAGACGGGAAAGGGGGCTTTTCCCTCTCTGCCGGCGGGAGGGGAGTCGAGGGGATGCTGCCCGGGGAGCCCAAAGCCCTAGAGATGAACCCTTTGAGCTAGTCTGTGGAGCTTGAGGCAGCCGGGGTCATCCTGGCGCATCCCTGCCTGTTATCGTCATTGGATGCATGCAAACTGATCTGTGAGAGCCATCAGAGGAATGGACTGAGCAAGGCGCACATTGCAAATGACTGGAAAACTTGTGGCACTGCAAGACTCAGACTGCGCTGTACTTAAGCAGTAGCGAGGTAGAGGCTTCTGGGGCTGTAGAGTGAGTTACACAGCTCGGAAGGAAAATTCCAGCCCAAATTCCAGCTTTTCTCTCAAGCTTCCCTCTTTGCATGTCATTATCTACAGGCACGTCCATATTCATTACCTGCGCTCACTTGGACGGCAAAGCCAGCCTGGTGCACAAGTGGCTTCGCTGAGTTTAAAATAATCAGTTCCTTTTTTCACATTAAAACAAGGGAGACTCAGTTATACCGAGGGCTTTGGGTACCAAAGAAGCACACTGATGGAGAAGAGTTAAACCTCTCAAAAACCTCACTGCAGGCTTTGTTAACATCCACGAGGTGCATAGGAGTCTTTGAACCTTGGATACAGGGATAAACCAAGCATAAAACAAGTTATTCTGATGTAGAAAATATCCCATACATCTGCTAGTGGTATAACAACAAACAGCTTTAGAGTCTGGATATATTGTTTTGGAATGCTTATAAACTAAGTTTAAAAGAGAGACATTTTTAATATTGTAATTTATGTAAGTTGCTACTAATATTGAAATTAACAAAGTCAGGTTTACTCCTCACAAAGCCAATGAAGTCCAAGTTCAGAGTGATTTATTTATCCAAAGATTCTAGAATACAGGCATCTTCAAGGAAACACAGTGTTACTGAAGAGAACAAAACATTGTGTGACAAACTAGATCTAGAGGCATTTATGCCAGTTTTTATAGGGATAAACCCGTCATATTTGAGGGTTGTTTGAGAAGAAGTTGGGGGTCTCTAACTGCAGTTATATCTCTTTTTTTTTTTACTAACCAAAAAGATTGTAGCATTGATAAATGGCTGGGATTTTCATGTTAAAATCTTCATGTGATCCCAGCCATAAATAATACTAAATTGGGTTTCTTATTTCTACTGTGCAGATATGTAGTACATCCTAAGGTTTCTTCAATGTTTTTCAAACAGATGTTTACAATTATAAACCTAATTTAAAAATAAGCATTTAGCTGGCTTATCTTCATTTGACAGTCAATATGTGCATGGAGGAAAGGTTTCCAACAGCCCAAGGTGTATGCTGTGCAATTGCCCCTTCCCTTACACTTAAAAAAAAATTAAACCATATTAGGAATTCTGAAGCCATTTCAGTATGTCGTTGAGCTGATGCCTTTGAGTTTTGTTCTGATGGTGTTGCTATGCCAATTTGAGAAAGGAAAAGAGTCTCTAAGCATTTACTGAAAACATTGCTCATCAACTGGGGAAAAAAAAAAACAGGGGGAAAAAAACTGACATCAATCTGGTAATTGGAGAGAAACACAAGCTCCCCTGTTCTGGCAGCTGATTTTCCCACATGTACTCTCCCTGCCGTTGTAAAATAATCACGTGTCAACCACCCAAAAATGTAGTAGTGGAGAGCAAAAGAGCACTAAACTGAGGCTTTCTTACCACTCCACAGGCAGTCACAGTATTGCTGTGCTGGCACCCAACAGCTTTACTAAGCTCAGGCCACGCTGGGGCAACGACCTTATTTTCTGTATCAGTATATGATCACAAGCCATGAACCTGGGCATAGAAAGAGCTGTTAGACAGCTCTTTACTGCATGATGTGGACACTTTAAATCTGCCCTCTGAGTTTTCTTCTGGACATCCCCATGAGAAATTAGTTTGTCCAGTCCCTTAGGCCTTTTGTGCCCTGGCTACATACTGAAGGGAGACATTGCAGGTGGATAGTGTGTGCGACTCACTGAGGAGGTGATGTGATTTAATTGTGGACACTCAAAGCAAAATGGTAACTGTCAGGCAGAGACCGGATGCTGCTATAGTCCCAGCTCAAGGATAGAGTTAATGATGTGTGGCACTAGTGATTGCAAAACAGCAGAGCTTTTTCCATCCATAGTAAACAATGCTTCTTCTCATGAAATGTCTCAGCATTTAGTTGGATTATTTTTAGAAGCATTCACATTTGGTAAAACAACACAGAGAAAAAAACCCTCAAGCTCATCTGAACTCTCATTTGTAGTGAAGTATTAATATTGAGAGTATTTCCAAAGTGAAAGTCAAGAACAAGATTTTAGTTTTCTTATTTTCTTTAGGGAGTCAGAGTTCTTCTTTGTTTCTACCATTTTGCTCAAACTCATGACATCATACTGTTCTTACTATATTCATATTTATTTTGTTTGCCGTTATCCAAAGAGTTTAACAGCATTCTCTTACCCCAGAAAACAGAGTTTGGATACTTTGATTAGTTTTGATCCATGGGAAATTTATACTTTTCATTCTCTGTTTGAAGAAAGTTCTCAAAACACAAGAAACTCCTGCCTCTGACCAGCTCTTCTCTGAAGATCGGTTTGTGCTAGAGTTAAGGTTGCCGCAGTCACCCCAGCCCCTCCACCCGTTTCCCTGCCCTCGCATGATGACTCAACTTCTAATGACAGAGTCACACATGAGTTTTTCCACAGCACCTGTCCCATCTGACAGCCTGTAATGAATGGAAGGGTTGAGCAATGTTTATTTTTATCTTCTCTTTTCTATTTGAGCTCTGCTTTGGGGACAACTGTCAAAAGCATATTTAACTGCTTACTTTTAAAAACTTGCATGCATCCTTCCAGTTGCATCCCCATGCTTATGAAATTGACCTTCAGAACTACGACTAAGCAAAGTCACAATTACTTAAGAGAAGACTATTTTGCTTTTCTCATAAGGGAACTTTTCGGCTTCAGGGGGAGAATGGAGCTATTACAGCTCTTCCACAGCACTACAGTTTTAATAGAGAGAGTCATTCTGCCCCATTCCACAAAAGAATGTTTTTACAGGTATTGCATGTAAAACATTTAGCAGGACAGCTGACCATGGGCCTGAGGAATGTTCACATGGACAATGCAGGCTGTGTTGACAAGCACTAGCTTAATAAGCATGTAGGCAGAACTGAAAAAGTAAACATTTCTCATGTTTCCTTGATCCCTGTTTGATCAGTTGATTCTCACATCACTTCCCCTTTTCTTCACTAGTTGTCCTCTGTCATCAGAAGTCTTATCTCCTTGTGTTGCTTTCCTTCTATCTAGGAAGGGTTTGACAGGCACCTGACCCAAAAGGGGGCTGGCAGAGGGCCTGAACAGATGCTGGGTGCTCTCTCTAAACCCTCAGCACTTTCTCGTACCCTGACATTTCTTCTCCACCCTCCCTCTCCCGCTGGTAAACATCTGCAGTCAGAAAAACTCTCTATGCATGACCACGAGAGGCAGCAGCACACTCAGCTGCTGCTCCGGCTTATTGGGTGCACTGCTTGGTCAACACAAATAGCAAAAGTGTATATCCTTCTAGTATAAGAAATGTACAGTGAAACCTTTGCTAAGGAACACTTGCACAGATGAGAGCACAAGTATTTCGATCCATTCGTCAAGTGCTTTCACTTCCTCACTTACCAGGAGGAGTGAATAGGATGACCATTCAGGGGCAGTGCAGGGGACCAAACCTTTGGCTTTGTACGCTTTAGAATAATAACTTCCATTTGCTTACATCAGCCCCTGTTTACGGATTAGTTCCTCAAACCTCCATGACTGGGCAAAAGAGGAGCAGTTAGTCACAGAGGGCTGCGTCATTCATTATCCCTGATCAGATTCATTGCTTTCACTGGTGTAATGGGGGAGCAGACTGGATAGTTTCCTGACACACACAAGGCAAGCACCTGTCATCCCATCCGTATTTGTACAGCTGTGTGTCCTTCAGGTAAGCTGCTCATCTAACCTGACATTGTCAGATGCCTGAACTGTATTGCAGATGAATAAGAAGGAAAGTGTTTCTGGATGCAGCTGAAAAAAATGGGAGGCTCTATAAAAAAACTCTTTTCCAGATATTATTCAAATTCACATCTAACAGCAGGTTTTCAGGGACCTGCCCATCTTGCCTCCCTTTCCCCCTCCCACAGATTTTTGCACAGCAGGTACCACAGGAGTAAAGTGGTCTTTAACCGAGATCACTGTTCATTAGCTATCAGTGGTTATTGTCATAGGAGGCCCACAGGTGAGATCAAGGCTGCATTGTTCCAAGTGATGGATCCACACAGGTACCGCAGGACCCTGCTGTAGGGCTGGCAGCAGGTCACAGTGAGCTTTTAAATACCACTCCCTGAGCTAGTAGCTCAAGGTTCAAATAAGCCAGCAGAGTTCCCCAGAGAGTGACATTACCAAAATCTCTTGGTGAGCTGACTCCATAGGCTGGAAGGGAAGAATAATATTTCAAATAAGTAGACCGACGGAGTTCAAAGGGATAATAAGCATTTAAATTCAACATGAAAGACATTTTCCTCTGCAGAGCTTTAGGATGGAATGTAGCCAGGCAGATAAGCTATTTAAAAGCCCCTTTAATCAAGATCATTAACATGGAGATTTTTGTCATAATTAAAAACATCCCCCTTTTCAATCACATTAAAGAGAAAGTGATACAAAATGTAATTTATTTTTCTATTTGAATCACTTTTAAAAGAACAGTAAAAACATTTTTCCTTGCAGAGAATCACACCATCATTAAAAGTTATCTTTGAGAGAAGATTCATTTAATTCCATTTCATTGCTCATATTTTAACTTGGAGTGAACTGTTGCACTTTTATTTCAACAAAAAAGGTAAAAAACCTACATTTTCACTTCCCAAGTATTTAATTTTCTGACCAAAAGCAATAGCAAGGAAAAGTTTCATTCTCACATATTTCCTGGTATCTCAAAAGATGCTGTAGAAAACAATGCCAGCTCATGTAGAAAGCACGCTTTAATTGCATGTGGAAGTAAACGCATTAAAAGGAGCCTACCCACTTTGCAGAAATAAAAGCACACAGAATATTACCATGCACTTGTATTCGGCAAAGCCCATGAGCAGCAGAAAGAGAAGATGACACTACAGGAGCCAGAGAGTGCTACCGGTGCACCTCCCTTCATTTATGAGCTCAAAGTCCTACCTGCCCCAGGGCTCCCCTCTTGCCTCCAAAATAGCTGTTGTATATTTAGGTCACAATGATGAACAGAAGAAAAATTAATAAGACCAGAGACACAAAGCAGCTGCAGCAGGGACGCTTCACACAGAAACATGGCATCTGAATAGAAATAGGCAGTCCTTAGCAGGACAAGGGTTGCTGTTCACTTTATTTTCAGGCAGATTTGCAGACCTGTGTGGTTACAGAGGAAGAGCAGCATATGGGACATGCGTGAAGCCTCACTAAACCTCCCACGCAGTGCTAAGCCAGCCAGCTAAGAAACTTAATCCCATGCAGGGAAAATACCACCATCTGACAGAGCTTTGCCAGTGTGAAACAGCATTTCTCACAAACTAAGAAGTGGTTCAGTGGGACAGCTGTGGTAAAGCTGAGGAGGTATCCTGTTGGTCTTACTAGACTTGAAGATGTTGCAGGGTCATTTGCTTGTCAAGCTCTTAATGCTTTGCACTCCTCAGACTTTTAAATAATGCCTTTGCTGTGAATCCTTCTTCCTTTCAAGCTGATACTGACTAAACTGGCAGATCCAGAAGGAGCATATATGACAATATATCAGATACATCAGTGCAGTGCTACATCCGTTTTATGGCACAGCCATGTGCTAGCTCAGCTATATTGCTTTGCCTCTGGAACTTCGTTGGTCAGCTTCTGCAAAAAAAGCAGAAGAAAGACTGAAGAAAACTTAAAAATAGCTTTGAAAATGCCCCACATTCTTCATGATGGCTTGAGCTGTGCAATTTCAAGGTGTCCGAAGTGATCAAACATCTCCTTACCTGAACTGAGAAGTGCTGAAGCAGCTGCATGACCAAGCATCTGCTTGATAAGGTGGATCATCCCCAATGCAAGCACCTATCTGTAGAGTCTGATTTTTCCTCCCCCTCCTTAGCCCAGGTGTAACTTCAGTGTTTGGGCAGGAGAACGTATGTTGTACTGAAACTAGATTTTGAGGTTGCTGCCTGACAGGGCTCTTGAAAGAGCAAGATTACTCCCTGGAGTTCACTAAAAATATTATATGTGTGTATCTTGTCTATGGATCTGTACGGGTACAGAGCAGCACCTACCTTTTTACAGCTAAGGAACATCTGCATCACCATAGCTATTTATGAACTTAATACCAGCTTTTCCAAGCAGGTCTAAATCACAGACATCATCTTCCTTTCCTTGGCAGATTAGTCCTCTACCTTAGCCCTTCAGAAACTTGAATAAAAAATACGCTAATTTCCACCAGAGTTTATTTTTTCCTGTTTCTTAGAAGGTATCTGTGTAGGCCACGAGCTGAACAGAGCTGTGTCAGCTTACAGCAGCAGGCATCTGCCCTGTACCCTCTTGTGAGCCATAGTAATACTTGCTTACTGAGCCTTGAACATTGCTGTGTTCTGCCTTATGCATTACAGACAGCCTTTCCTTGAGCATATGTGTCTGGAGGAACAGAAAAGGCAGGATCTGCCTGAAGTGGTTCCTAGGCATTAAATCTATTTAGTCACTGCTTGAAACGAAATCTATTTGAGGGCGGTTTGAGGACTCTAGTTAATTAACCAGGCTTTTATTTAATGCTGGTTACGCTTACATTCAATGAAAATAAATTATTTGCAGTATTGTCTCTTCAGAAAAAAAGAATTAGCTGTTTTTTCCGATATAATCTCCTCTTAATTAGTAACCAAGAAAGATTTGTTATTGTCTCTTAAAGCTAAAGAAATGTCAAAGGTATTAAAACATTGACATTTTGTTGCAGTGAGATCTGTAAGATAAGCCAGTCAGCTGCCTGAAGGCAAGCTCTGAGATTACTCATCGGATTCTGTTGCTGTGATCTGGTATTGTGGCATACAGTGCTGTGAGTCACCCCCTCCCCTGCCAAGGTCCACACAAATGGCTTTGCCCCATTTATGTTTTTAATGGACTCAAAATGGGCTAGAAACCCAGAGTTGTTTGTGTTGATTTTAATAACAAAATAAAAGCTTGTTAGAATCTGTATTTCTTTTAGCAGTGCCAAATGAAATGCTGCACAATTACCTGATCAGAATATGCTGAGAAAAACAGTATGAAGTCATTTGGGTGCAGTCAGTTTGGATAACCCAGAATTGTCTACATGCCCTAAGAAAAGATTATTTTTTCTAAATTATTCTCTTTCCTTCCCTCCACCTTTCCTGTTCTCATGTTTATTTTATTACAGTACTTTCCAAGCGCATTGAGAAGACAAAATAAAAAATCCTTACTTGGTGAAAAGACCTCTGTGTATCCAAGATGCCCATTCTTCTTGTTCACCTCCTGTGGACTCTGGCTACTGTCCAGCTGTAGCTCTGTCCTTCAGCCTTGTACTGACTTTAAGCTTACCACGGCCCATATTTTTGAACTTGCTTGAATGAAACTATACAAAGGCAGACAGTTGTCATCCAGCATGTAGAATCAGCCTAGGTTTCTCTGTTTGTTGGCCAGGACAGGCTGTGGGGTGCCCTCAGCTTATTTTACCTGTTCTCCAGGCTGCCTGAAACTGTCACAGATCACAGTGGGACAGCCATTCCACTAGCACATTTCTTTCCTTTTCTCTGAGTATCTGCTTTAGAGACAATAAATACTTCTGGGCATCACTCTTTTTCACAAAAAAACCCAGGAAGAATAGCTTTTTTGACACTTGGGGAAAAAAGCAAATTTAGTTTTCTGCATTTCTTTGTTATAGAAGGTGGTAAGAAATGAGCTCTAGCACTACAGCAATGAGAATCAGCTGGCGGACATTCCTTCTCCACTAACCTAGGACCTGGCTGGGTGACGCAGCCCACGGGAAAGGAGGGTTGG
>VZRE01002390.1:0-24468 GCA_013396775.1 Cephalopterus ornatus
TTATAATTATATTCAGGGAAAACATTGTGCCACAGGACTGTGAAAGGAACATCATTAGCATTTTATCTTATTGTGGTGGGAAACTTATTACCAAGAGTTAATCATTTGCATTGAGCTCACATTAGTTAGGAAAATATTATAGATATTTGGGGGTGGAGGAGGAAGAATTTTGGTTCCTGCCAGTGTCCTACTTTACCATCTCTGGGCAAGATCTGTCTAGAGAGACTCTGAGAGTATGGCTGTCTGAAAACCTATTTTATTAAATAGTGAAAATTTAGCTTAAAAGAAGGTTGTGCAAAGTCCAAGACAGCAAAGGCTTCTGTATCTCCTACTTCAGTGCAGTGTCAAACAGAATATTCTGTCTTAGAAATTCTACCAACTGATCTAATCTTGTCTTGAAACTCTTTCCAGGTTTGCCTACTCAAGTATGCTGTCGCTATCTGATTGCTCTGCCTGCCAAATTTCCAAGCTGAATTCATCTTCCATTGATAAAGTGAACTTCTGTCTGCTCAGTGCATTCACTCTTCCTTCTTTCACATGTCTCATTTCATTATTATAAATTAATCGGAGGATTTTTTCCAGCTGAAGGAACTCTTGCCATGCAGTTCAGATTGAGGTATCTGCATAATTTCTTCTCTTGTGTTTTGAAACTTTCTGACTTAAAGTAAAAGTTAAAGTTGAAGGTTGATAAATAAGGAACCCTTTTTCTCACAAAACATTTTTCTATCAGGATATTTCAGCACAGATTATTATGTGTTATAGACACTTTTGATGCTAAATAATGAGCCCCTATGAATGGACTCTTTTCAGCTGGGGGAGCTGGTGTGAATAGTACTCAGATGTGAACATTTCCTAGTGCATTTTTCTCATGTTCATCCTTGGCTTTTACACAGGTCTGAAATGTGCCCCCACTTCCGCTGGTTTGAGATGCCCTTGATCAGAGCTGCAGACTCAGCACTTCATGGGCATGGTTTGCTCATTAGAGCATAGTAATTAGTGAATTTGCAATGTATTTGCATCCAGCCATTTTTGTGAATTCTTCTGTAGCCAGAAATCAACTGGTTAGGGTGGGATTTTTTTTTTACTCAATGCTTTGAGGGGTCCCTTCACTGAAGAATAATTATACCTGCACTGAAAGACCACGGGACCTGCGGGCTCTTGTTGTCAAATGGCTGAAACAAGAATCTCTTTACTAATGAATTCTCCCTCGTTGCCAGTCAAAGTTCTCACCCTTAAATTTGAAACTAAGCTTATTTTCCCTTGAAGGGGAGGAGGGGTGAGAAGAGGGTCTAAGAGTGGAGAGTTCTGCCTTAACTCAGAAACAAAGACTTGCAGAAACTTTACAGTCCAGAGTCATCATACACTAATCTGCTGTTATATCGCTCATGTCTACAGTGTTGGGAAAAAGTAGGAAAAGCGCATCTGTCCTGACAAATAGTGCTGCTTTTGCTTGTGAGTAGATGACACTGGAGAAATAAGCTCCTTCGAGCATTACAGTGAGTACCTTTTTAGAAAAGACAAGCATAGCCCCTGGCCAAGACCTACTTCAGCTATTACTGGATACGTAACAGCCGAGAGCGTTGCCAACATAATCATTGTGCTGCCAGTTTTTAGCTTGCCCTGAGTTGTTGAGAATTAAATGCGTTTTCAATCAAATTATGTTCTGTAGTGCTCCCTTCGTTTGAAAGGAAGAGAAGTTACTTAAGGGATGTGCTGTTGTGTCTGCTGGAAACACTGAACAAGCATCACCCAGGCCATTAATAGAGCTAAAGCCTTATGTGCTCAGGGAATTTTGAAAGAGATCAGATTAATTTACTAAAGGTGGAAAGGCTCTGGCTACTTTAATCTATCTTCATTTGAGCAATTTAAATGAACAGGGCAGTTTCCTGTCCCTACTCCAAGGTCTTTCCGTCTGACTGAGAGCCACAGGCTCCTGAAGAAGGAGGTTCACAGCAGAAGCTGATATCTGTGTTTGGTGTTACTCGGGGAAGGTTGCCTTGATTATGCTGCTAATTTGTGCACCTTTAAATTCTTAGAGTTGGATTCACTCACACAGGCCAGAGAAGTGGATGTCCCATCCCTGGAAGTGTTTAAGGACAGCTGGATGGAACTCTGTGTAACCTTGTCTAGTGGAAGGTGTCCCTGTCCATGGGGTTGGAACCGGATGATCTTCAAGGTCCCTTCCAACCCAAACCATTCTACAATTATGTCAATAATCCTTGACCATAAGCTGTAATAGGTCTATTTTTTTCCCCTGAATACATCCACAGGGAGATAAAAAGGCCTTGAAAAGATGTAGTTTTAAAGTTACTTTGCTCAAGTGCTTCCATTTACAGGAGGGGTTTTTCTCTTTCCCCTGGATGTATGAGACATAAAAATTGCAACAAAGATTTCGCCTATTTTTCATTTTAGCTGAGGAAGATGGATGATGGTTTTCTAATTATCTGAGCAATCCACTCTTGTCCCTGTGTATTATTACTTGTCTCTAACTCTGGGATAAATATGATTATCTTAACAATATGTGTACTTGAAAGGTAGGAGTTCCCTGTGACTAAGAGGTAGGTCATAAGTGTTTTTGAAAAGCCAGCTCCTGGGCTTTATCTTCCAGCTCCTGGGCTTTATCCAGTCTTGGATACTGGTGTTTCTTGGGGGATAACTTTCCAGATGTACAGATAGGAGTTTAGTTTCAAAATTCCTTATTTTAAAATCTAACTTGCATCAGGATTTTTCCTTTGCTGTTTTTTTTTCCCCTCCACTTGATTTAGATGACGTGCTCTTGCACTTGAGGCTGGAGTTTGCTTAGGCTAGGAGCATATGTAGTTCCATGAATAAATTTTCAAGCTTATTAACTGGATTACAGATCCAGAAAGTATTGACTATAGAA
Organism: Cephalopterus ornatus; assembly: GCA_013396775.1. Classification (NCBI taxonomy): domain Eukaryota; kingdom Metazoa; phylum Chordata; class Aves; order Passeriformes; family Cotingidae; genus Cephalopterus; species Cephalopterus ornatus. The sequence goes on from VZRE01002390.1 coordinate 2,885, forward strand.
GAGAAGTACATGAATGTTTTTGGGTTTCACTGGGGCGTTAAGCCACCAGTCTGTCAGACTTCTGCCCTGCTCAATTGCAGTGGGCACAGTCAAGTGGACAAACATGAAAATGGAACTTTCCTAGTTCTTTTGGGGCCTCGCTGTTTGGAGGCTCAGTGATGTGATCACTTAGCTTCTGTAGTCATACTGATTTGTTAATGTCAGGACAAATTGCTTTTTACTAATCATAGAATAATTTGAATTGGAAAAAGACCTCCAAGACTGAGTCCAACATTTGACTGATCACCACCTCGTCAACTAGACCATAATGGCTTGATTTTTTTTAAATCAACCTGATGTGGAAAATGAAGTATCACTCTTGCAAGGCCTTGGAGTTTTGATTTTTTTTCTAATCTTGTAACTGTAAACTTGCCAGCAAGGACTGATACTCCAAAAAGATGGTCTTCGTGGTAATGTCCGTGTTCTGGGGGAGTCTTAAGTAGCCTTGGTGGCTTAAGCCATGGTGTCATGACGTGTGCTGTGTGACCTGAAAGGATAAACTTCAACAAGTGGGGTATTTTTTATGGGATTTTCTGCTCCTGAATCACTGGTGTGCTGGTGCTGTGTGTGACAGGATAACTTGACAGCTGGTAAAGACATCACCACCTACTGTTAAGGGCTGGTTGAGAGATTACTTTGCAGAAAGCAGCTTGACATCTGAGGAGCATCAAGGATGTGTTATCCCACCGTTGCACATCTGTCTGTAGGTGTCTGGCACAGCTCTGTGCTCGCAGATCTGCCTTGTTCAGACCCAGCACTGTCAGACCCACTCCTCAGAAATGCCAAGGGCACATAATCCTTGGGAAGATGAGTGATAGGTGCAGGGGGGTTGGACTAAATAACCTTTAAAGGTCCCTTCTTACCCAATCTGTTCTCTGATTCTATAAAACACTTCTTAAATAGGAACCAAGTTGAAAGCATCTAAAAATTGATTTGTAATGAGTGTGAAATGCTAACTTCATCATGAAAAACTACCTTGTAAAACAGAACTTAATAAAACAGCAAGTATCATTCTAAGAAATACAATTTCATAGATTAAATCTGTAAATGTTTGCTTATGTGTTTTTTACCTGTTCTTTAAAGCAAGCAATTGCCTTTCAGTTTTCCAAATGGCACCTGAGGAATGTAATATGGAACTGTAAAATTAAATCGTTAAGATAATGTATGTTTGGTATGTGTGTCAGGTAAGAGTCCTATTTTCAGCTTATACTGAGCTCTTAATTAACTGATGAGCTTAAGCAGCTGAGATACAGTAATAGTGCATTTAGTTAATTGGCTAATGTGAAACTTTATCCCTGCCAATAACTGTGACACTGGAATAAATTCAAGACGTGGTGTTAGATCCTTTAACCAAGTTAATTTAATTATTGGTCATTGCAAAAACAGTTACCAACTTGGAGGCTTTTTTTATTTATTCCCTTCTGGAATTTGTGACTGCTGTGCATGGCAGAAGTGACATGGCAAGCAGTGCCATGTTCACCCAAGTAGTCCTTGGGAACCCAAAGTTGGCCATCTATCTTGTGCATTATACCTCATTATATATGTATTATACAGACCTTGTTGAGTTTCAGAATTTGGTGGAAGGCTTTAATTCAACCAAGCCTGATGCAAATTAACACTGTGCTGAGATGGGATCTGAGAATTGTGCTGACTTCTGCAGCTTGCCTGAAGCAATTTTACTTTAGGGGAAAACCTAAAATGGAGAGGGATGTTTTATAAGAGCATGTGGTGATAAAAGGGGTAATGGCTTCAAACTGAGAGTAGGTTTAGATTGGATGTTAGGACGACATTTTTCCCTGTGAGGGTGGTGAGGCCCTGGCACAGATTGCCCAGAGAAGTTGTGGCTGCCCCATCCCTGGAGGTGTTTAAGGCCAAGTTGGACAGGACTTGGACCAACCTGGGATAGTGGAAGATGTCTTTGCCCAGGGCAAGGGGGTTGGAACAAGATGATCTTTAAGGTCCCTTTCCAACCCAAACCATTCTGTGATTCTCATGAAATCTGGGTTTACTTGTGATAAAGTAAATTCCCTGGTGGCATAGTCCAGAAGGTCTTTAGAAGGTTCAGCACCATGTGTACACACATTGCACATGGGCCTGCTGAGGGTGTGCCTGTGGCTTTCAGTGTGGTCACACCTCATCAGGGCAGAATAGGCTGCATTATTTAAAAGAAATTATCTGTCTAATATTTTATGTAATTCTGGCAGTGCAAAAAAGATAAGGCTGCCTTTCACTGTTTGTTTAATTGGGGCTTTTTCCCTATGAAAATTTTGCTAGTGTTGGAAATACAGTGTGTTAAACACAGCCCAGATGTACAGCAGATGTCCCTGTCTGTCATCAAACTTGGAGGATTTGTGGTGGTCTTGTGTGCTCAGGCTGTGGCTGCTTGACAGAGGCCAGCACTGCCCATGCCGCTCCCACGGCTTAGGCCAGCATAAAAGCAAAGCTTTGTTTTAAACCCTGCTGAGCCAGACCCTAATTTGGGCCTTGCTCAAAGCGTGCAGAGCTCAAGCTGTCAGTGTGTGGGGAAGCACTTGCAGCACTTGCAATTTTAAGTTTTTTGATGCTGTTCCTCTTCCCTGAAGGTGTTGAAGAAACAACTGGAAGCGGCACTCAGTGCTCTGGTCTCATTGACAAGGTGATGATCAGTCAAAGGTTGGACTCCATGGTCTTGGAGCTCTTTTCCAGCCTAAATCATTCTGTGATTCTGTGATGTCAGCCCCCAGTAAATGGTCACAGAGCAGCAGGCAGGTGCCCACATCACGGCAATGCACCAGCACAGAGTTGTCCACTCAGAGGAACTTGCCCTTTACGTTTTTATCTGATGTGTCTAAAGTTTCCCTGTTAACTGAATCGAGGGGAAGGTACAAAAAGGTTTTAGTGCTTTAAAAGTGAAGTTGCTGAGTTACATTCTTCCTCATCATGAGATACAGAAAGCACTGGGGTGTTTTTTTTTTTCTTTTAGATAATCTCTGTGCAGCTTCCTACTGCATTCCTACAGCTCTGCTGAGCTCTGTAGTGCACTTGTTTTGCATGGGAGATGCTGCCTTGGTGCCAAGCCCTCAGCTGCAATTGAGTTTTAGCTTAAGCTACACTTTGCAGAAGTCAAAAGAAACATGTACTTTATGCAGCCTATCTCAACTAGAATATTTTTCATGTTGCTGACAGCTTCCTTAATGGTTCTTGTCATTGCTTTAAAAAAAGACAGTCTAGTTGTGCACTGTAGATGATACAGATTAAAGGTCTTGGTGCTTGCACACTGATTTGGGAACGGGTAAATCTTCATCCTGTTCAGTATCCAGCTGAAAACATTCATCTGCCAAAGATAGGAACAGTTTAAATTCCAGCGTAAACAGTGCTGACAGGTAATTGTGTTGATAATGTCTGTCCCTCAAAGCTATTTCCCCATAGTACTGCTGGAACTTCACTGCGAGGCTGAAGCTGACACTGCACAGCCAAACAGCTACTGCTGTTTTTCCTACTGCCTGTGGAAGGAGGATTTCTGGCTCTAGGATTCCTATGATGGGATATAATAGAGACAGATGGGCATCATCTGTCCTTTGCCCTGCCTGGTAGTGTTCTTTCTTCATCTCTGGTCACCCCTTGACCAAGGCAGTAGGATGTGGTGACTGCACCAAAGTGTCCGTCCCTTAGACATTTTTCTCTGTCCAGAGAAGGAGTGTTGTATCATAAACTTAACTGAGATGATCGAGAACTCCTCTACCTGTGCTTCCAGCAGGAAGCTGGGTGGGCAGGCAGGGCTCAGGAGCAACCACAGAGCTTTTGTAAACTGTTAATCATAGAATGGTTTGGGTCAGAAGGGACCTTAAAGCTCATTTCGTTCCACCCCCTGCCACAGACAGGGACACCTTGCACTATCCCAGGTTGCTCCAAGCCCCGTCCAACCTGGCCTTGAACGTTTCCATGGATGAGGCAGCCACAGCTTCTCTGGGCAACCTGTGCCAGGGCCTCACCACCCTCACAGTAAATAATTTCTTCCGTATGTCCAACCGAACTGTCTCTTCTTTCAGTTTGAACCTATTATACCTGTCCTGACACTACAGTTCCTGATGGAAAGTCCCTCTTTGGCTTCCTTTCTGTAATAACGCCTTAGAATCAACTCTGGGAAATAGTGCTGAGCTTTTGGTGGGAGACCAATGCAAAAATTTTTCCTTGAAAAGTACTGTTGAGAATGTTGAGGCAAATAACACCATGGAACTTCACAGGGGCTTTGTTTGCATTACTACTCTATCCAATACCACTTACCCCAAGTGTTTGTAACCAGTGCTTTGCTGTCCTGCTCTTGCAGCTCTCAGGGCAGAGGAATTGTCCTCATAAAACCTTCACAAACAGACTGGAGGCTGAAGTTCACCGCTTGCCAGCTGGCTCTGGGCTGTGAATGCACCTCATGTTAGACAAAATACACTGACCTGGTTTCAGTTTCTGTGGGAGGCAACTGGTGTTGTTGCAGCATATCCCAGTGCAAAGCAGACTGTTGGTCATCTGAACAGATCCTATGTGTGTTGGGATGAGGTGGGATGTTTGGATCCGGAATACCATCGAGGGAGAAAATTTCAAAAGCTGAAGCTTTTATTTCTTGCTGCAACACTTCTGGCTTCTTTGAAAAGTGAGGGGCGATGAGTGATGAGCTGCCCGGAAATACCAAGCTTTCTTGATTTCTTCTGCAGTTCCTTTTGAAAATGATGGGAGAAATGGAAAAAACGATGTAATAGCTGGTAATTAGAGACAATTTTTCTCTTTGTCCAGCACATTCATACACCCTCATTCATCCATCATCTCATGTGTTTTATATCTCGTGCTGTGAAGCCTCTGGATTGCCTCTGTGAAGATTTAGTGCTTTGTGTAGGCAGAGAGGCAGGGAAGTGTTGTGCCTGTAGGACTTGTTCAGAGCTGCCTGGAACTACCAGAGTAACTTGCATTTTACTTGCTGCAGTTTCTTCTGTTCAATTAAATAACTTTGCAGGAAGGCGTTGGGTAAGAGTTGACAAGAGACTGGAGAAACAGGGAAGGTGCATTCCCTGCTCCTTCTTTGAGACACAGACCTCTTTGCCTGGTTGGCTTTGAGCACCGGGGTGGCACAAGTGATTGATGACCCCCCTGCTTTGGACCCCTGAGGGACCACATACATCATTTAGCACCAGCACATGGCATGTCTGGCAGGCAGCTCACGTGGGAGCACAAGCCTGGCTTTAAGTGATGGTGATCAACCTTTATAAGGTGGCTTTGAGTCTGTAGCCTGGTGTTTTATTACGCAACTGTTTAAAGATGTAACTTGAATTTCCATCAGGAGATGTAGTTTTTCTTGTAGTGTTCATTTTACCCTTTTTCCTTTCATGAAGAAGATTAAAACTTGGCTTAGTTTCAAGCATTGTCTTTATATCTGCCTGTCTATCTACACACAGCATTTGGAAAGCTCACGCAGGGGCTCTAGAAATGTTACACTGCTCTGAAGGCTCTCAGCACTGCAGTAATAGGTATTGCTTTTATATATATAAAATCTTGGTGCTCCTTCACTTTCACATTAGGAAAACCTAATTGTCCAGTGAATTATTTCATTTGTGAGTCTTTAATACTGTCCAGCGTCACTTCCTTTTCAAACTACTATTATTGCCTTGCAAAAATGTAACCACCTTAAGAAATAAAAATGCTGAAAACTAGCAATAACAGAAAAGATTCTGTCATTTTCCTGTTGTTAGGTAAGCCTGTGCTACTTAATGTAATTTAAATTGTGTAAGCCTATGCTATTTAATGTAATTCAAATTGTTTGCTGCTTAGATGCAATACATTTTCCCTTGCTCCCTCCCTGGTTTTCTGCTCCTCTCCTTTGTACTGACTCTTCCAAGCACTACTGTAATTCAGCTGCTGGAAGGATTACACTAGAGAACGATGCAAAGAAAATGTTAGGATGAACTGTGTCTAGATATTGATACCAAATTACAAGATACCTTTATGAGGAAATTGGAGCAAAATAGTTCTAAAATGCAACTCATTTGATTTAAGTAGAATAATACTCACTGATTGTGGGGAGGGAAGCCCCTGGGACTATTACTAAAAGAAACTTTATGGGTAGTGAACTGTTATTTGCATTTAATTTATCTTAGAAAAGTACTTTGTTAGCAACTGATCCTCAACAGGGAAGCAATTGTATAAAGAAAATATTTTTGATCATTAGTTCAATTTGTAAAACATTTAGTTTGCTTCTCTTGACTGGCTTATCGCTGTTTCCCAGACTCTGTCTCCCTGACTCTGTCTCCCTGGGAGGATTTTCCTTTACCTGTTGAAGCTGTGTTTACAGTTTAACAAACCAAACAGGACATGTGTGCCACGTTCTCCTCACTGGCCTCAGCCTCTGCAGGCCTTGGTCTGTGTTCTCTCCTTGATGGCTTATCGTTTCTGTCCTCCTCCTGTGGAGCCCGACAGTCCTCAAATCCCATCATTTCCACTGAAAACACTTTCTAAACATTCAGATAGACTGTTGTGGTGATATTTTTATCCTTCCTTAGCACTTCTGTTGGGCACTCCTGCTCCTTTCCCCAGAGTTCATTCCAATTCTTCATCATCTCTCCACACTTAAACAGTTGTCTTTATCTCTTAGATATTTTCTCAAACAAAATGAAATAAAAAAAGAAAGTATTATCATATATTGCCACATTTTCCTAATACTGGTGTCATTTCAAAATTTTGATCTTTGAATACTTGCCTCTATCTCATGCCTCTATCTCATGGTGGAGGGTCTCTCTGTGCCAGTCCATGCTTGCTTCTGATTGTTTGTCTGTCTTCCCACACATCTGCAGGGATGTGAAAACACAGGCACACAGTCACAGGTGGATACCTGGAGATCAACAGCTTTGGGCCTCCAGTCCAGATGTCTCCTTCTGGGGACTGCACTGCCGGGTTCTCCCTGCCCTGAGTGGGTTCTGTGTGCACAGAAACTTTTCCAACAGATGCTTTGACCAAACTGGGACAGTTTCCCCTGACTTACAGGAGCAGTAAAAGACTAATGATACAGGCAACATATGCTTCTGTTTCGAGGGAAAAGCAAGAAATTCACTGTGGAGCACTTGCATGGATTTAACATGCCAAATTTTATTCCTAATGTTATTTTTAGAAATAGGTGAAAGATGCTCCAAGAAATGGGGTGGGAGGGAAAAGCTGACGTAAGACTGACTGACAGCAAAGGAGATGTTTCCCCAAATGCCTCAGGTTTTAGCTCAGTTGCTGGAGATAACTCTGGGCTGTATCAAGGGAACAAATCTTGTGGGGTCTCTGACAGGGTTACCTACCTGGTCAGTAACTGGGAAGGAGGAAGGTCTGGTTCACACTTAAAGCAGAGGTCCACCTGCCCTTCTCCAGAGGCTGTAAACTGTCTGATGGCTTGTTGCATTTGTGGTATTTGATTTGACAGAAAGCCCTTTAAGGCAGAAATGTTATCCAATTTGATTATCGAGTGCTATAGTTCATGGGTATATAAGCCAGGAATTATGAAAGCTTTAGCTGGATATTGGCTTTTAGTATGAGACTCTTGTGTTACCAGCTGCTCCTGCTCATCTGGCCCGCTCTGGAGGAGGTGACAGTACTGTGATCCACAGTGAGAGCGACATAACAAACACACCAGCTGTTAAAGAAGTAGTTCTACGTAGACATTTTTTGACATTCTGTTAAGAAACTGATTTAAATATCCAGATTTATCTGCATAAGCTCACTCAAAAGAAGCGTAGATAACCTTAGTGATTCCATTGCTTTGATGGGAAGCTGAAGAGAGGGGAAATAAACCTTCACAAATCAGGTTATAAACAGTCTGCAAGGACTGGAGAAATATGTCTTCTGAAAAAAAGGCTTTGTAGTTTGGCAGGAGCTTAGTGGGGCAAACAGTAGTAGCTATGTCAAGGAACCTGGGGTGGTACTCTATGTGTGTAGTGAAAACATGTTGTATGCTGCTAAATCCTGTAGATAGGACAGAAACAGCCTGTGGCTTGTCTGCCACTGTTTTTAGATCACTTTGAGGTATTAAAAAAGATTCACAGAATCATTTAGGTTGGAAAAGACCTCCAAGATCGAGTCCAGTCTTTGACTGATCCCCACCTTGTTAACCAGACACTGGAACTGCCCACGGAGATGGTGGTCAGACCAGAGCACTGAGTGCCACGCCAAGTTGTTTAAGAAACACCTCCAGGGGTGGTGATTTCACCACTTCCCTGGGCAGTTCCAATGTCTCGTTAACAAGGTGGGGATCAGTCAAGGGTTAGACTCGATTATCTTGGAGGTGTTGGATTCTGTGAACTTCTTACCCCTCTTTGGAACGCACTGCACCACTTGTGAGCTATTGAAGCAAGAACAGCCTATTTCAGACTGTCACTAATGTGCTGATCTTTTTAAAAAATAGGCTCTTAATGGTTTTCATATTCCCTTCTAAATAAATCTCTTGCCAAAAATATCAACCATTGCCATCCATTGAGACAACGAATTTCAGTATTGCCTCTGAGAGAACGTGCCTCCTTGGCATTTATAAAACAGTTCCTGTTTTCAAGCAGCATATTAATAATTTCTTGCTTATGTTGAAGTGATGTAAGATGAAAAATTAATGTGGATGTTACTTTCTCTTCCAGACCTTGCAAGCTGGTTGTGCCTCTGATGTGTATGGTCTTAAATGAAGCCTAGGTTTTCTTTTGAGCTCTAGTTTGCTTCCAAAGTGAGGGATAGAAAACTGACACTGTAAATACTTGACAGAGTGTTTCAAACTGTTGATGTTTGTTTCTTTATCAGCCTTATTAACAGAAAGAGGGAAAGTCCTTTGATGTGGTTCAAAACTTTGTAGAAATTCATGTAGTGATGTTTCGCTGTAGTGACCAAAGCATGGGGTGGAAAGTGAAATATTTGGGCCTTTTTACACATTAGGGCTTTTTATATGTCTTGAGTTTCTTGTATCCTTTCTACTCCATCTATCCACACATTTGGATAGAGATTAATATTTCTCGAAGAGAGGCATAAAGATTTTTGGGGGATTCTTGAGGCACTTCTAATAAATTATAAACACGCTAAAGACCTTGTTAAATATTGGCTTGTGATGAAGCCAAGTTGTGTTTAAAGGCTTAGTACTGGGATGGAAGGCTTGTTAGAGTGAATGTGGCTTTTGAGGCATTTGTAGAGTCATTTTCTTCCACCACCCTTCTTTCCAACTTGAAAAAACAGAATTTATCCCTGGGTTTATCATCACTGCTGTCTGTGTAGGAAGGATCATATCTCCAGGGAAAAGTTATTTCAGACTGATAAGATCTGTCTCTTTAGTCTCTCCCCTGCTGTTCTTGTCTAGTGAAGAGCAATAAATTTGGATGCTGTCTTAGGCAAAGGGGGAAGCAGGGAGAGAAATGGCCTGTTGGAGTTTCCTCCATGGTGCTGGCTAACAGGCAGGCAGGGCTGGGTACAGGCAATGCCGCCGTGACTGCAGGAAGTGCCTTTAACCTGCTTCCATAATTAATGTTTGGGGAGAAGGAAAGGGCCCTGTGGGATAAATTAGCATTCATTGAATGTACGTGCAAACAGATGTTAGCTGAAGTTGAACGGAAAAAAAGATGCCCACTGACCCAAATTTCTAACAGTGTCCTGTTCTGTCTGTCTGAAATGTTCATGCTCTGACTGCTAAGCCTTAATAAGGAAACAATTTCTTGTTCGAGTGTTTTCCCATGTATGTTTTTGCGATTTCATAATATACTGTTTAATGCATGCAGGGCTGCCTCCTCCACCATTGTTTTAGGCTGCCCCATCATCATCTCCCAGCCTGTGTGTGCTCAGCTGAGACTTGGACTGGGAACAGCCGGGCTTTGCCAGGAAACTTGGTGTTTTGTAAACACTTGGGTTTGCTGTTCTGAAATCTGTTAAATGGTCAGCACTTCTTTGAAAAGCAAATGGAAGCAATCTCATGGAAGCAATCCCATGGAAACAAAGACCAATAAATGTTTGTGGTCACTTGAAAGGATTCAGAAGTTTATTATTGTTAGTTTCTGCATGGGGTACAGAACAACAGCTGGAGTCAGTATATGTGTGCCATGCGATTGTCATTTGCTACTTTTAACTGTCATCTGACTTTGTTTCCGTGCAAATATCTCCTCCAGAGGAGACCACCAAGTTGTTTTGAGGGATGGAGTGCCTCTCCTACGAGGAAAAGCTCAGAGAATTGCGACTAATCAGCCAGCAGAAGAGAAGGCTCTGGGGTGACCTAATTGTGGCCTTCCAGTACCTGAAGGGAACCAACAAGAAAGATGGAGAGAAACTTTGGGCAAGGGCCTGGAGTTAGAGGACAAGGCGGGATGGCTTCAAACTGAGAGAGAGTAGGTTTGGATTGGATATTAGATAAAAAAATCTTCCCTATGAGGGTGATGAGGCCCTGGCACAGGTTGCCCAGAGAAGTTGTGGCTGCCCCATCCCTGGAAGTGTTCAAGGCCAAGTTGGATGCAGCTTGGAGCAACCTGGTTCAGTGGAAGGTGTCCCTGCCTGTGGCAGGGGGTTGGAACGAGATGATCTTTAAAGTCCCTTCCAACCCAGGCCATTCTATGATTCTACTATGATTTTTTCTAATCCAGAGAAGGCTCATGCCTTTGCATAGTTGGCAGTGTCACCTTACTATCAGGAATTCTTTTTAAAATTCAGTGACTTACACCCCAGGTTCATAAGCGTATCTGTCATTCTGAGTTATGAAGTAGATAATTCTATGGTCATATGGAGTCAGACTGTCTAAGGGTGTGTGGCTGAACCTTCTGTGTGTAGGTTTTAGTCTCCTTAAAGCCTGTGTGAAGCTGGAATGCTTTGCTGCAACGGCAGGCACTGGTGGTCAACCCTAAGACCCAGTGCTTGGTGTTGAGGGCTGTTCTGAGAACAGCTGAGTGCCTCTGTGCCAAAAAAAAAAAATCAAGGAAGGAGAGGCAATATTTGAATTAAATACTGTGTTTGCAAAATGTTACAGCCTAACTGAACTGAGTATTTCTGATATATTGACATTTATGTCCCTCACCCCACCACATACTATTGGCCATAAATATGGTTTGTAGTTAACTGTAAAGATAGAGCCTAAATCTCGATCAAGGACTATGAAAAATGTTCGGACATTACACTGTTCTTCCGTTGAAAACCAGATAGAGTTAGATTGAGGACAGATATGAGGATTTTTGTCAGCTGTTGTCAGCTTTCTCCCAGAAAAATAAGAGGATCTGGAGACAGGAAATATTTCTTATTATCTCTAAGGGTGTGCATGGGATACAGAACACTAAATTTAAACCCATGTTTGTCCTGGTGCTCTCCCATCCGTGCAGACTGTCCAGGAGCACCTGATCAGCAGCAGTGTTGCTCTGCAGGCTTTGATACTGTGCCTTGTTCCTGTAAGAGATAATTTGGCCTTGGTAACATGGATGTGGGATGACAGACAGCATCTCTTCATCCTTCCCTGGCCTGATGGCAGCTGGGGTTCCTCTGCTCTCTTGGGACAGCAGTGGCTCTTCATGGAGAGCACGGAGTTGATTCTCCAGCATCCTCTTGCAGGGATACTTCATTGACTTCAGCCCCGTGCAGCTTTCCTGTGTTTCAGGAGCATTTAGTAACCATCAGCCAGTTTCTGTGCCCTGTCCCATGGATGGGGCTGCTTGTTTTCAGCTGCAAACACACTTAGTTTTAACTGTTGAAGGACAATTCATTTCCTCTGGAGATGTTTAAACTGTGTATTCAAGGCTTTGTGGTATTGAGCTGTGGTGAGAACTGTGTTTGTGGTTTGTCGCTGCTCTCCTCGCCATACTGTCCTCAAAAGGGGGCTTGGAAATGGAGGAAGGAAATGGAGTTTTAACTCTTGCAGGGAGAAATTATTCCTGGTGTGCACTGAAGTTTACTCTTTTCTTTTTCCTTTCAACAGAAGTTGAAATAATCCTTTACTCACTCACACAAATGAAAGAGAATGGTTTGGAACAGTCTTGGCAGTGCTGGAATTTAAAGTGAGCAGAGAGTTTCAATCTACCAACTTTATACCTATGTGATTATCTTAACTGGCTACTACATAAAGAGAGCTGGAGGTAAAATGAAACAAATGCTTTTGTGTTTATTGTGAATGAGGTAACGACTTTTTAATTCCTGGATTTCCAGATGAAATCAGCAAGCAGGATGTAGCTCCTTCATTTTTCCAAGAGGTCAAACCAACTTTGAGTTTAGGGGAAGGGCGGCGATGCCTCAGTGGAGATGGACAAAAAGAGTTCGGATTGCCTGGAAGTAAACTTTAGCTCTGTAGATCCTAAACAGAACAACCAAAGGGCACTTCAGTAATTTCGTGCTGTTATTTTTATTAATCTCCCTTCCTCTTTCTCCCCCACAGTTGCTCTCGGTCGTAATCAGCCCTTGAAGAAAGAGAAACCGAAATGGAAAAGCGATTACCCCATGACAGACGGACAGTTGCGCAGTAAGAGGGATGAGTTCTGGGACACAGCACCAGCTTTCGAAGGCCGCAAGGAGATTTGGGATGCCCTCAAGGCTGCTGCACACGCTTTCGAGAGCAATGATCACGAACTGGCACAAGCAATCATTGATGGTGCAAACATAACACTACCACATGGTAGGTTCTGCTGACATGGATGTGGCCTCTGAGAACGGTAACAGTAGGTTAAGACAAATATGTTTTTAACCCGAAAATCAGTTGAGACGTGGACACAACAGTTTAAAATACCTATATTTTAGTATGTACATCTTCCTGTTTGGAGTTTCAAGGCAAAAATCATATGAGCATGTAAAAGGACCAAGGAAATCTGTCTTTCTATATTTACTTGGATTTGAATGTATGATCTGGTGCATGAGATAATGCAGTTTGTGTCTGATCTTTACAGGCAACACCTGGGACTTTCTCTAATCTCTTTATACACCTGGATGCTCGAAGGCACAAGTTTCTTAACCTTTTTCCAGCTTCCCTTTGTAAGGAAGTTGATTTTTTTTTTTTTCCACTCCTGATTTTATGGGTTTCTTTGGCACTTGAACTATTGGGGTTTTTAAAGTTTCTGTTCTGAAGAGAAGAGAAAAATTTTCCCAAAAACTTGGTGCTGACAATCTGCTGTTAGATCTTGTGTGAGATAAACTGTAAGCACTTGTTTTGGGTGCTTTCCCCCTTTGCTCTATTGTTCTGAATTCTGGTGGGTTGCAATATTCTCCCTCACTCCATCAACCTGAAATTAATCATAATTCCCTTTATTCCTAACAGAAATATAGTTCAAGTTCTCTATTTAGAAAATAATAATAATTGAATGGATTTTTAGCTTTGGTAACTTAAAACAATCAGGATGAAATTCAAAACAAACAAAACAATACACACACACCAAGCCCCCACAGAAAGACCCCACAAAAAACACAAACAAACAAACACCCCCCCAAAACAAAACAAAAACCCACAAAACCCAAAACAAACAAAAAAACCCAAAACATAAAACCCCACCACAACCAATCCACACACACAAAAAAAAATCATGCACCACCTCCCAACAGAACACACTAAATAGGAGCAGCATAAGTCCTGGTTAGGTTCTGCTTGGTGTCCCCTTTTCCAGAAGGGACATGAAGAGCCTTGCACCAAATAATGAACTTGTTCTTGACATGTATAAAAGACATTATTTATGTGCTGACTGGGGTCTCTTGGGAAGAGAAAAAGGGATGATTTGGAAGAGCCAGGGATTTGCTTTCTGAGGTAACTAGTCTTTGTGAGACTGACTACTCAGTGCCTTTTTACTTTCTTTTTCTTTTACTGATGGTGTTTAGGACCTCAGTTTCCTTAAAAGTCACAATTGATGTATTTAGGTTGGAAGGGGTGTTCTTAGGGATCCCTCTGTCTTTTCCCAAGTCGAAGTGTGCAATATTACTGGTAGTTGTGGCACATTACTGGTAGTAATGTAGTAGTAATTGTTCTTCCCAGTCCTGTTGAACAGTCAGGATCTCTGAATCGTCACTGAGAGGTGGAAACTTCCAGTGCTGCAACGTAACCTGGATTTTCTATAATTCCTAGATGATCCTATTGTGGTCCTTGTTTTTAAGGAGGTTTGTGTTTAACTGATGCTGAAGGAGTTTTAGTCGAGGGGAGTTACACATATGGAAATAGTTTCTGTAGTAGTTGGTTTTAAAAAGGAATTTGTCAATTATTTCCAGAACTTGCCGATGCCGAGGAGATCTCAGGTCTCCTCCCTGACAGGCCTGCTGGAGGTCTGTACATATCCCAGGCTCAAGTTAATGAAGGTAGAAAAATAATTTCTCTGCAACAGGCCAATGTGGTTTCCAAAAGAGGGTGAAAGGAGTCAAGCTGTCTTGTGTGGAACTGGTATTAGAAGACAACTTTGTGCTTGTGTTCTCCAAAAGTGTTTCTTTCCTTGCACAAATTCATAAAACGGATCAGAATCTGGAAATCCTAAGCTGTCTATGAGGCTTCTTCATTTTCTGTATCAATAATGTATTTTAATATCATATTATATTTATCCTGTGTCTAGAAAACATCGGAATATTCTCCTCCTAATTTGATAACGCTGCTGGATTTTTGTCCTTTTGAAACACCTACACTGCTGAAAATGTCCCAGGAGCAGCTGGGTGTTCAGGCAGCTTGTGAGCCAGTGGGAATTGTATAGATAAGAGGGGGCTGAAAAAATGGATAACTGAAGTTACTGATAATAAGTCACTGTTCAGATAAATGGAAATAATTAGTATCTCAGAGGTTGCTTATTTGCAGACCTAAGGGAGTCGCTGCATTGTTTTGCTTAGTTACTAAAATATAAATAGTGGATGTCAGGAAAACTCAATGTTGTATATGAGGAAGGTTTAGCAAAATGCATATTTCCTTTCATTGTGGTCTCTTGCTGGTGATATGAGCTGCTCTCACATCAGGCCTCAGCTCAATCTTAAAAAATTTATCTTTTATTGTGAAAATGTTCTCTCTCAGTGAGGCCTGAGTCTCCTTGTGACCATACACAGGAAACTGGTAGAAAAATAATTCTCTTAATAAATGAAAATTTGAATAATAAGCAGCAGGAGGGATATTATAATGTGGTTATGGAATTTGACGAGACTCCATCAATGAGTTATTTTGGTGGCATTGGATTATGTATTCAAGTTACCTGTTGCACATGTGTGCATATGAACAGCATTTCAGGGGAAACATTCAATTTATGGCATCAGCTCATGCAAAGAAGCTGTTTGACATGTTAGGTCTCTTCTACCTCTTGTTAGAGTGACAAAGCAACTTGTAACTCTGCAGGAGGATTTTATTCAAGTGGGAAAGTTGAAACAGTTTAACTGTACCTGGAGGTTTAAGTCTGTCTTAGGTTTCTGAGATGGAGTCCTCTGTGTGTCTCACAAGAAGGAAGGATGTGTAATGTATAGTTTCAGGGCTACCAAATTATTAAAATAATGTTTCCTAGTTTCTTGAATAACTGCTTATTAAGATCAGACTTTATAAGCATGTTTCTGAATCTCAGAAGGTTCTTGTTGCAAGCAAAAATCTAAAATTGGGCAGATAAGTCAGATTTAGAATCAGAGAAGGGTTTGGGTTGGAAGGGACCTTAAAGATCATCTAGTCCTACCCCCTGCCATGGATGGGGACACCTTGCACTGGACCAAGTTGCTCAAAGCTCCATCCAGCCTGGCCTTGAACACTTTCAGGGATGGGCACTCCTTCTCTTTGAGCAGCTTGAGAATGTAGGATGGATGCTCTGCCCTGGAAATTACCCTTTTAATGTTATTGTATGTAATCCTTAATGGGGAAGAAGTATATGAACTCTTAAATTTGGCTTTTCAGCAGTTTGCTTGGGGTCCTGCCTACTGCTGGTGGGCTGTAATCTGCTTTCTAAGGCCCATGTGCAGAATATTCAGAGCATTTCAGGAATCAAAGTTGTACCAGAGACTCTGTTGCCCAATCCAGGCCTGGCTTGAGGCTGAATTTCAACACAGAGAATATTTTGAATTTTTATCCAAGATCTTGAGTTTACTAGTGATTTTTGTACCCATGAAATTACATTAAATGTTTATTATTCAACTGCCTGCTTGTGACACTTGTCTTGTGCATCAGCTGTTTGCATAGTTCTCCATGCAATGTGACCTTTCCACTACAGAGAAAGCTACTTCTTTTAGAAATTAAAGTATTTCTTCACCATCAAGAATTGTTAGTGCCATGTCTGAATAGATTATGAATAAAAGCCTTCCATTTATGGGCTCAGTAATGTCTTTCCTCAGCAAACTGAGCTTTTCTCGAGGCAGGTAGAACAAGTAAACTGTCCTCATTCTGAGTGACACCAACAACCTCTGTGGCTTTGTTTACAAAAAGCTCATTTTGTGCAAGGTTTGGAAAGAAGAGAAAATAGCTGTGGAGAAATCCAGCTTCGGTGTCAGCATTAGGATCCAGTCTGTGCCTACCTGACCTTCCCCCATGGATTTATCCATGGAACTACTGCCCTGGACTGTGTGGGGACCCAAAGCATGGCAGAGGACCACTGTCACTTCTGAAATTCATACCATTTTTATTGTCCGTAGCTCATTACCTGACCAGGCAGCAAATACACATGGAGGTCAGGGTCTGTCTTCTGTACCAAAGTTGGGATGAAAGTTACAGCCTCAAGCTGTGCCAGGGGTGGTTCAGGTTGGACTTCATGAAGAATTTCTTCATGGAAAGGGTTGTCAGGCATTGGAAGGGCTGCCCAGGGAGGTGGTGGAGTCCCCATCCCTGGAGATGTTCAAGGAATGATTGGACGAGGCACTCAGTGCTCTGGTCTGGGTGACAAGGTGGGAATTGGTCACAGGTTGGACTTGATGATCTTGGAGGTCTTTTCCAATCTTAATGATTCTGTGATTGTGTGAAAATCAAAATGCCTTCTGAAATAACACCTAAATGGCAGTGTGAATTTTGTCTTCTGGTCCACTAGAAACCATGGTAGAAAATGCTTGGGAACACCAGAGTATCTCCTTGGAGTTTGGCATTGTTCCTTCAAATACAAGGAGGGAAAATGTGCTGCTCAGGTTGTGCAGGAAAACACACTATATTTCCTCAAAGAAAGCAACTGTTTAGGAAGATGATGTGTAGAAATCAAGTCAAGATTTTTTTTTCCCCCTAAATAAATAATCTGGCAGGTAGCTCTGGCATTTTTGTATGTGAAAACTTGTATTGGAGATTGGAATCAAAGGACATCTTTCCTTTGATTTCTAAGCTCTCCAAAGAATCTTGATTCCTAAGGAAAACCAGCATCAACTAAAGTAAATTCCTTTAAATCTATTGAAACAAAATGACAGATTTTTAACTAATTTGTTCTTCTCCCAAAGGACGAGCTCGTCTGCAAAATGATGCAATACCCTGAGACTGTGGCGTTTCTTCTCATTTATTTTTCTTCTCGTTTATTTTCTATGTGTACAACAGAGGCTTAAAAAAGCCAAACTAAACCCTACATCTACATTTTACTGTCCCTGCAGGGTAACATTGTTGTGTGTGTGCGTTCAAGCCGTGTATTACTTACAAAATTAAACCTTGCGGGAAGTGGAGGAGTGAGAGGAGGGGGCTGAGGAGTGAGTAAGGACTGACAGATACGGATTTTGCAGATAGAGATTTGGGCTTAGCTGATGCTGCAAAAATAAAATTGCTTTTTTATTCCAGAATCCTATAGGGAAGGGAGGGGGAAGCCACATCTCTTCTAAGATTGTGTTCAGTCAGATATCTCACTTGTCTAATCTGTGTGAGGAAGGCTCTAACCAGTGTAATTTTTCTAATGGATGCCTTTTGCTGTCTTCAGCAGTTAAAAATAGCATGTAAGAAGTATTAAATAAATAAATAAGCTTGTGGGATGGGCTTAGCACTTCTCATCTATCTTGGGTGACTCTGTGGGATGGATTTAAAAATAGAAATAACGTTATCGCCAATTTATACTTTTTTTTCCCCCGATGTCTTAAAGTAGCACATTCTCCATATTTTATTAATGAGTCCATTTAAATTTAATGAAGAACAGTTTTACATACTTCTCAGCTATCAAACAGGAAATGTTGGAGTGTGTAGTATTTTATTAGGATCTGCACCAAATGTTAGCGTTGAGCTGGACTTGTCCTGAGTGTAGTTAATATTAATTGCAATCTGGCTGGGGTGGAGTTTTTAAATTTCAGGATGGACACTTAATCTGCTGTAGCAGAGTTGCCAGGATATTAGTTTTAGCTCCTTTAATGCTGTTTGAATGATAAAAGGAACACAGCTCCTGTGGCTCCCAGCAGGCTTTTACAGTGAGCAGCCTTGCAGGGCTGGCTTTTTGTGTACAAGCACAACTGTCACATTTACTGTGTGCAACACATGAAAAGTAGGGATGTGAGTATTTAACTTAAATGCTGGGGAAGAGTAAGTGAAATTACTGAAATGCTCTTGCTGTGACTGGAGTGTTTTCTTCCCCTTTGGGTGCAATATTAAATAGATAAGCATGAAAAAACTCCCAGACAAAAAAATCCTCAAAGCAACAGCAGCAGTGTGGGGAAAACATGGCATGCTTTGCCCCCCCAGTCCAGACACAAACTCCTAATTGCAGCAAAATTCTTTTCTCCCTACTGAATCAAACAGAATCCAACAGGTTGGAAAAGACTTTTGAGATCGAGTCCAACCTGTGCCCGACCACCCCCTTGTCAACTAGACCAGAGCACTGAGTGCCACATCCAGTCAATCCTTGAACAGCTCCAAGGATGGTGACTCCACCACCTCCCTGGGCAGCCCCTTCCAATGCCTGACAGCCCTTTCTGTGAAGCAATTCTTCCTGAGCTGTAACTGTGCATCATTCTATGATATTTGCTGCCTTTGGGCCTAATGTTTCCCTGCACTGAAGAGCAGCTTTTAATGGCTGTGCCTTCAGTCCTGCATCTCTCCGTGCACCACCTCCCCTCTGTGTGTGCTGGGCTTTCTGAGCCTGGTGGTGTTTAAAAGGCCATGTTACATCACGGACCTGCCATCCCTTAGGGCTCAGCTGCATCTCAGTGTAGGATTCATCTGCTCCTGACTGATCTGGTGTGGATTCTGGGTGTTTTGAGCACTTTTCAGTATTGGTCAATAAATAAAGTTACCCTCTGCTATGCTGAAAACTCCATTTTTATTTTATGTTGATGGAAAACTCCATTTATTGACCCCTTTTATGTTATTTTATGCTGATGAAAAACTCAGCAAGAGCTGGCAGTGTGTGCTCACAGCCCAGCAAGCCAACCATTAGTATTCAAATTTGTACAGTAATTCAGAAATATCTACAACAAAATGATATAGTAGATGTTTAATACTGACCGTTTGATGTATGTCTCCTGTAAAATAAGTAGCTTCAGAACTGGAACTCTGTAATTTTTGCAGTGCTTTTTGTGTGATGGCAATTCTGGACTTACCTGTTGTATTAATGAATCTGTGATTGAGAGAATCTATACAGCGAATTTTGCTGTGGCATCTTTAGCATTTAAATTGAATCCCCTGTGAACTGCTGCCCCTTAAGCCACAAGGTCCTTGTGGGTTTTCTCTCTCTTGTGCCTGCAGATTGCTGAGTTCATTGCTTAGCCTTTGCTGGGGTTTAAGGTTGTAGGAATTGCTTTCTCAGTAGCTTATTTGTCTGAAGAGTCTTTTTAATTGTCATTGAAAATTGTATTTTTTTATGGATTACATTATCTACACACATGTGAAACGTTGGACAATGTGTTTTTCTGTGAGGATATAGAATACTCGGTCAGGTTTCTCTAAATGTCTCTTTAAAAGGGTAGTGAATGGTATTTTGGTGACTGTGGCTGTCTAATTTTAGATTTCAGCAGAGTTATGAAAGCTTTGGGAGGTCTGACTATCAAAGCGTGTCTGTCAATATGATCAGCAGTAGTACTGAGATGAGAATGCAGGCTGTAAAAGTTAAGGGAACTAAAATCTTTCTCTAGTGAATATCATAAAATTAACAGTTGAGCCTACTAGTTTGTTGCTTTTTAAGTTTGGTTGGGGGTTTAATTTTTTTTTTACTAAACTGCTCAGGAGAAAGCAGTTATGAGTTTGAGGGAAGATTTTTGTTTTGTTTTTACTTCAGTTTAAAAAAAATAACAAAAGTAAGGGATTAAAACTCAAAATTGCTGGTGTCTTGCAAGGAACCAGACTAGCTGCTGCTGGCACTGAGGATGTTGTGTGCATTAGGATTTTGTTTTTTCTTCTACACATCAGTGTCTATTTTTAAGAGTTGTTGACGTCAAGTTCCCTCCGTAGGTTTAGCTTTACTGAAGTGATTAGTGAATACATTGAGTCAAGCTTTCACAAGACTGCACCCAGCCTGTTTTAAGGTTTTCCTGCCACTGTGAGTGCACAGCACCCATGGATACTCTGGAAAAGGGTTGCCTGCCCAGATGAGATCTGCAGTCTGTTTTGGTGGTGCTCGCTTCAAGTTTTGGCCACTCTGGTGTTTTCAGTCTCATCATCGTGTTACTCTGAAGCACAGACACAGCACAAGGCTGTGGCAAGTGTGAAAAGCAATGCTGCCATCCAACTGCTGGATGGGCTCCTGCTCTGGGCTTCTGCCAAGCAGTGGGGGAGACCAACTCATCTTCAAAATCCGTCTCATGGAGCAGCTTTGCGCACGCTCCTGCTGCCCTCTCTGTCCTCAGAAAGTACCTCCTGCTGCTGAGAAATCTCTGAGATGCTCTGGCTGTTTCACTTCTGCTCAGGCACAGTAATTGCTTTTTTGTTAGAAGATTTCATCTAAATTAGGGATCTTCAACCAGTGGCCTCCAGGCTGTGTGCTCCCTGCTTGGACAGCGAATTAAACCTGCTCCATCCCGCTTCCCTGTGGCTGCTTGGAGACAGTCAGCGGGGTGGCAGCTCCTCCTCCTCTGCTGTCTCTTGCCTTGGTGATTCTCAGCACTGAGAAGTCCGCCATTGAGCCGGCACACCTGGAAAAATGACTTATTGCTCTTAGGAAATGCTCTTGGGAAATGCCGTGTTGGTTCTAGTGAAGGACGTGTTACCCTGTTGGGCTTCACTGGATTCCTTCTAACCTTGAAACCAGTCTGTTTTCTTAACCTCTTCAGTCCAGAGCTACAATTAAGATGATGCTTTCCGTCATTTCTGCTGTGATTAATATTTTTAAAATAGATGCACAACATCCTATCTGAGGGACGCTGAATTTCCATGTTTTCTTCAAATGCAGTGTCGAATCAAAGCATCAGGATGTAAAGCAATTGTGGCTGGATGAAATATTTATATATCTAAGTGCAGGTTAGGAACTATCAACCCTTGAAATAAAAATGTACTTATGGCTACATCCTACAGTTGTTTTCCTTAAATATCTTTAACTTCTGCTCTTGGTTTTTGAAAGGTATTTTGAGAAGCTTTGTCAACATAATTGCTTGGGCTCTTCTCAAGCCTCTCGCCCTGTAGCACTTGCCCATCTATTTCCTGTCTTTGGTTTCAGTTTGCCTCTTCTGGTGTGGGGAGGACAACTGTGCAACGCTGTTTTCGGAACTGCCTTTTTTTTTTTTTTTTTTTAACCTTTTTTTGTGGACCAAAAAATTGAGGG
>VZRE01002390.1:24485-49922 GCA_013396775.1 Cephalopterus ornatus
ATTTACTGGTTAACAAAAAATTTAAGGGAACACCCGAAAAAAAAAAAAAAAAAAAAAAAAAAAAAAAAAGAAAGCACGACAAAACCAAAGCAACAACCCGAAACTTACTGTACATAATGACTCAAAATAAACCTAGACTCATGAAAAAAGAACATCTCAAATTCTTCATATAAGAAGCTGCTTGTTGATTTGTGTGTTGCAGATGTTCTAGACAGGAGTATGTCTGGTTTAAGTGAATAATAGTCCTCTGGCATCTGATAGTGGTCAGGACATGATGTCTAGTTTATTAGATATTTTCCCAGGAGTGGACATTTGCTCCATCATTGGCTGCTTGCAGCAGAGGAATCTGCCTTATCTGCCTTGCTGTCTGCTAGTAAAATGAGAAAAAGAAAGATGAAGTGTTCAAAATTTATTCCTCACTGAAAATTCCCTGAGAGCCCCCTTGGTGCTGCCTTCCCTGTGAAAAGCTGATCTGCAGGGGGGTTTTTGCTTGATTCTGTAATTGACCATGTTTTGTGCTAAACTTGGTATTCCTGAAGGAATTGGTGTCCTCCAGAGTATCTCAGTTTGGTAAATGAGTGGCTTAGCCAGTCCTTGGCTGTCTCACTTGCTCCTTGCCCATCCTGCTCCTCCTCTTCCATGACCTCCAGTTGATAGTGGCTGTGACACTTGTCATCTTTTACCATTTTAGCTTCAGTATTTTAATAATAGGGAGATGGAAACTTTTCTCCAAGACCAAGGCAAAATGATTATTATGGTCAGAAGGGGCTGAGTCACAGAAGGCTTCTCCCTTTAGCCTGGCAACCTTTTAGGGGCAGGTAAAGGGAAGTCCTAGCTGGGGTGTGTCACAGACAGCACGGGCAGTACTCACTCACTGGAGGTATTTCAGTGCTTTTAAATCTCCCACAGCCTCCTTCTATAAATACCTTGGAATGATAACTTCAGGTCATTACTGGGCTTCGGAAAATGTGTTAGAGGCAGATTGACCTCTGGAAAAATACTGATTTCTAAGAAGTTTTGTTTTTTCCTGAGTTTGTTTGGACCTGGAGCTGGGAGTTGCTTTTTGCTGACAGACATCACTGAGAAGCCCAGTGGGCTTTGCTTTTTTGCTGATACATGTCTGAGCCCAGTCCAGAGTAAGCAATGTTTGGTTTGTAGTGTTACTGCAAAGAAAACTTGCAACAAAATGAACTGTATGTTTCCATACGTGTTTTGACTACAAGTCATTATACAGAAATAATGAAATCTCGGCGGTGCCTTTAATGGTTCCCGAGTGATCAAGTAAGATTTTTATAGAAGGTCATAGCTGCAGCAAGGCCTTGAATTTTTAACCTTTTCAGGCTCTCACCATCTGTGCAGATCCCCAAAGCCTCTGTTCTGTGCACATTCAGGGCATGATACACCACTGACTAACATGAAGTCTTCTACCTTTATGCTTAATCAATAGTTTTCTTCTCTTTTTAATTATAAATAAGGTCACTCTGAAGGAGCAGCACCTTGTAGGTGAGGAGCACATTGAATGGCATAAAGCAGTGCTGCAGCCTTCTGTGTTGCTTCAAATCTTCCCTGTAGCCTCCTTTAATCCCCTCCACCCCCACAGCTTTAAACAGCTCTGTGTTGTAGTTTTATTTTAGAATGTGGGTACTAATGTGGGATTGTGTCAGTTTGCTTGACCTCCCTGGAGCCTTTAACATTTTTGCTGGTTATCCTTGGAGACTGAGCATGCAAATGAATGACTTCCACGCTCATTAGCAGGTCTTTGAATGGCAGCACAGGGATACGGGCAAGGCTGGGAGCAGAAAGAACAAATCAGTACAGGGCAAACCTTTGTCTAGGTCATTCTGTGCATTTCTATCCCTTGTTGCATATGGCTAGGTTGTGGGGAAAATTGTTTAGTCTTAGACAGTAGTTTTCCACATCTTGTTCTCATTTCAAACTGATGTGAGACCTCTCTGCTCTCCATAAAAGCCAACATTTGCTTTCATGCTCAATCTAAGGGTTGTCTCTGCTGCTCTGCTAGCTGGAACTATAATAAGTGTTATCTCACACCAAATTTCCATTCATAGCCACTTTGAGCTCAGATTAAACTGTCTCAAATACCATTTTGCTGCCCAGAGTGGGCGCTGTGCTGAGCAGGGGATTGTTTGAAGGTTGAGCACACTGCCCACGGTCATGCAACGGAGGTGGAGCAGCTCGAGTTGCTGTGGTCACGAGTTCCTAATTGAACATCCCTGCATAGGATGGTCTTGGCATGGTCAGACTGTACCTTCTCTCTACACAACTACCTGAAGAGAGGTTGTAGCCAGGTCAGGGCTCTTTTTCCAGGAAGCCAGCGAAAAGACAAGAGGAAACAGCCTCAAGGTGTGCCAGAGGAGGTTCAGGTTGGACATCAGGAGGAGTTTTTCACAGAAGGAGTTGTCAGGCATTGGAAGGGGGTGCCCGGTGAGGTGGTGGACTCACCATCCCCAGAGGTGTTCATGGAACAACTGCACATGGCACTTTGTAGACCTGCAAAGAGAGAAAAAACTGCACAAGTCTGTGGTTGGCAAGAAAAAGGAATATCCCTCTCAGTTGTATAAACCGCTTTTGTTACCTTCACATTTGATTTTTCATTTTAACCATGTTACGCATAGGATTTGGGATGCAGGGTGCTAGGTGTTCACTCTGGGTTTATGGGAACAACAGACTACTTAAAAATTTCAGTGGTAACAAAGGCCTTAATAACTTCTTTAAATCTGAGTGCAGCCTCACACTGAACAGGTAACCTGGTGACTTCAATCATCGTGATATGATACAGGCTCAGGTGATCATGATACTCTGCTTTTTCTTTTTCCTCCAAATCCCCCCACCCTCTTTAAGAAGATAAGTAATGAAGAACAGCATATGTAAATGAGGAGGGTATACACAGAAGCTCTTTTACCAACCAGATTTTTTAAAAAATTTTTATCTAAGAGGCCTGTCTAGACAGGCATCTATTTTAATGGCATGCAAAGCAGCATAGTAGATGACTGCTTCATTAGTAAAATGACTTGTCATCCTTGAACCCTGATGTAATGTTTCTTGGAAGCTGTTACCTTCATGCAGTATTAGATCCAAGTTTTAGAGGAATATGGAAGTGGCAGTACATATGGTATTGCTAATGTGACAACTACCAGGCATTAATACATAATTGACTTTATCAAACCACATTTGAATAAAGAAGGACTCACCAATGGATCCATCTGTTCTAGATTTAGTACTGTGACAAAAGCCTGTGAGGAAAGGGATGGGGAAACTTACTGTAAGGGATACCATGACTGTATGACATTCCAAACCCACCTGGATACGTTCCTGTGTAACCTGCTCTAGGTGACCCTGCCTTGGCAAGGGTGTTGGACTGGATGATCTCCAGAGGTCCCTTCAACCCCAGATATTCTGTGATTACAGCAAAAGCAGCTGGGTAGGATGGTTGAGGTTGGAAGAGACCTCAGGAGTCTGTGCAGTACAGCCCTCTGCTGTAAGTGCGTCTCAGGTTATTCCCCTGCAGATTCTTTTCAGGCAGCTGAATGTGCATTATTTTATCAGGGATCTTGGAGCCCAGGTGAGTTTTCTAAAGAACAATTCCAAGCATGGAGATGAGCACGAGCAGTGCAATAGCTGATGGAACCAGCTACAAGGTAGTTCTGACACAGAACAGGATGAGAGGATTACAAAGGCAGTAGCAGAGTCTCTTTATTTTCTCCCTCTTTCGCTTGTTGTAATGCACCAAGCACAATTCCCATCTGTCTTGTGCCAGTTGCCACAAGCAGGAGTGAGCTGGTCCCTGCTCACCAAGCAGCTCCTGAAGCACTGGGATCTCCTGCTGGCTCTGGGAGTTGTTCTCTGTTGTGGAATTGAGCCAGACCGATAATGTTCCCATAATGGAAGAGCTGTTTTTCAGTGCGTTTGAAATGAGAATTATTAAATGCTTAATACTCATTATCTCCAAACCTCATTCTTTAGGAAACTGGAATAAGTTCTTTATTATAAAGGGAGGGTGAAGATGAGAGCAGAGCTGTGTTGTATAAGCAGCTGTGCTGGGGCTTAGGAGACAGGCTTGTACCTTTGTCTGGTAGCTTTATGGTAGTTTAAATTTGCATAACCCATGGAAATTTAGCATGGAAGAAACATGGGAGGGGGCTTATATGTGTGGTTTATTATCAAGTGCTTCATCCACACGATTAATTATTACAGCTGCTTTATTGTCCTCTGTATGTGGTGCAAGGCACAGGCTTGCACGAGTGTTCCCACACGGTGCCCTCCGGAAAACAGGAGAGCCACAGTTGGTAACTGCAGCATTGAGCCGTTTGGGTCGTTATTAAAGTCAGAAAGGTTTTTTGTCAGAAAAAGCTTTTTTCTCTTAACTCCTCCCAGTTTGTGATGGTTGTAGGTGAGCTGGAACAAACCACTGCATGTTTGCACTTGTTTGTCTCAACCCTGTTCATGTTCTGCTCAAAGTCACCCTTCACCACTCTCGCGTGCTGTTGACGTCAGCACACGTTTTATTTTTTTTTTCTTAAAAGATCTGGTGTTTCCCAGCTGTGACCAGGAATCAGCAACTAATAAAGATGAAGAGATAGTTCAGCTTTTCTGCCTCAGTCATTGCTCTCTAGGAACAGCTGTACTGTAAGACCCAGAAGACAACCCCCTTGTTTTCATCATGGATTTCAGGCAATACTGATCTAAGTTGGGTTCAAATCAATAGTCTACAGGTGAAAGCTCTACTATTGCCAATTTATTCAGCAATCCAGGCTCAGCTTGGGTTTGGAATGGAGTTTTTCAGTAAGAAAAACAAATAAACCAGCTGTTCCTTGGGAAGTGTGTTATACACAAACACTCAGGCTCCTTCAATTAGCATAGTCTCATTGCAATGCTAGATTTCGTTTTGTGTTTTGTTGTTGTAATTTCTGTTCCTGCAGCAAGTCTGTCTGGGGGAAGGGAAGAAGACATGGAAATCTGTTCAGCTTTTAAGTTTTGTGTTAAGTTTCTGAACAATCCTCCTCAAAACTGCTCTAAAGCTTAAAGAAATAGAAGGCACCTCATGAACAGAAAGCAAGAAATTTGCTGCTTTTTCTGAAGAGAATGGTGTGCAGCTTTAAGGAAATGCCAAAATGCCATTAAAACCCATTAAACTTTTTTATGTTTTCAGATAAGTGTGGTCATATATGCCTGACTTAATAACTCCTGCAAAAGTTTGCCTTCATTACATTTAGGTCTCTTAAATTGATTGTCCATCTATGTGCAGAAGGACACTTAAGTCTAAACTCTGAACTGCTTAGGGCTGGAAGCAGTATTTCCTAGTCCTTTTTTAGTGTTTTCCCTTACCAATCCTGTGAAATATCTCCATCCTAATAATCTTAGTACAACGAAGTTTTTATGGCCTGCAAGGCAATTAATTTCAAAATGTTCCAATTCCTTATGCTTGATCATCACATCTGCTTATTTTTCCCCCTGAAATTCTCAAGCTGTCTCGTACCTGCGTAACAACCAACAAGAAGCTCTGCCTTGCAACTCCTTCTAGATTTCCTCACTCTCAAAGTGAGGTATTACTTTTGAAATATTAAAATAACCCCATCTGCTGTGGTTTAGCATTGTATCTTCTTTTCTGTCTGACTTGAATCAAGCCTATGAAGTTAAATTCCCTGACTGTGTAGCAGCATCAATACTGAATGACTCCAGAATTGTAGAATCAAAGAATATTCTGAGTGGAAGGGATGCAGAGGGATCATCAGAGTCCAACTCCTGTCCCTGCACAGGACACCCCAGCAATCCCACCCTGGCCCTGAGAGTGTTGTCCAAATGCTCCTTGAGCTCTGTCAGGTTTGGG
This sequence comes from Cephalopterus ornatus, assembly GCA_013396775.1. Taxonomy (NCBI): domain Eukaryota; kingdom Metazoa; phylum Chordata; class Aves; order Passeriformes; family Cotingidae; genus Cephalopterus; species Cephalopterus ornatus. The sequence continues at coordinate 30,331 of VZRE01002390.1, forward strand.
ATCGTGCCCACTGCCCTGGGGAGCCTGTTCAGTGCCCAACCACCCTCTGGGAGAAGAACCTTTTCCTCATATCTGATTATTTTCTGGTATCTAGAGTGTGTTTGACACTGTAAGTCTTTAACTGGGAAATTTTCAGAGTAATGAATTAAAGCAGTCTCTAGATCATGTCCTTTGGCACCTTAATTCTGAATGGTAGAAAGTTGGAAACAATTACGATTTGAGTGGTTGGATTGGTTTCTTGGTTGGTTCTGTCACTGGCTTTCCTCAAAGGCAGTTCTTTCTGTTGCAACAGGATTGTTTTGTATGCAAGTTTATTGAAGTCATGTTCACGTCTGGAGGAATATTTAAATACACAAAGATTACTCAAGTATATCAAGTATTGATAAGCTTAGTTTGTCCTCTCCTCAATATTGTAAGATCTTTTTATAGCATCTTGATCTTTCATGTCCAGCGCAGAATCCTCACCTAGACCTGCTGCCTGCCCCCCGTCCTCCCTGCTGCTTTCCTCCTGGAATCCGCTCCTTTCGCATGCTTTCTTTGTATGATCCAGCAGTGAAAGTTCTAAATACCAACTCACCCTCTAGGCTTTGACATCTGAACTCTGGTTGCCTGATGCAGCATCTGTCTGCAGGGTCTGGGGAAGGAAAGGAAGCAGTCTAAGTGGGGCTGAGGGATGGATGTCCTCCACGGCTCCGAGCACTGTGCCTGCTGGCGGCGGGGAGGGCACAGGGTTGCCTGTCTGAACTGTGACACCTCTGCATTGCCTTCTCTTTCTCTGGTTTAAGGGAGGCTGCATCCTTCCTGTGCTAGAACTGCCTGGTGAGGACCCTGGTTGCCTAAGTAACAGGAAAACCTAAAAAAAATATTTTTTTCTCTTCTTTATTTTCTCATAAAAGCTTGATGTTCTTTTAGTGCCCCTTCCTGCTGAATAACTTGTGTAGTCCAAGCTGATGTATCTTGAAAGAAGGATCAGAACCATGATTTTCAGTTTTAACAGCAAAATTATAGAGGCTTCTCTAGTTGGGATGTTTAATTTCCTGGGTGCTTGGCTCTGTGTAAGGGATGCTGCAGCAAATGCCTCGGTGAAGAGCTGCCATCTGGCTGGGGAGATAGGCCTTGCCGTGGTGGCTGTGGGTAATTCAACCGCTTTCTCTCTTCCTCTCTGATAACTTGCATTTGCCCTCATTGCTTAAAATAGCTCCACACTCACCACACCCCCTGTTAACGCATTCAGCCATCGCTTCACTGTTGAGACCCCACCAGCGTGACACCCCTTCATGAGCTGCATTTGAGTTTGTCGCTGTTTGCATCTTGAAAACTCTGGCAGAGCCTGATGCTCTTCAAAGATCACTTGACAGAAAGCCTCTTAATGCCCAGCAGGAATGAACTGGCTGGAGGGGACCAGGATGTGTGTGCACAGCTCTGTGTCTCCAGGTGAAAGGTCTGGGGAGTCAGTCCTATGAGGAGCAGCTGAGGGAGCTGGGGGGCTCCGCCTGGAGAAAAGGAGGCTCAGGGGGGACCTTCTCACTCTCTCCAACTCCCTGACAGGAGGGGGGAGCTGGGGGCGGTCGGGCTCTGCTCCCGGGGAACAAGAGACAGGACAAGAGGAAACGGCCTCAAGCTGTGCCAGGGGAGTTTCAGGTTGGACTTCAGGAGGAAGTTCTTCATGGAAAGGGTTGTCAGGCACTGGAAGGAGCTGCCCAGGGAGGTAGTTGAGTCCCCATCCCTGGAGGTGTTCGAGAAATGACTGAATGTGGTACTTTGTAGACCTTGGAGATCTTGGAGGTCTTTTCCAACCTAAATGATTCTGTGATTCTTTGGAGGCAAGGACCAACACGTCCTCATCTCCTTGGAGCTCTGACCTTCAGTAGGTGTGGAGCACTGGTATGGAGGGGATATCATTGTAAAGTCTCTTCTGCTCACAGTAATCATCATCTGTACTTTAATCAATATAGCTGGTCTTGAAAGCCATTGAGTAGTAGGTAATAGGACTTGAGAGTCTTAGGGACGTTTTTACCAGTATGAGTGATGAAGGGGATTACCGATGAGGTTTATGGTAACCTCTTCTTACATTAACAGTTTGTTATAAACTGTTTCTCAGTCTAGGATGGAACTGTGGGAATTTATTGGCAAGAGGTTTCCTCTACTGTGTCTTTTTTTCATTTAAATACAGACCTCCAAGTTAGCTGCTGTTTTAGAGGATTTGTTTTAATATTGCTTATCTGATTATGATTAAGCAATCCAGTGTTTACAGCGTATGCTTTGACCTTGATGTTAGTTCAGCTGGGCAATGATATAGATGATGAAGAAATTCCTTAGCAAGCTCACCCCATGGTATTTAAAATTAACTCTTTGATATGCTATTCTAAAGTAAGAACATTGTTTTTAAGATACATGGCTTTTAAAGAAAGGTGCTGCTGGCTCATTGAAATGCTGTTGAAGTTTCAGTTTTCGCTTTTTTTTTAGCAGCAAACTACATCTCCTTGTTTCTATGTCCAGAATTTAATACTGTGACATTTAGCAAATAGATGAGGCGTACAGAATGAAATGAACATTGTAAACCAAAACCGAAGTGTGGGAACTTCAGGCTTTAGTCTGTAAATGGCAAAGAACCATGAAAGGGAAGGATCCAGTATACTTTTGTTAAAAGCTGCTCTGCTCTGAGATTCATAAATGATACAAAAATATAATGAGTTGGTATAACTATATTTTTCCAGATCTCCTTTTTTGTTTTGCTCTCTCACTAAATCTCACATCATAGGTGCCTTGTGTTGCCTGTACAAACAGAAAAGCCTCAAACAGTAGATGCACCTAAAACATTGGTCTTTTAGCCAAAGATTTCCACTGTGTGTTTTCATCAACACAAATTATCCTTAAAAAAAAAAAAGGGACTTTTGTCTAAAAGATTTCCAGCTGAAGATGCTGCCATTGCAGTGGGCTGAGTGACACAGTTATAATTTTATACTGTAGTAATTTTGCTGATCAAACAGCAAAGTTTAAGACAACTCACTGTCAGCATGAAAACACCTCCAACTAAATAAAACCCCTACATTTCTAACAAGGAGCAGTTGACTGTTGTGTGCAGAACTGCCAAGTCAAAGAGGTTTTTTAATATTCTGTAGCTCAAGGACTTGGCTCCTCTTCAAACATTTCCAGCTCCAAAAGGATGGGTAATTTGGCAAGTGGCTGTGCCCCCTCTAGGGGCAAAAATGTGGAAATTTGTTATAGCAGGTAAATTCAAAATGGTTTGCTTGGAGTGTGAATAGGTGGGGTATTTAACCACAGTGAGAAGGGATTTCTGCTATGATTTGGTATGCAGCTTCCTCAACATCTCTGTTTCCTGCATCGCTGTGTGCAGCAGGGCTCTGATTTTGCCCTTCTCATACTCTTAAAATGGTATGAAAAATATGGTGCTGCTTTTCCAGGGTAGTACTTGAAATATATTTTATAAAGTCCTACTGTGAAAAATTCAGCTTGTATTTGATACTTCAGTGTGTGTGTTATAATCCTTGAGCTGTGCTGTGCCCTCTACCATTTTGGGGAGGAGAAATTCCAAATGCAGCCTTGAACACAAACACCCAGATTATACCAAGGAACCTCTCGGGAGTCTAGGGAAATAAAAATCACTCCTGAAACTTCAGGGCTTTGAATATGGGAGTTACAGATGCTTTGCAAATATGAAGTACGTGCTGGGTGTCATCGCTCTGGTGGTGACTCCATAGGAAGCCACAGAGTTGTCTGACTTGGGTGGTCGTGTTTGTTTGTTCTGGCAGTGCTCACTAAAACATGAGTCCTGTATGAAACCATTCCAGCAGTTTTTGGATGTTTGAGAAGTTACAAAATTGTCCTTTCACAGTGGTCTTTTGCCTTTTCACAGCTCAGGTTCAGCATCATGTAATTCGTCCAAATGGCATTTTCTGGGTGCACATGTGTTCTGAACCTCAGGCTGTGCTGCTGGAGAAGGATTCCTCTTTTAAATGGCTCATGAGAGTACATCATCCCTCATCTCTGCTTTTGAAGTTTATCCTGGTTTATCTGGAGGGAGGGGTGTGTTTGCTTTTTAGGGGGGATGCTTTTAACTCAGCCTCAAGTTTCCATATGAAAACAAGTGAAGCGTTGAAGATTTTTGTGTCAGTCCTTTAAAGCCTGAATTCAGACTTCATCGCTTGGGTGGTTTAACAGCAGGGTAAATGCTTCCCAGCATGACCACTTCAGTGCTAAATGTGACGTGCATTCATACTCACTTTAATCCCTCTTCTCTCCTAAAGGTGCTCTTACAGAGTGTTACGATGAACTGGGCAACCGGTACCAGCTTCCCGTCTACTGCCTTGCCCCACCTATCAACATGATAGAGGAGAAGGGCGACCTGGAGACTCTGGATATTCCTGATCCCCCACCCAATTCAGGGCACGAATGCCAGCTTCGTTTGCGCCTTTCCACAGGCAAAGACCTCAAACTCATGGTCCGCAGCATGGACACAGTGTACCACATGAAAAGGCGGCTGCACGCCGTGGAGGGAGTGGAACCAGGCAGCCAGCGCTGGTTCTTCTCAGGCAGGCCCCTGGCAGACAAAATGAAACTGGAGGAGCTGAAAATCCCAAAGGACTACGTGGTGCAAGTCATTGTGAGCCAGCCCTTAGCAAATCCCACCCCAGTGGAAAACTGAATTCTGCTTGTTTATTGATTCTTCTTTCCTCCGTCTCTGTCATGGGGTTTGTTTTCACTGCCCTCTCTTCTTTTGGTTTGTCCTGCTAATGGATTGGTTCCAGGAAATGACCAGCAAAAATTCCATCTGTGATGGAGATCTGCAAAAACATAAAAATGTAAACTGGCCTCTGGGGTTTGCCTGATCTCATATTTAACACAACAGCAACCAGAATGGGGCAAGGGCAAAGGAAGGAAGGGGAAGGGAAAGGGAAAAGAAGGAGGGAATAGATTGTTGTTCACTTAATACAAATATGTAATGATCCTGAAAACTGTCAGTGGTGTCCTGATCCATGAGGCCAGAGCAACAGAGAGCACTTTTATTTAAAAAACAAACAAACTTAAAAACTAATCAATGTATCCAGTTTCATATCAGCACCACATACAGTTCATGCAAGAATCGAAGCTGCTCTGGGTCGGTCCCACACTGCCTGTTCAGGGGGGATCCTTTCAGGTGTGACCGAACTCGTGTGCTCCGATGAGGCACCACCGAGGCACAACCAGCCCTGGGCAGTGGAGCTGGGCTGGGGGCTCGGTCTCTGTCCCATGCCAGCAGCTCCTGGTGATGCTCAGACCAAGCAATTGTACATTCCAAGATGGCAACGCAGTCCTGTGCCATTGCTGGCTCCCGAGCCGGGAACGCAGCCCGCCGGAGCCTTAGGCAATAACTTAGTTCGTGTAAACTCTCACGTACTGTACTGTAAACTTACCTGCTACAAGACTGACTTAGCCTGAAGTTTCCTGGCTGATGGGCACCTGAGTGTGTGTCTGCTGAGTTTCTGCCACTCAGATCATGAAGAGAGGCTTTGAGGTGAGCTGAGGTGAGTGATGGGTGCATCGGCTTTGTCCAACAGCACCGGTGTAGTAAGTCCAGGTTAAACTGCAATTACACCCAGATGCAAAGCGTTGTAGCTTCCCATGCTTTCCTAGAGGGCACAAAGCATAGAAGATGGGGAGGAGGACACAATAGCGCACAGTTTTCAGCTTTTGGTGGGTCATTGGAAGCAGGAGCCAGTCTTCTAGCTGTGGTGACTCTCCAGCCAGGACAGCTGGAGTTGTCCTCACCAGCACGCACCTGCGGCCCGGAGTGCGGCCCTGGTGTTTCACAGCCAGTGCTTTCCCTTCAGAGTGTAAGAGGGGCCCTTTCAGCAAATGACAAATCCTTTTGTAGTCTCAAAAATCTGAATCAGAGCATATTGGGATGGGGGGGACGAAGTAGCTTGTTCCCTCATTTGGAGATGCTCTGTGTCGCCGTGGCAGCTCTGCACCCCTGCCTGGCAATGCCTTGGGTTGAGATCAATGCCCTGTTCCTTTTAAACATGATTTCTAGTTTGCCTGGGGTTTAAGCCATCACTGAAACAAGTTGACTTCTTCCAAAGTCAAATGTGCTATTCTTGTGTGAATAGCATATTTTTATTGGTTTCTGTCTTCCCTCTCTGAATTAATGGTCTAAAGCTACAGTTGTCACAGCTCTTTCTCGTCTGCTGGTGAAACTGGTGCATTACCTTGAAGATTTTAAACTTGTTACTTTTGCTCCTTCATTAGTTCCATAAAAGTCAGTTTCTTGAACTCAGAGTGAGTTATTACACCATGAGCATCAGCACAGAGCCAGGACAATCAGAGGTCACTTGTACAACAGCACAAGTCTTTCCCAGCAGGTGGAAGCAGAATTTACATCGATGGTCGGGAAACAGATCCACATTTTATATGCACTTCCCACCCTACCCCACAGAACTACAGCTGTCTTTTTGGTCCTTGTGTTGTATCAAGCCTGTGTTTTTCTGACAGCTCCTTTAGCCCCACTTGGGTATGGGATGCCTGAAGTGCAGTGGCAGAGCTGTGTAAAGGAAAATAAGTTCCCTGTTCTCATAAACACCAAAGTGACTTGCTTTTCTTTCTTCCTTTTTTTTTTTTTTTCTTTTTAAAGATGAGAGTGAAGCTGATAAATACTAATCTATAACAAGTTTTCTACTGTGGAGTTTTTTTAAGACAAATATGATTTACTGTACTGGGGTTTTGCAGCCAAATCTTTTGCATTCCAGTGCAGGGAGAAATATTTGATGCATAAACAAGTCAAAAATCTCTTGGATTTTCTCTGGGCAAAGGATGGTTTGATGCCAGGAAGATACTACTGGTCTCATAAGGCAGAACTTACATATCTGTATAAGTGGTTTTCACAATATCATTTCCCTGCAGTCCCTTCTGGAAGGGGGGAGATGGTGATAGATTAAGGAAGAGCAAACCAGGGTGACAGTTTTGGAACTCTGAACACTAAAAACATGACTTTTTAATTTTTTTTAGGAAACCTTTTGTTGAACTTGGTTTTTCTTTTTCTATTTTCAGTCAGGCAATTGTCACCAGGTGCTGTTTTTGAGAGGACAGCATGTAGAGGCTGGGAGAGCTCCTTCTTACCCTCTCCCCCCTCTCAGTTGGAAAAGGTTCAGTTTTATTACACTGTTACAGATGACCATGTTTTATATTAATTGCTTTTATGGCAGGGAGAAAGGTGATGATCTGTAGGCCATGTCATGAGCGGGTTTTTAGTAGAACAGAGACTTGGTTCATGAAAATACTCTTTTTCTCTAACAGCCTCCCCCCCTCCTTGATTACATGTCAAAAACTGAAAGAGTTCAATGGTAAAATGCTTTTAGAGGTGACAGTGAAGACTTTGAACCTCTCTGTATAAAATGACAGAGGCACTAAGCACATACCCTGCAGAAACAAAATGTTACAAGATTTGTGTTGGGAAATCATTTTAAATTTCAAAATATATATTAAAATGTATCAGTAATGAAGGTGTACAGGCATATGGCTGACATGTCCCACTATAGAACTAGAGGAGAGAAAGTTCTTTCTGTCTCTGAAATGCCTTGTCTTTGCCCTACAAGGTGGGCTTTGGTGCAAGTGCCAGTGCAGGGCAGTGGGCTGGGGCTCCTGTGGGATGAGTTTCAGGGGCAGAAGGGGTCTCCCCATGTGCCTGAGGTAGGGACTTCAGGCTTGTTTGAGTGCAGGGCAGAGGAGGCACAGCTCAAGTGAGACTAACCAGGTCCTCAACCACTGGCAGCCCCGATGGGGACTGGTGGCTGCTCAGGGGAGGATGGAGAACAGCACACTGGTGTGTGCATCCCTGTTTTACAGCAGGAGGATGTTGGCAGCATGGCCTGGGCTGTGTTTTGGAAGTCGGTGTGTTGCCCCACACCTTCAGGTGTCTTGGGTATAAGTGAAACAATGCAAGAAGTTTTTTAATGCACACCACCAATGCCAAATACAGGCAAGTGAGGAGTAGTAGGTTGGGGGTTTTTTATTCACTAGACCCAGCAGCCCTTTGTGCCATTCCTGACTAGCTCTGGCTGTGAACTGATGCCAGTAGATAACCTTTTTTTTACAGTGTTAGTGACAGGTCTGTTTGACACAATTCAGATTTTTATACTCTTTAGTGTTGCTTCTGCCTGACACAGAAGTAATGACCTCATGAAAGTCCACACTCCTACACAGCTTGAAGGGCAGAGAGGCATGAACACAGATAGTCTGACGGGGCCAGGGAGCTCCAGAAGAGCTGCAGGTGTTGCAGGTACATTGCATTGGTGCACTGCAGAAGGATGCTCAGGGTCTTCTTCTACAACCAAGTGTCAGCTGCTCCTTCTAGAGCATCCAGCTCCCAAAATGTCACTGACTGCCTTGGCTCTTTGTGCATCACAGTTTACTGGTGTCTTCTGCAGAAAACACAGCCTGGAATATATAGTTTTCTGAAAGCCTTTGCTTCTCTGGAGCTGGGAAATATTTTGGAAAATTAAATACTGTGTGTTGGCAGTGTAGTAAGTTTTGTTTGTTAATAGACACCCCAATGCTAAAAGTAGGGGTAACAACAACAAAAAACCTCACCCCAGGAGCAACCAAACAAAACCCAGCTCCTCTTTGCCTTCCACACAAGGTCCCTAAGTTGCTTTGGGGAGGAGAGGAAAGAAAGATTCATTGGAGCAACAGGGCAACCCATGGCACTGTGCATAACCTTCGGTGAAGCATATGGTCGATTGATAAAATATTGCTGTAGTGTGATGTGCTTCTGCATATATATCCGTTGCTAGTAAATAATGTAAAATCTTCTTTAAAAGTATTTAAAAAAACAGTCTTTGTTACAATGGTGGGATGCTTTTACCCATGGAATTTTGAAAGCATTTTCGCTGTGTAGGTGTTGACGAAGTGAATGCTGAATGTTTTTCCACATCTACGATGCTTCAGAAGCGCAAGTGGCAGCTGCGTTTCTGACTCTTGATCTATATTTTACAAACTTTCCTGTGTCACTGCACATACATCCAGGACCCTGCACCTTAATGCAGAGAATGTTTACATTAAAAAAAAAAAAATTAATTTTTTTTTTGGCTTTTTCCCTGTGCTGCTCAAATCCTGTTACTTTGAAATGAAAGTAGTCTCTATTAGAAAAAGGGGCTTTTTTTTTTCTTTGCCCTTCACCACTTCCCTCGTAATCAGCTCCCTCCTGGATGGTGGCTGGAAGCTCCGGGACGTCTTGTGCTCTCCTGCAGTGGGATGTAGAGGTGTTTCAGAAAGGCATTTTGGAAAATGTGCTTTGGGTGGGGGATGAGCTTCATACACTCTGCAGCTTCCTTGGAAAACAGCAAAAAATGTGCTTCAAACCCACTAGATGTTGGTGGTCTGCCTTGCAAGTTCACTGGGAAGCCTTGGATTCAACTTCCCAGCGTCCGCTCTTCTGTTTTCTCCCCGAGGTGATGAATGTCCTGCTGTTCTATCTGCAGCTACAAACGCTTCTGTTGGTTAATGACTGTATATACAAGTCTGCCTGCTTAAAGACTTCCCTTTCCATGAAGTGTTTTTGATTGCTCTGCTCTGCAAATGGCTCTCCTCTTCCATATTTCATCCACGTAGATACTCCATAGCCGCGCGTGTGTTGCTCTTGTGCAAAGGAGATGGAGTTGGAGCTCTCCTTCCAAAGGGAGATACATATCACTGAGCCAACACAAGTCAGGCAGCTGGAAGATGAGATGTTTTAACCAGCAGGCTTCTTACCATAGACTTTGAGACTTTTAACAAATGTGTCTGCTGGACTCTCCATGAAAAAGTGCATTCCTGCCCTCCGAGCAGGACCACGTGTTGGGTATTTATCCAGTAGAGCTCTGTATATTTTACAGAGGAAGACCATTCAATCAGAGCCATGGGGCAAATAGAGACTCCTGCCTTAAAACCTCTAGTTCATCTTGAGCTCCAGAAATTCTGCACCTGCTCATTCCCAAATCCCTTTCTTTCTTTAGAAAATTGGAATCCAGTCAAAGGCTGGAGACAATTTAAGGCAATTGAAAACAAAATAAATTTGAGCTGATGGCTTCATTAAAATAACTAACTGGTCTTGGATTAAAAACCCTATTTGTGCCTCTGAAGTCCAGGGAATGTTTCAAAAGTGGAGGTGGATTTGAGCAATGATGGAAAGGACTGTGTTAGCTGACCATGTGTGACACTTGCTTTCATATGCTCTGAGCAAGAGACTTCGGTTTGTGTCCTCTCTGCCTCATGGGAATGGCTTTCAAAGATGGCTGGTACCATCAAATTTGTACTTCTTGAATAAATACCTTCATTTTTATGGTAAAACTCTTTGTATGCAGTTTGATTGTGTGTGCCATGTGACAAAACATTCCGATTCCATAGGATATGGTGCTAGACTTGGCACTGACACCGGAAGCAGACATCTCCAACCCACAGGGAAACAGGGATGAGGGGATCCCCGTGACATGACTGTTTCTTCCCCTGTAAATTTATGAAGACTTTTAGAATCAGATCTACCACTTTGTGTAAAATGGGCTTTTTAACTTTTTTCCCCTCCCTGGCTTCTGTGGTCAGCGAAGAATTCTAGACCAACATAAACCTACTGTGAACATCAGGTAACTTCTAAACTGCATTATGTATTTTATGTTGTACCTCTAGTAGTTGGCTGACACATCACAGGTTTGTCTTCAGACTGATAAATTATGTGATTTTTTTTTTTTATCCTAGGGAAGATCTTTTACCACTGAGAGCAAAACCCTCCCGAACTTCTATTGGAAATGCTGTAAAAATTTCCTGTATTTAAAATTAAAAAACCCACCTTTTTCTTCCCCTACATTTAAAAAATAAAGGTAATAGTGGCAATGCCATGCCTTAAGGAATAAACTCAGCGTTGTTGTTCCTCCTTAAATTTCTTCAGTAGGGCTTTTGGTTCTGAGCTGGAAAGCCACAACTTTTCCATTACCTCTGATACCCTGGAGAGACACATTTTAGTATTAATTTCGGTGCGTGACAACGTTTTATCTTGCAAATAAGGTGTGCAATCCGTGGAGAATGCAGGGCCTAGAGATGTGCTCAGACATCCAGCCTGAACCTCCTCTGCTGTCTGTGGAGCAGCTTCTGGCTCCTTGATGAACAAAAGTAATGGATCTGTGTAATTGTCCTGTAATTACATTAACTGATGTGTTTTCTTAATTCAGGTCACCACTGTTATAGTCTTGATTAACTACAGAAGGTATCAGAGGAGTAGGAATAATTCTTTGTAGGCCATTTTGGTCTAATGTTATCACAGCTAAATATTTCCATTTTTATTTACATCTTAGGATAATTTCATGGTAGAATTCATGACGTGAGCAGCAAACAAACAAAAAGCGATTTTTCCTGGAAATATTTCCTTCATATACATATAAAAATATATATGTATAATTTTTGTTCCTTTCATATGTGTGCACATATAATGTCTTTTATCTATACATATTCCCCTTTTTAATACATCCATGAAACAAGAGGTGCAAAGGCTTGGATGAAACCACTTCATAAAAGCACAGAATGGTTTGGGTTGGAAGGTATCTTAAAGCTCATCTCATTCCAACGCCCTGCCATGGGCAGGGACACCTTCCACTAGACCAGGTTGCTCCAAGCCCCGTCCAATCTGGCCTTGAACACAGTGCTGCGTTAGGACCTGGAGACAGCACTAAGGGAATCATCTCTAACCCGACTTTGCTGCTGCTTCCACTGGGACAACTGCCCTGGTCAGTGCAGGAGGCAGAGATTCTCTGGACACCAGAGGGAGCATCTGCAGGTGGCTGGTCCCTCCAAATCTGAGCTAAAAATATCAAGGTAACTTATGGAAAAGGCACTGAGCTCTCACTTCAGCCCTGCAAAAAGTAGTTCTTTGTGTTCTCTGAATAATCCTGAAAAGTTGGGATTTGAGCCATGGAGTTTATTTTCCCTGGTCTCAGAGCAGTTGCAAAGGTCTGAGAGGTGGGATGCCACCCTACAGACAAGCCAAAACCTTGCTTCATGGGAGGTCAGAGACTGGAGACTGGAATTTTCTAATCTGATTAGTCCCCATGCTGCTTCGTTAAGGAAACTCTAACGGCAGCGAGCTTGGAGGAGGCTCCGTGGTGTGTGATGGGCTGTGTGTAAGGTGAGAGGGGAAATAAATTCACTGAGCTGCTGTGCCCAGAGGGTAAACAGTCAATATTTAGCAAGAGAAACGAAACTGCTTCTCTTGCCTTCTCTCCACATGGCCTTAATTAGGTGGTTTCGTTAACAAAGCAAACAGCGTTTCCTGTTGTTGGGCTATTACTCGCGAGCGCGGCAGCAGGATGGGAGCTGCCCCTGCCCGGAGCACGTAGCTGGGATATGGAGCAGAAAGCTGCCACTGTGAGTGGCACCAGCCTTGGAGAGAGCCCAGTCTGCCGCGTGTCAAACCAGCCCGGCTCTGTGTGTGTCTGAACGTGGCCAAAGAGCAGCACGGAGGAGGAAGGCAGGGCAGAGGAAGGGCTTGTCTCCAAAACACCGAGACACAACTGTTGCAGTACGGTGGGAAAGTAATGCCGGCGTCAGGATTAGTCCTGGGGGGAGCTGCGAGGCGTGAGGCTGAAGTCCAGCTTGCACCAGTCCTTCCTCCATTCCCAGACATGAGTCTCCCATGCTCACCCTGGAGGAAAGGAATTGCTTTGCTGCAGCTCTGTGATTTATTCACTTTTTACAAGTTTGGTGCATCTCTGTGGTGGGTGTAAGCTGAGCCCAGGCGGTCAGAGGCACGAGGCTGTGTTGTTCCCATGTGGGTGAAGGGTTCTTGTGAATCTTTTAGGAGCAGGCCAGTCTTGCAGAGAGGCTCTTCATGATTCCCTTCCTCTTTTTGTTGTTTGTCAATGCAGAAGACTTCAAATATCTCAAATTCTCTGTAGTTCTGTCGCTACTTTTGGAGAGGAGATAGATCCCATCTTAGCAGGGCAGGCCTGCCCACCATGAAGAGCTATTTCAGGGAAAGACCCCAAGTTCAGGCTCTTGTCCCCTTCTCCAGCTCTCTTGTTTCCCAACTGACTCAGGAGAAATTGATTCCAACTGATTGCCTCAGGCTCGTCCTGAAAATGTTACAGGCTAATAGGGCACCTCCCTGGCACATGGCTGCTGCTCTGCCTTTTGTAACCACTTGCAGATGTTGGAGTGATTCACAACATCTGGAGGTACCTCGTGGTTGGGGGAGTGGGGAGGTGCATTCACGGCTGGGTCACGGCCACGCCGCTCCTGCTTAAAGTGGCCTTTTAACCAGGCAGCCTGGAGACGAAAGCACAGGTCAGTGCAACTTGGGGCTAGAACAGCTCATTCCAGGAAAATATTGTGAGTGCATTAGAGAACTATCCACAGGATGGAGGCTTTGATACCTCGCTGCACCACTAAACCACACAGGAAATGGGCTGTAAGCCCTGCAGGGCTGAGAGGTACAACAACTGCCTGTAATAGATAATTAAAGAGGATACAGGTGGTGGAACAAAGAAGAGGAGAATTATCCATAAAAACAATAACCCAGGAAGCTGGCAGCAGAAAGGAGGAGCAAGTGAAGTGATCTCCCTTGGTTCCTAATGGCTGTCTTGGTAAATGTGCTCCCGGAGCATGCTGAGATGATGGAAGTCATGAGGATGGTGTGGAGCTGTGACAGAGGTGTCTACAGCCTGTTAATGACTGATTACCTGTGTAACTACTGGAGAGCATGGAGGGATTTGAGTGAGCAGCAGTGACCAGACAGGGACAGAGGTGAGCTGGTGGCAGCAGCAAATTGGTAAGGGGTGTGTGCCTGCACCTCTGTAAGGAGGGGAGGTGTTGTGACCAGCTTTGCTCCCTTTCTGGTTGCAGGGAATGGGTGAAATCCACGCCGACTCTCTTGGGAACCTGCAGCTGGTTTAAGGTCAAAATGAAGATCCATCACAGAAGAGAGCAAGCTTCTCCTGGGACTCATATCTGGCACAGAGCCAAGGTATGGCTCTAGGAACGTTCCTAGAAGGAGTTTCAAGTCCAAGTGTACCAGACCAAGGTACCTCCCTGGCCATAGCCCTGACAATGGACTGCAAAGAGCTTGGAAAATAATGAGAAGCCACAAATGAACTCAGAAGAAAATGGCTTAAATAAAGGCCCTTCTGCCAGTCCTGCCCAACTCCTCCCATTACAGTCTCCTCAGACAGAGGAATATGCCCAGGTTAAACCCAAAACTTATTTCTTCCTGCTGATATCTTACTGTTAAAATATTTTTAATTCAGACAGTGCAGTAAGTCATCAAAGACCTGCCCCTGGAGTGAACGAGAAAAAAAAACAGGTTTAAGAGAGAATCACCTGTGAGCTGCAGTACCATATTAATTCCAATGATTAATTTTGAATTTAGGGACATTTTCATGGCCTCTCTTTTGACTTTAATTTCTCAAATTCTACCTCATCTCCAGAAATACCAAAGCACTTAAATACTTATGTTCTTATGTTCTTCCTTCGTGGGGTTGAAGAGAAACCTTGTGGCTTTAAACTCATTAAAACCAATCAAAATTAATCGTAGTGTCCATGTCAACGTCCAGCATTTGAAAGGCAGGTCCTGTGTGCTGGTGGATGAACTGCTTTTTGAGATGGTTCTGTTTCAGGGCAGAAAGATTTAGAAACAAATGATAAGCACTGATTTCCTGCTTGGAAAGAATACGTGGAATACAAATCAGTGCTTTCATCCAGAGAATAAAGGTGACCTCCCACTTGTCGCACCCGCAGGAAATACCAAAATCCTGGTGCTTCCTGCCATGGAGCCTCCCAGCTGCTGCTGGCTGCGTTTGGGGAGAGCTACCGACAGCCAGCAAAGCTGCAAATCTGCTTTCATGGAGTCACAGAATCATAGAATGGCCTGGGTTGGAAGGGACCTTAAAGATCATCCAGTTCCACCCCCTGCCGTGGGCAGGGACACCTTCCACTATCCCAGGTTGCTCCAAGCCCCATCCAACCTGGCCTTGGACACTCCCAGGGATGGGCAGCCACAGCTTCTCTGGGCAACCGGTGCCAGGGCCTCACCACCCTCACAGTAAGGAACTTCTTCCTAATATCTAATCTAAACCTACTCTCTGTCAGTTTGAAGCCATTCCCCCTTGTCCTCTCACTCCAGGCCTTTGTAAATAGTCTCCATTTTTCTTCTGGGCTCCCTTCAAGAGGGCCACAATTAAGTCACGCTGGAGCTTCTCCAGGATGAACAATCCCAATTCTCTCAGACTTTTCTTGCAGAAGAGGTTCTCCATCCCTCTGGTCATCTTGGTGGCTTCCTCTGGACTCGCTCCAACACGTCGATGTCCTCCTTTGAGAGGATGTCCTTTCCCATCCCTCCCCATGCCCTGTGGTTGGCTTTTCTCCCTCCCTGAGTCCCCTGGGCAGCAGCCCTGCGTGCTGGCCCTTGGCCAGGCTCCTGATCCAGAGCAGAGCTGCAGGTCATGTCCAACAGCAAGGCTGAGCTCTAGGGGTAATCCTGGCTCTACCACCCCTCTCCCACTCTGCAGCCTGGCGTCCTCACTGCTTTTCCCTGAGAAGGCACAGCCCTTCCCCAGATGGGGCTGTAGGTGATGCCATGTAGGCTGAAGAAGGGCATTGGCACTGCATCAACCAGCCAGCAAAAAACAATGTGTGAAAACAGATGTTCAGCTCTCTTCCCCACAGGTAGAGGTTCCCCACACCTGAGGGCTTTGTTTTTGAACTCCTTGCTAAGAGGACAGCATGAGCTGGGAGGAGTGTTAAGATGGTTCCTACCTGGCAACAGGTCCAGGGTTTGATTTGTCCCAGAGGAGCAAGGTTGGTACTAACAGTGCAACTGCACTTTTTTCTGCTTTCCTCTTCAGTGCAGCAGCATTGCAGACACATCCAGACCCAGGGACCTTCTCCAATCCTTGTACACTGTGAGTAAAGATCAGCTCCAATGAGCTGACTCCCATTATGGGGTGTTGGATGGTGTAGGTGTCCCTGTACCGACTCCAGGACCCGCAGGGTGTGCAGTTCATGGGACAGGAGGATGCACAGCACCACATAAAACCCATTAAGGTAAATCCTCCCCCTCACGTTTCAGTCCAGTGAGTTGGACAGCAGCATGATCTGATCCTTATTCAGGTCGGTCACGTCGTGGAGAAAGCAATAACACTGCAGATCAGGAGAGCAGTGAGCTCTCAGGCATCACCTGCACAAAGCTGAGAGCAATAATTAGCAGGATTTATTTTATTTTAAATACCCACTGCTCCATGACAGGTTGCACAGGCAATTAACACACAGGAAGAGACAAGAGATAGTGCTCAGAATTCATAGAACAGTATTAATAAGATGGGCTGATTTATGAGAGAGACGTGATTTCTGCACAGAGGCAACGGAAAAGTGCTTATTGTTGTCTGCCTCTCTTCTTTTCCTGTCTGCTTTTCCTGTCTTCCTTTCCTGTCCTGTCTTCTTCTTCTTTTCTACCCCACACCTGGAGGAAAAAAGGACTTTTCAACAAACCAGAAACATTGAAAAAAGGAACCCGTTTTATTTTTGTAGCTGTCACTTTTAATTCATGATCCACTAACAATTAGTTTTATTCCTATTTAATCTTCTCCAGTGCAGAGGAAGAGCCAAACCTCCAGATCCAGAATTTCAGTCAAACTTCCCCAAGTGCAAACACAGAGGACAAACTGCCCCTAGCTGCTAAAAAAAATATGCAGCCCGATCTGATTCTGCTACCCTTAAATATCTGCCAGAGAGGGAAACCCATGGAAAGAGGGATCATTTGAGCTGGAGCGCCATGGGGTCTTGCGAAGACATGACAAGAGACTGAAGAACTGCAGGCATGAGGTGGGGAAATGGTGAACCTGTGCATGAGGGGTTGCAAACAGCCTCATGTGGAGAACACTCTTGGCAAGAAACCCAGCTGCTTTCTAACTTGGAGCATGGTCATGTTGTGGGAAGGATTACACGAGAGGTTGCTGCAGTGCTCGGGAATTAGCTTCAGTGAGCCTGAAATCCCCTCTTGCCCCCCTTGTTCCTGACATCTTGCTTGCACAGCTGTGAGGATCTCCTTCATCACTGGCCGGGGTTTTTCCTGTGTCGATTTTCTGCTCGTTGTGCCAGGACCTGGTTATCGTGTTTGTACAGCACTGGTGAGCCGGACCCGGGGGCTTCACACGCTGCTGCAACACGGGGCACAGGAACACCATAAAATCAAACAGGGTTTGTAGGCCCTTGGACCTTTGTCTCTCTCACAAACAGGGAAGGAGGCAATGGAAAGGGGAACGGGAAAGAATTATCTTCAATGAGAGATGAAATGCATCTTGGTGGCTCAGCATAGTCTCCTGAGCCCCACATATTTCAGAAGAGGGTGCAGGAGTAGCCAGGTCATGTCACCTTCCAGAGCAGCCAGGAGCAGTGAGGACAATGTGATACGTGCTGTGTCTGAAAGCTTTCTGGGGAATTGCCAAGACCTTATATTAACCAAGCTGCTGGCTAATTAGTATTACAGGGTGCTGCAGTTGTCGGAACATCTGAAGTGCAATATTTGTAATGTCTGTGATGTCTGGTTTTAAATCCCAAGTGATGCAGCTTTCTGTGTAACGCTTTTCAAAACAGTGCACAGGATCTGTAGTTTGAGAGCATTAATGCTGATCTCATGTTCAGGAGTATTTACTGTTCAGGTAATTCTTTCAATGAACATCAGTGAGATGGAAATACTCTGCCAGTGCCTCAGTGTTTCCTACTGACAACAAACAGTGCTTCATCTACACACGCGTGCTGCAGAAAACACCCAGAATTCAGCTTCATCTCTGTTGGCTGAGATCTGGTGGAAGACCAGTGAAACAGCTTTAGTGCCATGGAAATTACCTATCACAGCATGAAATTTTGAAAGTAGCTGCTCTGATTCTATTCTATTCTGTTCTTACTCCACTACTGCTAAATCCACATGTCCTGTCAGATCAGATCCAAACTCTGTGAAATTAGGTGGGAAAAAAAGTGATCAATATTTTTCAGCTTCTCTCTGTTTTAGAGATATATTTGGCTGCATTTTCAGTTTGGTTTTCCTACAACTCAGTGGAGAGAAGGGAAGAAATAGGTGGACATGGAAGGCTTCAAGAAAGACAGTCGCAATTCTCAGCCACAACTATCCAGGAATAGTAGAATCATAATCAAGTCCCAGAAGGGTTTGGGTTGGAAGGGACCTTAAAGCTCATCTCATTCCAACCTCCTGCCATGGGCAGGGACACCTTTCACTAGAACAGGTTGCTAAAAGCCTCATCCAACCTGGCCTTGAACACTTCCAGGGATGGGGTATCCACAACTTCTCTGGGCAACCTGTGCCAGGGCCTTACCACCAGCATAGTGGAGGAACTGAGTTTTAAATTCAAGCATCGGTACTGGGAAACTCCCAATACAAATGTGAGGGCTGACCATACCAGGATGGACCTGTTTTTTTGAAGAAAGATGACAACCAGCCCTGTGTTTTAGGGAATGGTGTGTCAGGGAACTAAGGAGACATCCTCAAGCCCAGATGCTGTTTAAGCGGGAGCCTGTGCTGAGTTTTGCAGGAATTCCCCATCAGGATGGATTGTGTGAACCCCCGCCAGGTCCTGTGACCTCGGCTGGGCAATGGGACATGGATGTGAGGCAAAACACCGCTGGGGTGGGGGCGGTGCGGATGTCGCTGGGGTGTGCAGGGACAACCATCCACCCCCGATCCCTCTGGGAAGCGGGGCTGCACCGCCAAGGCGTTCCCCTAGGTGTCCCCATTCCATGCCGGATTTCAAGTCATTTTTCCAGAGGATTTGAAGTGTCGCCATGGAGAGGATGTGAACGTCCCACTCGACACCAACTGGGTCACATATTCGCTAAAACAAGCGCGTGGCGGGTGCCCGCGGCGAGGATACACTCAAATTCCCACTTCTGGGAGTTTTGAAAACAGTTGTGTTTGTCTGTTTTCCCAGGAGACGAACCGGGGAGAGCAGGAAACGTGCCTCTGTTGCCAAGGCAGTTCGGGATTAGGATTTTCCATGCGGCAACGTGCCTCTGCTTGGACCCCGCGGGATAGCCCACGCGGCAGAGCAGCCCTGGGGATGCTGCGGGCTGGGCACGGGGACGGGAACCCTGCCCGATTCTCCCGGTGTTTGCATGGAGCGGCGTGAGCATCCGGGGGGGATAGGGGACCCTCTGCCTCGCTCAGCAGAGGGGCCGAACCGAGCCGGGCTATGCTATGGCCCACTGCACTGGGCCAGGCCGAACGGGGCCGGGCCAAACTATGCCCCGGCTGAGCCGAGACAGGTAGAGCCGTGCTGCGGCTGAGCCATGCCCGTCTTGGCGGCCCTGCCCCAGCTGAGCCGAGCCGAGCCGGGCCGGGCCGACGGGGCGGACTGTGCGCCTGCTGAGCTGAGCCGAGCCGTTCCATGCCGGGCCGAGCCGGGCGGTGCTGAACCGCACCCGGGCCGAGCCGTGCCGGTCGGGGCGGTCTCCGTCGGGGCGGTGCCGGGCGGGCGGAGGGCGCGGGCGGCCAATGGCTCTGCCCGGGCCGGCCCAGCCCAGCAGGTGGAGCGGCCCCGGCTCCATGTGCGCGGCTGGGGGCGGCCCCG
>VZRE01002390.1:50180-101436 GCA_013396775.1 Cephalopterus ornatus
TGGTGCGGGGGAGCCGCTCCCGGGCCGGGACCGGGGCTGGCTGCGCGCATCCCGTTAGTCGGGAATAGAGGGACGGGGACACAGAGTGAGCTGGAGTGTGGGAGCGCAGCGCTCGCGGCAGGGGAAAGGAGGGAGAGAGGCATTTTTTTTCATCCTTCCCTACCCCCACTCGCCCCCAGCCACCCGCCCTGAATCGCCCGTTTTCAGAGCGATGCTTTTGTGAGGAGACCAGGCGTTCCCTGCCGAGCCCGCCGGTACAATGAATGGAGGGAGGTTTCTTGGAAGTCGGCAGTTCCAGGGCTGTGTCCCAAGTTTTGTGAGCCTCCAGGGGTGACATGATTTGTATCCCTGCGGTCCTTGCCGGCAGGGAACTTGGAGGGCGAAGAGGAGCCCAGCTCCTTGACTGTGGGGACATGTCCAGTGCTATGAATGTTTAACCTCGATATTTAGGGATCGGGGTTTCAAAGACCAGACTCCCTGTACTTTGCACTCCAAAGCACCAGCGTTCGTGCTGTCCACGGCTCTGAAATACTCCGTCTCCTCAGCAGCTGAGCAAGGGGGAGGGGGGGGAGGTTGGAGGAGAGCAGGCTGAGGATCCAGGCTCCTTGGCACACCTCTGTTACAGGCGTAGTTTTGAACTGGGGGTGGGAATTAGCTGTTGGGCAGCTTGCGTTTGATGGTCTCGTTAGATCATTTAAGAAGGTATTACCCTTGCAGAATTGAGAAATAAGTTGTGACTGAAGAGAAGGCCAGTCAGGGAACTGGGGGCCAGGTCAGCACAGAGGTGGTTTACTGCTGTGCCCTGGGATTTGGGGTGTTTATTTCTTGTCTCTTTTGTGTTATTTGACAGAAACTTTCTAAAAAACTGGGTGCTAATTATCCATTGAGTGGAAGTATTTGGTGAAGGATTCTGTCTTCTAAGAAAAAGCAATTCCTAAAAATCATATATAAATCCCTACTATATTTATCCTTCTGAAAGTAGCACCAGTAGAAACTTGCCACCATTTTGCTTGGTGTGGTGAGTTGGAAAGCTGTTTGTATACAGCAACATTCACTATTCTCCTGAATAAGTCTGTGCTTATATTTGCTCAGGTTTCTCAAGCAATGACAGGAACCAGGTAAATGTTGTAAAATAAGGTAATTGGATTCTGAGATAAACAAAACCTTGGAAGAATAATTGTTTAAATACTTTCTATTTTAAACAGGTTAAACATGCCAAAGTAGGTAACTTTCAGAATAAAGCTGCTTTAAGTCTGTTGTTGTATCTGAATGTCTCAGCTATTAACTCCAGCCTCACACTAACAATAATACTGTCAGAGTAACTTCATGTACTGTAAGCTAAGGATGTCAGCCTGTCAGGCAATAACATCTCCTCGTCTCCATCTACTTTCAGCTCCTTTCATCCCCACTTTGACCCAAATGAGAATGTAAATAACCCAGTGAAAACCACTTGTTTATAACCAGAAGTTCACTCCATCTAAATAGTATATTCAGGCAGTTGTCTGCTTTTGAGGTGTTTTAACACTGTTGATCGGGGAGGTGTGCCAGAAATCAAAAGGCTATTTTATTCTTCTTAGTAACATTTTAATTCTCCGTCTGCTTTGATCTCCTGTATTCCTGCTCTCCACTCTGGCTGGCAACTGGACATGGTTGAGTTTTGAAGAATTTGCATGCAAGAGTTTTTTTGTTCATTTAAGAATCCCAAATTATTTGAGTGCCCTTTACTATAAAACCTTCTTTTAAGTAATAGCCAGTAGCATTGTTGCAGAGATGTGCTAAGGTTTAACCTGCATGTTATCTTCCTTTGTCTTTTTACATCTGGAGCACTGCCCTAGGTGGGGATGAGTATAAGATGGGATGCAAAAGAAGAGGCTTGCCCTCATGTTCTGCTCAGCTGCCAAAAAAGCCCCTAACAGATGAAATAACCCACTTGTGCTCAAGGTGGCCAGGATTCAGCGAACAGCTTGAACCATTCTCTTGTAGACACTTTAAAGTCAAGTTGCTTTTCTCACAAAAGCCATTGCTTAGAGCAAGTCTGAGTGTTTGTATGTCTCTGAGAGTTTCAGGATGTTTGAATGAAGTTCCTGCCTTTCTTCCACCCCTTTTCCACACACGGAAGCGTGGGGAGGTGATATAATCCGCCTATGCCTGCATCCTGCCCTACATACCATATGTTGTACTCGTCCTGAAGGGCCTGTCATCCCTGAACAGTGCAAAAGGACAGGATTTGTACACTGAAGAGTCTGACCTGGGAGAAATTTGGATGTGGAGAGATGAAAAAATGTGCTGGTTTTAGTAGATTTTGTTTTTATGAGGCCCGGTTTGAGCAGGAGGAAGGAGGGTTTAGCTGGATGATGGTTATTTGGGGTGTTCCTGCCCCACAGAACACTGTCAGGGAGCTGTGTCTTGAGCTCCTTGTGCACTCGGCTGAGCAAAGTTGAACTGGCTTGACACAGTGTTTACAAAGTAGGACAGGCTTAATTTAAATACATATTAATTAGAAATAATGAAATCTGTAGTGGAGTCTGAATTGTACACAGCAGACCTTAAGAAACCTGCAGCCAGCAGAAACAACTGGGGTTTCCCTAATTTTATACAAAGTCTTTTTTCAGGAAAAGAGGACCTGATTGTATGAGGAAACAGAAAAACTCGTTGCAGAGGGTAATTAAGCTGAAAAGTAGGAGAGGGTGGGGAGAAACTGTTTCTTTCTCGTTCTCATTCTGTTAAGGTGTTGGTCTTGGTGACCTTCCAGCAGATATGATAAGGACGTGATGGCAGCCCACAGATATCCCCACGACGCACACCAACCATGCTTTGTTACCCACCTCATCCAAAGCTCATTAAGTCAATGATCTTAAATCCATCATTAGGCCAGCAGGCGAGACTGTGATCAGTGTGTGCCAGCCTGGGGAGTCTGCAGCCCTTGCAGAGTTCTGGGCCTGTGAAAAGTTCCTTACTCAGTCCCTTTTCAAACTGCCTTAAAAAAAACACCGTTATTTTTCTTGAAAAACACCTGAGATACAATTGATAAAATACATGGCTGTGGCTTCATTGTTTCAGAGTTGACATCTGTTTGTGAGTGCAGGGAGGAAGAAGTGGCAGTGGCACTCCTGTGAGCTGCTGTCGGGGCTGTGCAGGTGCTCAGGCAAAGCCAGCAGTGCTGGCTGCCGTGGGCGAACGCTTGGAGCCCCTGAATCACATCTCAGTCCTGCAGATCCCATTAACTGCAGGATTTACTGTTGCAGGTAGGTGCATTAGTGTCAGCAGGAACAGATGCATGAGGGCTCTTCTGGGCACTGAGAACTCACAAGCTGGCAGGGGATGGACTGGATCTTGCAGACACGTGTGCTCTGCTGGAGGAAGCCCAGGGACTCGCAGCCTTTCTTGTGGTGGGATTGTTTTGCTGCTCTCAGGCCTCTTGTGAAGCACTATCTCCCCTCCCCAGCACATGCTGATGGGGACATTGGCTCCCCGATAAGGCTTTCCCCTTCACAGGGTGGGGACAGGCTGCCCACAGCCCCCAGCACCGTGGAAAAGGGGTTTGTTCACTTAAACTTGCCTTCAAACAGCTCCCGAGAGATCCTGCTGAGCCCCGAGCCACATCGAGTCACAAGCGTGTCTTTTCTGTTGGTGTTCGCCTTTCTTCTCTAAGATACGCTTAAAAAGCTGAATTTGGGTTATCTGATCTGTTGTGCTGGTATTAGTGCTGTACATGCTACGGACTAGAAATGTTGTTTTGAAATTTGGGTAATAAAAGACTAATTGTTGGATGCTGTGCAGCTGCCTTGGAAGCCTGGCTGTCACAGCAATGGAGGCATAAGAGTGTCCCTGTCACTTGCAGACCACTCTGCTCGTCACCCCAACCTGCAATGGGTTGGCTCAAGTGACTCAGGTTCAGCTCTTGTCTGTTTGATTCATGAGGGAGTAGGCTTAGACTTAGATATACAGAAGAAATTCTTCCCTGTGAGGGTGGTGAGGCCCTGGCACAGGTTGCCCAGAGAAGCTGTGGCTGCTCCATCCCTGGAAATGTTCAAGGCCACGTTGGACAGAGCTCTGAGCAACCTCATCTAGTGGGAGGTTTCTCTGCCCATAGCACGGGATAGGAACTGGATGACCTTTAAAGTCCAACCCAAACCATTCTGTGATTCTATGATTTAACTTGTCATTCCTGGAAAGGGTGTCACAGAGAGATGTTAATCTGCTGAGTTAACTTAAAAAGAAAGAAAAGAAACAAGGAAGGGAAAAAAAAAGGGGGGGAAGGGGAGAAGTTTAAGCAGATTGGCCACAAAAAAACCCCGAACATCCTAAACCCAAAACCCAACGGTAGGCTCAAATCATGGTCTTGTCCCTTAGAATAGCTGAAGGGTTTTCTTAAAATATTTTAGCTGGGAAGAGCAGAGGAGTGGGAAGGCACTGCTCCTTTACTTAGAGAGCAGTGGCCCAACAACATTAAACCTGGTTGAACTTTAAGCTTGATGTTCAGTTTAAACTCACAGAAACATGTGATCCTCCATCCCTGCTCAAGTCCTGTGCTCTGCCAGGCCATGGCTGTATTGGTGTGGCAGGGGAGAGGGATAGCTCTCTGTGGCCTAAATATTTTGATAATTACTTCAGTGCCACAGCCTAGAATTTGGCAGTGCTGCTCATAGTTGGAGCTGTGGGCAACTGCACAGAGAAGGAAACTTAGATGAAGGCTTTGAGCCTTTCACCCTTGAGCACGTGGCAGTTGTTGTTCCTTAGAAAAATCCCTGCCCGGCATATGTCATGATTTTTTAAATGTTTTTTTCTTGAGTGTCCAAGTTTCCTTGGAAATAAAGGTTCTTTTTCTCATCCATGGGGTGCTGCTGTCTGTAAACTTTGGGGTCCCCTCAGAGGCTTCAGGCCAAGCACCCCCTCACTGCCGCAGCCTGTGGTTGTGGGTCGCCAAGGGCTGTGCCCATCTGCGGTGGGTGGCTGTGCCCATATTGCCAGCCAGGCTCAGCCTGAGTCCAGAGTGAAAAGAAGAAGAGCTAAGGCACTTAGAATAATATTCCTTAAAATAATGAATTATTTTTAAATTAGGTAGTGGGGAGTGGTGGCATGTGTGGGTGTGCCAGGGGTGAGTGCTGGGCCAATGCATTGCTGCTGGAGCTGCACTGCACCCACTGAAGAGAGAAGAAGGCAGTGGCCTTTAGGAGTCGTGTCAGTATGTGCCACCTCCAGGATGTGGGGTTGGAAGGGGCAGTGTGTCCCTTGTGAAGAGCAGAGAGATGGCACGAGTGCTGCTGGAGTTGGATTCACTGACTTCTGTCTCCTGGCTGTAGCAAAGCCACCTCAGTGCCACCCACAGAATACCTGCCCTTGAAAACAGGATGGTCTTCCCATACAACACATTGAAACCTTCCTGATGTGCAATTCCCTGACACCTACCTGTCCTCGTGCCCCTGTGGCTCATGTCTTTATTTGCTCAACCATAATGTCTGTGTGGTATTTGGGTAGGTGGCAGAGGCAGGGCAGGAAGCTGTGCCCCAGCAGAGCCAGCTGCTCTTGGTGCCTCTCAGCACTTGCATCTGTTGGCATCGTGGCTGCTCCTGCCCTGCATTTCTCTCGTCACAGCTGTGGGCAAGTGCAGGCGGCTGCTGGGCCACGCTGGTAGCCCTGTGCTGTGCAGATAGTGAGGAGCTAATCAGCTTTTAATTCTTCTACCAGGGCCTTGTTTAGCTGATGCTTTTCTAGCACCATGTGAAATGGCTGACAAACAGACAGACAGACATGAGTACTGTCACTGCCTGGCCAAGCTCCATTTCCTGGTTGTCAGACATAGCAGCCATCCAACCACTCCTGCATTAGCCTTCTGTGGACCAAATTTGTTTCAGGAAGTTGCCAGGAAACTCAGAAGTGCTTGAATGCTTTTTCCCCCTCCTATTTTTTTATTTGTTCATTGTCGCGGCATTGGCTGAACGAAGCTCCAGGGGTACTTCCCTTGGAGCACCACACTCTTGCAGGGGACCAGCAATTTGAGGGATGTTTCATGCTTTCAAGTTTTAGACCTGTGTAGGTTGAAGATGTTGGATCTACGGGGATCTTTCCTCTCTTCAAACCTTGCTTGTTTATTTTCACACGTCTCACTCATACCAGGACCGCAAGGTCTGCTCAGTTTCTGTAGGTGGGTTATAGCCGGGCACAGCAGCCAGAAAGCCTCTTCCTGTGCCTCTGGGTCTGTGGCTGTTTGGGTGCAAGATCTGAAGTATCACATGGAGCTTTTCTGCTCCTTGCCTAACGTCCTGCTGTGTGAGCTTGTTATCTCTGCCCCACTTCTGCTGGGCCATTGCTGAGCTTTTAAGGTGAGAAAAAGTATATGTGCTGTTCTTTGGTCACACTTTTTTTGGCAGGTCTACATAGAAAACAAGTCCTCCACTGTAGCTTGAACTCTCTGGTGATGTTGTTTTCCTCGCCTCTGGCTTGTAAAACCAAAGGAAGGCATTTTTCAATTTATTTTTTTTTTAACTAACAGTTCTTGGTGTGTTGCACAAGCCACTTCCCCTTCCCCTGGCAGAAGTGTTGCCACAGCTGCCAGAGCAGCAGCACTGGTCCAGCCCAGTGCAGTCAGAGCCCTGCCCGACCCAGTGCCCATGGGGGCTGTGGGACCAGGGCTGTGCCAGCCTCACTGCTGCAGCCCTGCCCATTTGTCACCAGCTGCTCCTCTGGATGGTTCCAAGGCCTGAATTCAGCATTTCAAACAAAACCCCAAGTAGGCTTCATTTATGGTGACAAACTGAAGTGGCTCTAGGGAGCTTGTTGGGCGTGGAACTCATAGAATGGTTTGAGTTGGGAGAGATCTTAAAGATCATCTCATTCCAACTCCCTGCCATGGGCAGGGACACCTTCCACTAGATCAGGTTGTTCCAAGCCCTGTTCAACCTGGCCTTGGACACTTCCAGGTATGGGGCAGCCACAGCATCTCTGGGCAACCTGTGCCAGGGCCTCACCACCCTCATAGTAAGGAATTTCTTCCTAATATCTGATCTAAACCTACTCTCTGTCAGTTTGAAGTCATTCCCTCTTGTCCTGTCACTCCAGTTCCTGATGCAGAGTCCCTCTCCAGCTTCCCTGTAGCCCCTTCAGATACTAGAAGGGGCTGTGAGGTCTCCACACAGCCTTCTCTTCTCCAGGCTGAGCAGCCCCAACTTTCTCACTCAGTCTCCAGAGGGGAGGCGTCTTCATTCCAGCTCCCATTGATTATTTGACAACAACACAAGCACTGACTCAAGCCTGTCTATTGTGTGTTTGTTTATTGATGCAGAGAGCTCAGGCAAAGTTCATCAGAAGGCAACTGATCATTATGTAATCCTGGAGAAATACGTAAGTGAGCGGTTGCTTGCATACAAAGACACAGCAGGGATACAGTGCATTGGGGTGAGGCAGTCACAGCTATCAACCCCCAAATACAGCATCCACTGAAAGCACCAGGCTCTTTACTCCTCATTCTCTAACTTAGCGATATCTAAAGCATCAGCTCTTGTGGCACAGAGACAGGGCTTCAAGGATGGGAAGAATAGCTCACACCAAAAATATAGTGGTATGATATGGCAGACCAGCTTATAAAGGATCATCCCTTGGCTTGGGAAGATAGTGGGTGCAAGCAAGCCTAGATGAAGCAATCAGGGTGCTCTCTCGGTGGTAGTTCTCCTTTTTCTGCTAGTGAGAGTTCATACAGGGTTTTCCTCTGCCTCACCTAGAAACTGGCCGTTCTGAACGATCCAGCCTTCCGGTAATGTGTTCTTTAAAGGCTTAAAATAGTTCCTGTGTTTGTCACAATCTGAATTTCACAATAGCTGCCAGGGTGAGTCACAGGCAAAGGCCAAACAGCCGCTTCTGTCACCTGAACAGCCACCTCTCACCCCTTAAATCCATAAACTGAGCTGTGGTTTCTTTATGCCTTTCCTTCTAGGAGTAATCCTGCTCATCCCCTATTCCCTGGTATTCCCAGTATGCTTGGCAGTAGCATGTCCAGTGCCCGTTTTGCTTCAGAGGACTCCAGCAAGATCCTTTGTGTTGTACCCTGCTTAGCTGCTGGCATGGCTTTCTGGAAGTGGTTTATTGGATAACTTTTATGTGACATGTTTTCTGCTGTGGAATGCACATTCCAGCCCTATTCCTGCACAGACCTGTCACCGTGGTCCGAGCACTGCGTTTATTTGCCCAAAGGGTGGTGGTGGCCAGGAGGGCCTTGGGGGTTTTAAATGACTGTAATGAATCTCACTGTAGTTCAGCAGCACCTCCTGGGCACCATGCTGGCAGCTGTCTGCTCTAATTTTTTTTTGTGCTAATTACCACCCCAAGGATAAATTATCCATGGGATTAAAATGCCCAGGAGTGGAGGAGCTAAAAGATGGAACTGGATGCCCGCTTTAGACTGACCAGCTGTAGTAGACTGGCATCAAACAGTTTCTTGGAATCTCACCATCTGGGTGATTCCTTTGCTTCTGTCCACAAGTTTCACTGGGAAAAGTTGGAAATGCCATAAATTCCTCAAGGGCTGCATGTCTGGTGGTGTTTTATCTGAGAACAGAAGCTCTGCCCACATCTATGTCTTCTCTACATGAACTTTTGCTGAGTTGGTCACCCTGTAATTGGGCTGGTTTTTGTAGAAACAGGTTGCAGCCTGTTTTGCAAACCCCTGTCCCCCAGCCCAGCACCCACCCCGCCGAATGCCTTAACAAGCCCAGGAGGGGATGAGAGGTGGCTGCTGGGGTGGCTCCCCTGAGGTCTGAGAGTGAGAGCAGGTTGGTTCTGACCTCTCAGTGGCAGATGATGCCATGGGGAGACTGGGACATGCTCTGCTCCTGGGTTTTTTCAGGTGCCTGTTGGGCCCCAGCATCCTGAAAGGGCCGAGCTGGCCGGGACCCTGCCGGTGGGAAGCGTGTGATGGCAGATCTCCAAGGGAAGCCCCACCTCTTCTCACAATATTTACTTCCCCTCCTTGGCCCTCTCCCAACACCCTAAGTGCAGAGCAAACACAGTGGGGCACTTTTTGCTCCCATTTGGAAGTGCTGTGCTTTTCCCCGTGCTTGCTCTGCTCTGTGTCTCCTCCCCCCTCCAAGCCCTGCTCTGTGGGTGTCTGATGGCTACTTGGTGAGAAACAAACCAACCTGAGCTAAAGAAACCCCCTAATTTCTTCTGAAGCCAGCATGAGCTGCTGTCTTGCATTTGGGCAGCGAGTCCAGATGGAAATGGATTTGTCCCCTGTGGTAAGGACACAGCTGTGTTCCTGCCAACTCCTGCAAATGCAGCAAGTCTTCAAAACCCAGCAGAGACTCAGGGGTCCCTCGTTTTCCTCCCTTTGTATGCTTTTTCCCGTATTCCCTCCTCCCCTCCCCGGCCTGTTCCTTGGTACACTGATACTCTCACCTAAGCTATGTAAAGCTGTTCAGTGGGGCTTGTGGTGTTTATCCCAGGAATTAATCCTCCTGTAAGCTCCGTGTAGGTTTTCCAAACACAGAGATGTAAACTACAGACCGGTAAGAAAGGTCACAGCCGGAGCTTGGCCAGCTCCTCCACTGATTACATCCACAGTGGGACTTGCTTCCCTGGGGGAGAGGTAGCCTGGAGTAGGTGTGGTGGAAAAAAAAATTGGGTGATGAACTGGAATCATGCCATGGGGGCTCTCCTGTGACAGTGGGAGCAGAGCAGGTGAGCTGTAGGGATTTCTGCCCCTTAATCTGCTGATTCAATGCGCTTCTGGGAATGCCAGGGTGTTCCTGAGCCAACAGCTGATGTCTCGCCCCCTCTCCCGACGTATGACACATCTCCTGGTGCAGCCCTGTGTGCAGACTGTCTGGCAAACAGCCTCTTGGTGTTTTGTTGCAAACTTCTAATTATTGCACCAATTTACACAAATTGCATTTGCAAAATTCAAACTTGCCCTGGCAGTTTTGGGAGAAGTCAAGTTTTTGATGGTTTCCCAGTTATTTGGTGAATAAACCAATTAAAATGGAGGGAGAAGGTGGGAGAGCATGTGTAATATTTTTCATACTGTGCTCTGAAGAGCTCAGTAATATGCCACACTGGGAATACGTGGCCAGTCCTGGGAAATCAAATGCACCCTTCTTGATGTGAAGATCCTGAAGTTTCCCTCATTTGTTACAGAGATCTGGCCCAGTGAGGAGGGGGAGCACAGGGATGTTCGGGTGGTGCACAGCTGTACTGTGAATTTCACACAATCACAGAATCATTTAGGTTTGAAAAGACCTCCAAGAACATTGAGTCCAGCATTTGACTGATCAGCACTTTATCAACTAGACCAGAGCACTGAGTGCCACATCCAGTCTCCCTTGAATACCTCCAGGGATGGGCACTCTGCAGCCTCCCTGGGCAGCCCCTTCCAATGCCTGACAACCCGTTCTGTGAAGAAATTCTTCCTGATGTCCAGTCTGAACCTCCCCTGGCACAGTTTGAGGCCATTTCCTCTCATCTTGTCACTGGTTGCCTGGAAGAAGAGTCAGACCCCCACCTGGCTCCACCCTCTTGTGGAGAGTTGTAAAGAGTAAGATCATCTTGGTTGGATTTACTCAGGACTTCTATTAATTTGTACTTTCACCTGTGATATTATCAGAGCACTTCTACACTTTAAGGTTTTCTTGCTTCTTTTTTTTTTTTTTTTCCCTATTCTACAAACAACAGGACACAGCTCCTTTTCTAAAAGTGTGTCTCCCCATGATGGGAAGTGGTGTGGGCATTGGAGACTGGCAGGAGGAAGGAGGATACTTTGGCACTGACGCAGCATCCAGCCACCCTGCGACGCTGCGGGCAGGTTTAGGAAGCAGAAATGCATCTGCAAGTTTCCCTCCTTGTGTTATGGCTGGTGCCAGTCAAGCTGAGCATGAATTGGAGCAGCAGGAATTGTACAAGTATTGTGTATTCCTGGCTCTCCTTGCCTTTGTTGGACTGACATTGTTTTTGTCTTTCAGGCTAAAAACAAGGAAACTGGTGCTTTAGCGGCTGCCAAAGTCATTGAAACAAAGAGTGAAGATGAACTGGAGGATTACATGGTGGAGATTGAAATCCTGGCGACCTGTGATCACCGGCACATTGTCAAGCTGCTGGGAGCATTTTATTGGGATGGCAAGCTCTGGGTAAGAGGCTCTTGCTATGTGTGATGTGTACAGCTGCACAGTCCTCACTCTGCTGGGAGGAAATGGCTAATCTATGGTGAAGCACAACCTCTGGAGCAGCTTGAAGCATCAGTGTGAGTTGGAAATTACTCACAAGCTGTGCTCTACTCACTGTGTGATCAGGGCCTGGATTTTCCCCGTGTTCTTTGATGAGTAAACGGTCTTCTAACTAAAGCTGCTTATAAATAGCCAAGGGAGGGTCAAGAGATCTTCACAGTGAAACTGGAGTTGTGTTTCTTTCCACCATTTGGAGTTTGTAAAGGTAGAAAGTGCATCACCGATCTGTTTCCTAGTAGGAGAGAGGGCATCTGTTCCCCTCTCAGTCCCTCTTATAAAACATCAGCTGGAAGGATAGCTCTTCTAACTGATTTTTTGGATTTGGGCTTTACTTCTGGCTCAGCATCTCTAATGCAGAGGCAGCTGATAACAAGAGCTCTGTTTCCCATGGCTGTAGAGGCACTGGGACATAAAATGCAATCGAGTGGATTAGTGCAAAGGCTGGAACAGCAGGTTCCTGCAGCTCTTTCCCCTAGCCCAGCAGGTATATATATTATTTTTTATTTTCCATGCCTGCTGTTTTCTTTGAGTCCCCAGCAGCAGAGGAAGGTGAGCGTGAAAGGCACCTTTGTGCATGCTGCCATAGGAAAGGTGCACCCCGGGAGAGGGCGAGGGCATGAACCATTGTATGCTCAAATAACTGTGTGCATGAAGGTGTGCCTGTGTCAGGATAGTGGAAATCAGGTGAAAATAAGGACTTCCAAACTCATCTCCTGTGCCAGTTCATCTGCTTCTCCTTATAACTACAGGCAAGTCAGGAGAGTGTCAAGGGGTACATTCAGCAGCTCTGTTACTTTTTCCTTCCTCTTTTCAATGTTCTATGTAACTTTGTGGCCTCCCTGAGTCATTTTACTAGAGATAAAAAAAGAGATCTCAGCTTTTGGGACTTGCACTTGTGTGAGCTGGGCTGTAGGAGCCGTCGGTCCCTGGTTGTGGTGCCGAGGGCTGAGCTGGGATAATGCAATCCATGTCTAGTTCATTCCTCGGTTAAGCAATGCAGGAGGAGGACTTTAGTTGGGCAACGTGTGTTTAGTCAACAAGCTCTTTTGCAATGTCAGCATGTGTTGGTGACCCTTCTTATTTAAAAATCCATGGATAAAGCCCCCAATTTCTCTGTGACACCCCACCTGGAGGGCTGCAGTGCCAGCATGGAGCATTTCTGTTCTTTCTCTTCTTGCCTCAAGGGAGCTGGGCACAAGTTGTCCAGTTGGTATTTGGACAGCTGCTAATGGTGATGCTGAGCCCTGGCTATGTTAAAGAACAAAGTCAATATGTACCCTTCTAAGGAAGTGAAAGGCAAACATCTCTCTTAGGAGGGGACTCAGGATTTGGATGGACTGCAACTGCAGCCGAACTAATCTTGGCAAAATGAAAAAGGCAAACACACGCTGAGCTTGGGTAAGAATGAGGCTGGTTTATAATCCACCCTGTTCTGCTGGTTTCAGCTCCCTGCTCTGTGCCTGCGTGGTCTGCCTGAATCTGACACATTGGCCTTGTTCGTTCTCTAAAATGTGAACCCCCTCCCCTTTCCCCTTCCACCTCCTCCCTGCAATAGGAAGCTTTGCCTTCCTTCCTGTAGGGAAAATGGATTGCAGAGCTCCTCGGCTCTGCCTTTGTCCAAGAAGTGCTTTGTAATGTCATATGCTTGCCGAACTACTAAAATTAAACAGCCTCTTTGAAACTCCTGGAACAAGAGCCTCCTGTATGAGGCCCTCCCACGAGGGCAGACATTACAGCCCCGGCCATTGTTCTGGGAAGAGGATCATTCTCTTTATTTAATTATTTGAGTAGCATTTGCATTTCATTGCTCAGGCTGTTTTTATTAATGCTCTAGTGTTTTACTGGCTTGGAGGGAAGTAAATAAGCCAGGCTGTGTTATACTTCTGGAAGGCTTTTAGTCGCTACCGGGTTTTCCCTGAAGTCAAAGGCTTCCGCTTCTTGGTCACCAGTGCTGCTGGGGAAAATTTGCATCCAAATATAAACACCAGCTTTCATTGTTCTGTCCATATCCCATCCCCATTTCTGTCTGTGCAGTTGTTTAAACCAGCATTTTCCTGGACCATTTGCATGATGGGTGCATGGACTCCGCTGTGCTCTTGGCTCCAAGTGGCTTTGGGTAGAACCTTGGGGTGCCTGTCTAGTCAGCAATTCACTGTGGTTTCCTTGTCCTCGCAGCCCAGTGTGGAATGTTCCAAGTGAGAAGGAATGGGAGCACACAGACATGCTGGCAAGGGGTGCAGGTGTGCCCAACCTCCTGAATGGCAGTGGCTCTTTGGCTCCTGAATAACTTACAGCTTGATGTGTGCCACAGACAGTCTCAGCTGATGGTGCTGAGAGGGGTTCCTGCTAAATCAATCTGACTGTTCTTTGACTCTTGAACTTACAAGGAAAATACATCAGGAAACCTGGACTTCATGGTGATTGCTTCTGCAGAAGCTTCCTTGTCCCCCTGAGAAGCTTTGGGTCCCTGTGGCTTCTCTTGTCCTTCAGTAGCCAGGAGGGGACATAAAATATTTGTGGAGCAAAAGACCTTTCTGTGCAAGGGGAAGCGGCTTATCCTACAACAGCTGCTTTGAAATCCATAGCACTGAAATGAAAGCAAACCCAGCAAATTCCTCTGGCTTTTATACCAGGTAATTCACCTTCAGCTGAGTGGCATCAAGCTGAAGGAGAACCCCAGTTCTTGCGTGGCACAGAGCAGAGCCCACTGTGAGCCACAGGCAAGGGCTTGGGACCCCAGTGAGTCCCCATGAATATAACTGGCAGAATGGCAGCATCCAGCATGAACTTCCTTGGCATATAAATACACCACAGAGAGGCTGTGCCCTCATCAGCAGCTGCTATCCTTGTTCCATTCCCCCTCCATCTTCTTTTCTTTGCTTGTGGCAGAGGCCAAGAAGTCTTGTGCTGGCTGAAAACAGCCCAGGGAGGCTGCAAAACTGCTGTGGTGGGAACTTTCATGATTTTATTTCATTTTTATTACAAGCCCTGTGGCATTTGATGTTCTTTTGCATAAACACCAGCTGCTGAAACTGGGGGCACCAAATGAAAGCTGAGAATTTCATACTACCAAAAAAAAAAAAAAATCTGGAGTCCTTGTGGCTGGGACACATTTTGAAGTCTCTTTTCCTGAAGTGTGATGTAGGACTTGGAAAAACAAAAGCAAATCCCCCTCACCCAATATAACACAGCTTTAAAAATGGACTTTTTAAAGCTATTTGTGACTGAGGAATGGGACTGAGATCTGGGTTTGTTGGCTTGGAATCAACGCTGCTGAATTTGCACTGATAATTATTAGTACATGGGAAGGAAAAACAACAGCTCTTGTGTCCCTCTTGAGGGCTGCGTGTTTGGGTATTTTTTCCTCTTCCAAAACAACAAGACTGAAGCCTCAAAGGAAGGGAGGAACTTTTGATCTCCTGCTTCTGAATACCTCTGCTGTTTCCTAGTGTCTCCTCCTGCAGAGAGAGGAGTGATAAGGTGACAGGGAGGAGAGTCTTGTTTGGTGTGATGAACTCGAACTTTCATGCTGGAAATCTCTGCTCCCAGGGGATGGTGACTGACAACACAGGATGGCAGCTGATCCACAGAGCAGGGCAGGAAACCCAGGATCCTTCCTACAGGAACCTGTCAAGATGCTCCAGCATGGAGCTTGAAGGGTTCTCTGGAAATGAGTTGAAATGTCATTTGGCCCCAGGGATTTAACCACAGGACTCTGACCGTGGTGGTGCAGCCTTTCTAGCAAAGCACCAGGGAATTCTCTCCCCCTCTCTCCTTTTCTATAACCCACGGTTGCTATAGCAAACGGATTTTTGAATAAACAGAAGTTTCCTGGAGATCAAAGCAAAAATCACTGTACTGTGCAGGTAACCCTGCCTTGCCAGAGCATTTTGGCAATGGTAAATTTAATCAGCTTAGAGTTTCCTCTCCCTGGCCCACTGTGTGGGTATGTAACTCATACAGCTGGCAGATAGACACCAGCTTTGTACTAGTCTTTGTACTTGCCTTAAAAGTCTTTTGCGTTTTCTGTGGGCAGGCCCTGACCTGTTCAGCCAGGGACTTTTTGGATTGCTCCCCCTTTGATATGGATGTTGACTGGAGATTTGGGCATTCTTGAAAATCCTGTAGCATAAATAAATGTTCATTTATCCCATGCACTAGACTGCTGGGCTATGTAAAGCATCTGCAGCTTTTAATTCTCTTAAGTTGGAAATACCTTTTCTTTAAAACAAACAGAAAAGAGAGCTGATAACAGTGTCAGGTTCCCTACAGTTTTCCTTAGCAAAGGGGGGTTATTAAAACTTGCAGGGATGTCTTGCAGGGTCAGCAGCCTAAGCCTGGCTGGATGCCTGCAGGAACCCATTTGCACGAATGCTGGACCAGAACAGGGCTCTCCAGGCTGCTCAGTCCTCTGTGCCCAAGGAATCTGATGGTGATTTGTGTCCCTTTAAAACTTCACTTGGCAGGAGAGCTGCAGTCTAAACTGGCCCTTCCTACTCGGCCTTGTCCTCCCGAAGCTTTGTACAAAACTTCCCCCCAAAGTGCTTGAACAGTTGTTTGCAGCTCATGAGAGTCAAACTGCACGTTGTGCTGGAGCAGAGACCCAGAAAAATAAAGTGATCCCAAACTTTGTTAAACAGCTCGACAATGTCCTAGAGGAACAACCCTTTCCTTTCTCTTCCTCCTTCCCACAGCTGCAGAAATGTAAATCCCTTCCAGATATAGCTGTGCCCTGAGAAACTCTGTGCTGAGTTGCCGGCTGGGCTGTGCTCTGGTTCCCGTGAGCTCCCGCAGGATAAGCCCCACTGGGCAAACCAGTGTGGGGGTGGCGTTTGCTGGACTGGTTTCTAAATTCCTGCCAGTCCAGAATTTGGGCAGAATGGCAAAACATCCCCAGTAACTTCTGCAGGGTGGGTAGGCAAGGAGCAGATGTGGGCAGACATCCACACGCATCGGAACAGGGCATTGCTTGGCCCTGGAGGCTGGGAGTGCAGCAGGGATATCACAGTGCCCTCTCCCTGTCCTTAGGGTCAGCTGGAAGCACATCATCATGGCCAGAGCTGGAAACTGGAAAAAGTGATGTAGCCCAGTGGTTTTTTTAACACTTCCTTGGGTTTCCAGGGTCAAGCAATTTGCTGTTCAGAGTAATGGGTGATCACTTCTGCTCTGACACTGGGAGTGTGTCTTTGCCAGCTGGGATGCTGTGGAGGGCATGTCTGGGTGGCATCCTCCTTACCTCCTCTCCCTGCTACCTGCTGTCTGTCTGTGGAGCAGTAAGGCTTCTCTCTGCCTCACTATTCCACAGACTGTTGCCTTTCCCAAAGACATAGAGGTCTAAGTCTTCTTCTGCTGGAAAGCTGGGCAGCAAGTTCCATGATACTGACATATATACTCCATCCTGTGAACGTGAGCTTTAGCATTCACACTCCTGGCTAGTCACTGTAAATCCTGTTCTGGGTAAAACTGGGGGTTTCCCTTGAAGCAGGGATGGAAACTGAGTGATTTTTAACCACCACCAAGAATGACTTATGCAGCAGGCAAATTACCATAGCCCAGCTGAGTTCAAGAGTGCTTCTACAGGTAGCAACATGACAACCCAAACTAGAATAGAAGCCTTTGTCTGCTACCCTTTATACAGGATAACGTTGCATGAAAAGGTTATTGAAGCAATAATATTGCCTGTGATTACACATCCTTGTCATCTGAACACCATGGAATGTTTTATAAAAGAGACCTGATATCATTATCCCAGCTATAGGAGTGGAGACACAGACAAGAATTTGCCTAAAGTTTACCCAGGAGCCCTGGGAATTAGTCTTATGTGCTGAATTGCAGTCCAGGGTTATAACCATGAGGCCATAGTTTTATATAAAGAAAGCAGCAGACAAGAAGCCTGTAGGCAAATCAGTTTTCAAAGCACTTGAAAACTTTGTTTAGAACTGAATTGCAATAAGCCACGTTCCTACTTGGCTGGCTCTCCAAGGGAAATGCTAAGGAACAATGTTTGCATATAAGCGAATATTTATGAACTACCTGTGTATGGGAGACAGTGCCTTGAAACCTAGTTTCAGCCTAAGCCCTGAAACAAGGGATAGCTTGCAGGTTTAGACTTCTTTATTTCTGATATAGCCTCAAAGTTGTCATTTAGGAGGGAGGGATGTCTTTTTGCAGACCTTATGGCTTGGGGTGCTTTCCATTGACTTCAAAGCCCTCACTGAAACAGTTAAATAGCAGTACTCATCTTGTGTGATGGATCCAGGCACCTTGTGTGTGAATTTGGGGATGGTTAGGACAAACAGTTGTTTCTAGGGAGATGCCAGGCAGAGTAGAAAACTTGTAAAGTCTTTTGCCACCCCTTCCATGAGTTGTCTTCCTGGCCATGCGAGTCTTTGGAGCTGTGTTGGAACTGCTGACTGTTAATAAAAGATGTCAGGAAGCTTGTCCTGGGTCAAACTCCAGCTCTCACAGCGAGCTTTGCCCTTCTGAAATGCAACATCTATTTCAAGTTGCTGACACAAACTTAGGGCACTTGAGGTTGGTGAATCTTCCCACTGAAGAAGCAACTTCTTCCTTTTAGCTATTTATATTTGAAATAATTTTCTGAGTTCTGCTTCCCACCCAGTAACAGACGCCCTTCGTGAACTGAGTGGCCTCTAAATGCTGATTAAGTTGGTGAGAGAAGGGGATCCCAGTGACAGCCCTCCAAGCAGCAAAGGCTTTGCCCCGTGCCTGGGCAGAGAGCCATGGCCTGGGTGTTTTTCTGGTTTCTATGGCAAAGAGCAGCTCTGGCCTTCATCCCTCCGTCCCTGCTCTGCAGAGCACAACACGGGGAGCCCAGAGTGCTTGGAGCCAGTCGTGGTCTGATCCCTGAAGCAGGGCTCATGAAGAAGTCCCTGTGTGTTGCAATTAACCCTTCTTGCAGCACTCAGCATCCCAGCTACCCTGAGTACAGCCATGCCAACCCTCTCCTCTGCACCTCAGAGCTGTTTGCGTTCGCTGGCCACGGGTGGTTTTGGATTCTGGATTTCTGGGATGCTGAAAGTCAGGATGATGAATTCAAGGGGGTTGGATAGTAGCCCTTGTCAAAAGGAACGCAGTGCCCCGTGTGGTTCTAGCAAGGGGAAAGATGCTTTTTGCAACATCAAAACCATTTGGTTAAACTAAAAGGAGTTTTAATTGTTTTAATTTTGTTCTGCCGAAATTTCAGTAGGAATGGGAATATTTCTGCCAACTGTTGGGGGTAGTTCAAGGAAGTATTTTGTCATCTCGGAGTGATTTAGATATGAGGAACTCATCCCCCGTTTCCCCTAAGATCAGCAGGGAGCTCTGCATTTCACAAGGAGTATGCAGTGCTATCTGACTTTGTTCTCCATGAAGTTTTCCTACTCTGAAACTCTATAAGCCTTGGGTTCCTCACTTGCTGCCCTGTGTCTTCTTTCCACCACTCCTTATGGGGGCAGACTTTTTTTATTTCAAATATTTTTCTCTGTAGGTTATTTTGTTCAGAAAAGGGGGCACAAAGGTTTGTTATATTTAAAGTCTCTGAATAGTGTCCTTGTTTGTAAGGGGAAATTGGCAAGCCTGGAGCACTCTCTTACAGAAAGCTAATTATTTCGCTTCCACCTACAGCATACTTGCCGTGTCAGACAAGCTTTTGACATTTGTGCTGCTCTGTGGCAGCAAAGAGGCTTCTGGTGGCTTCTGTATTGTTTTATATGCTCTCTAGTGTGCGCTGAGGGCTGGCTGGGAGGGGAGTATGGAGCTGGTGGTTTTGCAGATACTTGAGTGTTTGTCCCCTTTTGTGTTGGTGGCACGGTAGCCTCGTGGGGCTCTAGGAGTGAGGCCAGGAAGGATGTTGTGTATCCTTAGTGTGTAACAGGGTGCTTTAATGTCTTGCCCTGTCTTCAGCCCCCAGCAAACAGCTGGAGCAGCTCAGCCTTGCTTTGAATCAGCCCATCTGGCATACGAGCAACACTGGTGTAATCTGCTCCCCCTTTTCTTACAGCCCTTTGGCATGTGTTGGGTGAAAAGCATTGGGCAGAAGGCTGGTGGGGAAAGTGCCAAGTTAAGTGGGTGTAGGAATGCAATCCACCTCCTCCCTCCGCTCCATAATGTAAACTTAATCCTTGGACTTCAGTCAGAGCAGGGCAGGCTGGCTGAGATAACGGGGAGACTCAACACACTTGCAAACAGAACTGCACTGGTCAGCACAGCCCTTGATTTTAAAGGAGGGAGTGGATCTGACCAAATGGTATTTAAAAGCCCAGGTGGTGCTCCACAAAACCAACCCCTGTGGTCCTGTGCTATGAGGGGGAGAGGGGAGCTGCTCCTGGAAGGTCTGATCCGGCAGTGCTTGTTCTGCCTCCTCTTGCAGCAGACAGGACAGCGTAGCTTTGCTGTTAACCACCAGAACTTGGGTTTGATGTCAAGGACATGCCCCTTAACCCTGACTAAACATGGCTTCTGTGCCTAAATATATCTGTGTTCTTTCCACCAGAGGGGAACAGCTCTGTCCTCTGGCCTTTGTGTCACTTAAAAGCTGAAGCCTATTCCTCAGTCCTGGGAGGCAGAAATGTGGCTGAAGTTTTTGTTGGAGCCATGAGGATGCTCAGCCCGTCAGCCCAAGGGACATGATGGGCTTGGAGGGACAGGAGTTGGAGCCAAGTGGCTCTTCATTCCATGCTCAGCTGTTTGGAGCCATTGAGTGCTGGTGAAAGCCCAGACAGGTAAGTAGGGCTGGATATGAGCTGTTCATGGAGAGAGTGCCTGTCCTGCTCACGTGTCTGGGCCATAGCTGGGCTGTGGAGATGGTGCTGGCATCTCAGGGTACATATGGACATTGATACCAGTGTCCCAGGTGGCCACTCTGTGTGCAGGATTGGACTCTGGCACAGAGTGGCCTCAGGATGGGATTTGAGGTCTGTATCCATCAGCTTTTGGGCAAATGACCATCTATGTTCTTTGTGCTATGCTTTGTATTTGCTGCAGCCAGTGTTGCTGGACCAAGGTTGCCCCCTCCATGTGATTTGTGCAGATCTTGGCCCCTGCTCCAGGTGCTCCTGACCTTGTTGGAGTCCTCTCAGTGCTATGGTAACGTTCAGAGTTTGAGCACAGAGCCAGCTGTTGCCTCTGTCCTTTATTTTCCACGGCATCTATATTATGGGGCCTAGCAGCAGTGTGGGAAGGCCACCAGCAGGCTGATGGGTGACTTTCATCCTGAAGAAGTGGATGGGAAAGCAGGAATTCAGTAGCCAATGAACCACCATTGTGGGTAACGGGTCAGGAAACTTCCTGCAGTGCTAAAACCAGGACTGAGGGGCTGTAGGAAGATGCTTTCCTGGACTTGCTCAGTCTCCTCTGCCTCTGAGACAAGACCAAAAGCCCTAGAGACTGTCTGGGCTCTCAGCTTCCCACCACTCCTGCAGGGCTCGGGAAGGAGCTTGTCTCGCCTGTGGTGTGTGATCCATATACTGGGAGGAGAGACCTGCCTGCAGTGACTCCTCTGTTGCAGATGGGGAGGTCTAGACCATTTCCTCCCGCTCCTCCTGCCTTGCCCCTACCACCTGCAATGCCAGGGGAGTCATCCTATGCTATGGGTGCCATGGTGCTGGTGTGGGCTGTGTGAGGGGCCTCCAGGAAACCCAGTCCTGCCCTGGGCTCGGTGCACTGAAGGGAGACTCTGTGCCCACGCCAAAGCCAGGAAATGTTTTGGGTGGGTTTGGGAAGCACACACAGAAGGTCTGTTCTCAAGTGGGGCTCCTCCTGCGCTGCCAGGGAGGGGGTGTGAGGTCTCCTGCCTGTGTTTGCTCCACAGGGGTAGAGGAGAGGAGGAAGGCACCAGGCTGGTGCTCCTTTCTGGCAGTGGAAGGGCAGCACCGGTTTTCGTGGCCAAAGCCTATCACCCTCGGCAGCCGTACCGGGAGCTCAACAAGCTGCCTCTGTGGGGCTGGGGGCTCTCTGAGAGGGACCAACCTGTCCCTGCCTGGCTGGAGGGGCAGCAGTAAGGGCCGACTGAGCCAGGGGAGGGCTCTGCAGCCGCAGAGGCAGCGGCTGTTACTCAATGCGTTCATCTGTTGAAATCCAGGCAGGGGTACGTGCTCTGCGGTTTTCACCCGAGGTGATGCTGCCCATGTGGTGCTGCCTTGGTGACTTTCTCGCCTCCCAGACATCAGTTTTGCTGCAGCAGCAGGAGAATCCTGACTTCCCCCTTTGAGCAATCCCCTAATGAAAAAGCTGCATCTGCTTACTAACAGCAGCTTCGTAAAATTCATTGTAAGGGGGTTTCTTTTCCCCTTCCCTCCCATGCCCCAGCATGAGCAGGGTCCTCTTGTCCCCTTGTCATAGGGCTAAGCAAGCTGGCGGCTCCTATACGAGGAAGTTTTGGAAGCAGCGTCCATCGCCTGGATACGCTGGGAGGAAGGGTGGGCTTGGGCTCGCAGCATTGCTGACTCAGCACATCGACCAGAGGCAGGGTGACTGCAGTGACAGCGTGGGGAATGCACAGCACCTGGAGCACGGAGGTTTTGTAGGAGGGAATCTCTGTAGTGGGAGTCTCTGTAACTCTTATGTGCAGCCCTCCTCCCCCCCCACCTCACACTGGGGCAGCTCATCTCTCTCTCTGCAGCACCAGGGCAGCTGGAGGCAGCCAGGCTCTGGTTCTTTTTCTTTTCCCTTTTACTTTGTTGCATTTTTGCTGAATGCAGAGGATTCCTGTCCCCCACCCTGCTGCCTCTAGATCATGGGAGCTATTGTTTTTGTTGCATTTCTTCTGCTTTTCCCGTAAGTGGGAGGGCGATGCCAGGAAAGCCCTGCTCTCCCTGCTGCAGGACCCTCACAGGCACATCTTGGCTCCTTCCTCCCAGCTCTGCTCATGGGCCCAGAGGCGCACTGCGATCCCCGTGCAATGGCAGCTCAACACGAAGCAGGACTTAATTCTGACAGTGAGCGTGGCTGGGGCCATCTCTGACACCACCCCACTCCTTCTCCGTGCTCCACTCCAACTTGGAGAACATCAAGATGGAAATTGCTGCTAATGGCAGCAACCCTCCTGGGAGCTTTGTGCCAAGCTGACCTTCTGGAGAAAGGGAAGATAGAACAGGTGTGATGGCAAGCAAGGAGGGAACCTGAGACCATTCCCTTCACCGGCTCGCTCTGTAAATGGAGCACAGTTTACTTTACCAAATTTACTTTTCTTGTCTCCCCAGCACTTCTGCGCCAACACAAGGCGGGAGAGCTGGTGACTGTGCTGGAGGGTGCTTCCTGCTGTGGGTGACAAGGACGCCCCAAAAACATGGCAGAGCCACGAGGCTGCGTGTGGGTGACGGCGGCAGCCACAGCAGCAGGATGCTGCGGGTTACCTTCTCCCCAGCGGCGGGCAGCTGCCTCAGCAAACAAAATGAAACCCTCTGCTGCAGATTTGGAGAGGAAATTGCTGAAGTACTTCAGTTTTAAAGCAGTTTCTGGGCCAGGAAGTGTGAATCTGGGGGCAGGTGGATTCTGGGGGTCCTGATGCCCAGGGCTGGGTGAGAAGGGTGAGTGGTGGCAGTGCTTGGCACAGTGTGCACACACAGTGCTGGGTGCTCTGGAGCACCACCATGACCCCAAAGTCATTGGGTTCTTAAGCGTGCAACTGCACAAGCAGCAAAGTCACAGGAAAAGCCTGCAGGCACCCGTCACCTCCAGTGACTTGGGAGCAACTGGGCTGCCAGCCAAGATCTCCGCTGTCCTAAGGGGACCTGGTGGCCTCCCTGCACTCCGTGGGAAATGCCTGGCTGCCCAGGGCTGCCACCCCTGAGATGAGCTGCCCCCAGCTTTCCCAGCTGA
This sequence comes from Cephalopterus ornatus, assembly GCA_013396775.1. Lineage (NCBI taxonomy): Eukaryota > Metazoa > Chordata > Aves > Passeriformes > Cotingidae > Cephalopterus > Cephalopterus ornatus. Next base: position 73,214 of record VZRE01002390.1, read on the forward strand.
TTGCTTTTGTTTTCCATCCCCCTCTCCCTTTCTGACTGGAAGAGGCATTTCTCCAGCACTGCTGAGGGAAGGGTTCATGGGCCCCTGCCCTCTGACATGCCAATCGGGTGAGTAAGAGCTGGGCTGAGGGTGCGTCCTCTCCTCTTAATTGGGTTTCAATTGCAAACCCTGTTCAGGGACATCAGCTGTTCCACCCTTGGCAACTGTGCAGTGTTTGGTAAAATTATCTTTCAAGATAAGCCTTTTGTATTTTTTTTTAGTGTTATAGAAGGTTCCAGGAGTTCAAACACACCTAAAAGGCAGGACCAGTCCTGCCCAGGGTGGGAGGAGCAAGCAGGGTCTCGGTCCCACCTGGGAGGACCTTGGTACCTGGGCAGGAGATGCTGCTCCTGGTTTGTCAGACCCAGATAATGCACTGGGCTCTGATCCATCCTAGGTTTATTTTCTAGGTTGGTATCCCTCTGGTCCTCAGGTGAAGGTGCTGGAGGGATTCTCCTGGCACAGTGCCCAATCTGCTCACTTAAGCTGTTAAGTCATATGATGCTTTTTCGTAACGTGTAGTGTTCCCTTGCTCTGGTAGAACTTTAAGAGCACTTCATTTAAGCCATAGCTGTTTCATCCATATGTACATTTATTCTCCTGGGCAACCCCAGGCTCACTGGACTCTGCTTCCTCTCCTCCCAGGCAGTCATTTATTACTTAAGCAGCCCAGGAAAGGGCCCCAACCCCCCCTGCATGCCCTGCTCCCACTTGGGCTACAAAATGTTCCCAGATCCTGCTGTGCCTAAAGGCAGGATTAGGGTGAGCCATGGGAAAAATCAAGGTCACCAGCAAAACCCCTTAACTTGATTGGACTTTTGCTTTCAAATTTAAGTTTAAATTTAATTTTGCCCATTGCAAAAGTTTCTTGGAAGGGAAAGATTTTTGTGGCCTCTGCATGCAGACCTCTTCGTTCATGCTGTTTCATTAAAGGTATAGGAGAAAAGGCACAAGGGTTTTGAGAGGTAGTAAGAGTAGGTTCTTTTCTCTGTCTACAAACCAGCTGCCCAAACCTGCTCCTGTACAGCTAGTGCATCCCTGTGGAGTTCCTTGGCCGTAGTGTCAGAGCTGGGGGCTCTGTCTGTGTGTCTGCAGCTGTCAGTTGGTCATGTCGCTCAGATCGCTTAGAGATGGAGTGAATTTTGGTGCGGTTGTAACTGCCTATGGACTGAAAATTAAAATGTTGATAGTGTATAATCCCTGGGATTTATAAGAGCTTTGATGTGGCAGCAGGAGGGAGAGCTCCTGTTGTTGCTACATGTCCCACCAGCTGCCCGGCAGCCTTTGGTGAGGAAGTCCCTGGATTTCTTGTGTGGAGGAAATCATTATAAAAAGGATGTTTGCTCCAGCCCCATTCCAGGCTGCTCACTGTAGACCCCCCAAGGGGTGCTGGACCCCAAGCAGAAGGAGGAAGAGGAGGTGTGGGTGCTCCCCCCAGCACTAATTACTGTGAAGGAGCAGCTTTTGGGATGTTGGCAGTGGGGCAGAGCCCCCCTTTGGGTCTCATATCTCTGGTTCACAAGACCAGAGAAGTTTTTTGGGGACTGGGTATGTGAAACCATTGTTTTGCAGCACTGCTGTGGCTCCTCAGTGAGCCCTGTGCAGGGTCCCAGCTCTGCAGGTCGTGGGGGGATTGTGAGATGGCTGAGCACAGCACAGGGAGCAGCCCAGGGCAGTGCTGGGGGTGAAGGGCAGTTGGCTCTGTCACTAGAGCGGTTACAGCTCCTCAGGGGGCTAGGGGACACCTCAGTAAACGAGTAGTCAGCCCGTATAGCAAAGCATGTGGAAACAGCCCTAAGAAAAGAGTTAAATCATCATCACAACTTGTTTCTCAGTGACAGACTGCCCCACCCCAGGGTGTCAGACCCCTGCCACGGGTCTGGGGATGGTGCCTGCACAGCCTCTGCCCTCCATCTCCCAGCTCACACACAGAGATGGCCATGTCCTGCTGCCATCAGGCCTGCCTTCCTACCTACTTCAATGGTAAAACGTTTCCCAAGCTGGCCCTGCTCCTGGAAGGAAGCGTGTGTGGAGTGTGATCTATGGGATTGCCAGTTGAGTTTTTTTAAACAGTATTTTCTGTGCTGAAATGAGCTCATTAGTTTTTTGGCTGTTCTGACTATCTGGCCACACCCATGATTATTCTTTGGCATCTCTGCCCTTGTTGAAAATGCATATTTTTAAGTTTTCCATGTTTCCCATCTTCCCAGTGCCTGACTTGCAGCCTGCTGTGCCTGCATAAACATACATGGTCATGCAGGTTCAGATGGGCTGATTCTCCTAATTTTCTCATTGCTAGACTGTCAACCTGAATGAAGTTTTGTGAGGTGAAATGCATCCCATGCAGATCCAGAGTCTGGATCCACAAGTGCGTTGTGCTTGGCCTTTCCCCATATAAAAGCTCGGTGTGTCTGACCAGAGCGCATTTTGGCTGTGCCAGCTGTGACCCTGGTAGGAAACCTCAGCCCAGCATCTGCCTGGGGGGACAGATCACTCACTCTGGGCTGGTCTGGGCTAGTGGCAGGTTGGCAGAGGACATGTCCCACAGGTGAGATCTTGGTGTCACTGTGCAGAGGTTCCATCAGCAGGGTGGATAAGCCAGCAGAGGCCCGTACATCCCCTCGCCCTCAAAGGAAGGGAAAGCCCTTGACCTCTGAGCTGGCAGTTTTTCACCAGTGTGGGGCTTGTTTGAGGTTTGTTTCTGGTGCTTCAGGCTCTGAGGAGCCCAGGAAAGGCTGGTGTCTACTGATGGTGTTAGTATGCTCTGATAAATGTGATGAGGAACACTAGAAAAAATATTGATTGAAATGAGCCTCCCAGACCTGTTCTAGGGTGATGATGGGACACAGGGCTCCAGTGCAGTTCTCTGCCTGGGGGGACTATGAGAGGAGGTAATTCTTGCCTTTCCATTTGCTAGTGAAGCTGCTGATGCTCTGATTCAAGGTAGTAAGTAAATCAAGCAAGAGAAAGAAAGTGATTATATGGGCCATTGGTGCAAGGGCTCTGCTGGCCCACTAACATCCTTTCTACCAGGCTCCTACTTGACTCTGTATCAGGTATATATTGGTTCTCCAAGTTTGTGAATGGTTCAAATGTCTTTCCAATTGCTTCTCTCCATCTGCCTGTTTTAAATGCTTCACCAGCCCTGGCTTCTGGTATATTCTTCTCCACTTCCTCTGATGCTGCCTGTCTTGCACCTGCCTGGGTTTATCATCTCAGCATTGTCTCCCTCCCAACTCTTGGACCTGCACTGATTCTCACTGAGCAGTTACAGGTTTCCTGCATCCTGGCACCTGATTCTGTTCCCCTTCCTCCTCCAAAACAAAGCAGTTTTCTTCCACTGTTGTCCAGGTCAATAACAGCCTTTCCCTTGCCCATGTGTAGGAGCTGCAGGACTGAATGGTTGGGATGTGGCTTTACTGGAGCTGCAGGATTAGGCCATGGGAAAGAGAGAGCTTGAACCTTCTACCCTCAACTCCTGCTCCAGTGCTTAGAGCTGTGTTGAGCAGCATGACCTCTACTTGAAGGGCTTAGAGAACTGTGCTGGTAAACAAACTGCCTTGGGTTGGCTCAGGCGCTGTCCTCGGAGTAAACTCTGGCATTTCACCTCTCCGGTATGTTGCCCTGTGTCACCTCAACAAGGAGAAGAGCTTGTCAGAGAGGTGAAGCATCTCTTGTCCCTTGTAATCCCTGGCTGCTTGAAATTGTAATCTGTTTATCTGAGCAGCCCTGTCTGCCCCAAAGGGGAGCAGGGAATGGGGGCCAGCACCAGGGCAGCTCTGGCTGAGTCTGTGCAGAGGTGAGGCGGAAAGGGACAATGTGGAGGGGATGGCAGGGCACAGGCAAGCAGGTGTGTGGGACTGGCAGGACTCTCTGTGTGTCCTTGGGAGAAAAACAGCATCAGTCTGGTGAATGTACTCACTCTCTTTATTGGCATAGTTTCCCCTCAAATGGTTCAAAATCAAGAGAGCAGTGAACTACTGAGCAACGTGGGAAAACAAAAATAGTTAAAAAAACCACCCTAAAGACACGATAGCACTCCGCATCCCTCATTTGCCAGAGAAAATCCTGACTGATTTCTCCCAGCCACGTCAGCTCCCAGCTATGACAGCTATCTCATCCTTTTGGCAGGGCTGCTTGGTGGAGCAGCCCCAGCTCCAAAATGCCACGGGAAGAGATGTAAACAGCGAGGAAGCTCGAAATACTGAAGCTGGCTGCTTGGGGTGGCTGCTGGGGTGGGCGTCCAGGTACGGGGCTGCTGCGGGTGTTCCGACCCCGGGGCTCGAGTGATCCTTGGTGCTGGGAGTGCCCAAGGGATATGTTCTGGGGAGCTCCAAAGCCTCTGCACCCCCGGGTGGTGCTGTGGGGCAGCTTTGCCGTGCAGGGAAGCAAATCACAGGGTTCTGTCTCCTCTTCCCTGCCCAGTGGCTTTTCTCAATGAGACACGGACCTGACTTTAACTCCTTTCTCTTTGTTCCCCAGATCATGATTGAGTTCTGCCCGGGCGGGGCGGTGGATGCCACGATGCTGGGTGAGTGCAGCGCCGCCCAGGGCAATGCCTGAAGGCATTTCCAGCCTTCTGGCACGTTCCCAGGGGCAGCCTTCAGACAGATGGCAGACATGGGTGCCCCAGCTCCTCCAGCTGCCCTTTCTTTCCCATGAGTTTGCCTATTTTCATACCTGGAGCAGAAGATGTGGCAGCCCTGGGGTATTTTTTGAGCTACTTTAATGTCCTTTTGTGATTTAAATGCTGCTGGGATCAGCACATCACGAGGCATGGGGAGAAGGAAGAGTCTGGCTGGAGGGGAAAGATGATTTTAAATATTTATCTGCTGGGGACACTGGGTGCTTGGCATCCTGTTCCCACAGCTTCCCGAGAAGGGCAGCAGGGCTGAGATGTTTAATCTGGGTGTCTGTCGTGATGAATATCCCAAGATCTTTTTGCTGACTTCTCCGTATGGTATCAGTCATCTCGTGAAGCAGCAGAGCATCTAATAAACTGCAGTTTGCAGTAATCCCAGGAATCTTCCCATTTTTAACTCTTCCCTTCCACACAGAGGGAGCTGCTGGGACCAGAAGTGTGTGGGTGTACCCCAAAACAGCCCTGGCTGGTGCTACAGCCCCTCTGTTCCAAGGCTGTATGGACCCCGGGGCAGGGGGGTGGCACCTCCTCTGCATGGAGAATGGGATGCTCTGACATCTTGCCTGGAGCCCCTGGGACAGAGCCACATCTCCCTGGGGGTTACTCCCTTTCAGCCCTGATATTTCCAAAGGCCTCGCTTTCTAGTAGCCAAATTTGTCATCTTTGATTCAGGCCTTAAACCTTGGCACTCCTTTAGAGAACTTTTTTAAAGTAGGTCCAAATCACTGCATCAAAAAGTATCTTTTCTAAAGCGCTGGAGAAATTATGCCTTCCCCATGGAAAACCTCAGCAGGTATTTTTTTAGTCATCTCTTGGGACATGAAAATCCCCCTGAGCATTGGTGGGTCTGTGACTGTGGTGATCGGTCTGTGGAGGACCTGGGAAGGGGCAGCATAGGAAACCATGACCGAGTGGGCTGGCTATAGCACTGTCACCCCCAAGGGAGGGACGGCAGTAGCTGTGAGTTGGAGCTCAGGAATGTTCCCAGCATTAGTAAATTCACAGTTGCTGAAAGCTGCCTGTTCTACCTCCCCATCCCCACCAGCAACTGGTGTTTTCCCATTGAAATCTTTTGTACAAAGCCTGTGGCCCACTGCACCTTGCTTTTGCCAGATGCTCCAGGGAAAATGAAAATAATCAGCTTCCCCCAGAGGAAGGGAGATCTTGGTGAGGAAGAGGAGGAACAAAGTGCCTGGCCCAGCCTGTGGCTGAGTTCCTCACGCTGAATCTGTTGCAGTTGCTGGGGTCCCTCCCTCAGCCCCCATCCTGGCCATGCAGTTTGGCAGTTGGTGCTGTCTAAGGCTGGGTCTGCTCTGCCTCACGCTCAGAGCTGCTGGAGGAGGGATCTGCAGTGCAAAGGGCTTGCCGAGGAAGGGAGGGAAGCTTAGGAGATGCTAACCATCTGGAAGTTTGATGGTTTGCAGAGCTGTTGCCTTGGAAAACAGTCTCGGATGGTGGAGGTGGCCCAGCAGAGCTCAGCAGGGAGGTCACACCGGTGATTGCATGTCCCTGCAAGCATCAGAAATAGAATCAGAGAATCACAGAATATCCTGAGTTGGAAGGTACCCACCAGGTTTACCAAAATCCAACTTCTGGCCCTGCATAGGACAGCCCCAAGAATCCCACCATATGCCTGAGGGCATTGTCCAAACTGTCCTTGAACTCTGGGACAGACAGCAGGGTATGAACTGGTGCACTGGTACCCAGAGCTACCCAAAAAACCAGCTCAGAGCAGTGGGCAGGGGCAACCCTTGTGAGCGTTTTATTGCCCGTTGCTTTGGGAAGTGGTGTGTCCCTCATGGGGCATAGGTGGGTAGAGTGCATCTCCATGGCAGGGATAGCTCCCTGGGGAATGAGAGCATGGCTTTGTATGGAGCTCCTGGGTGTTCATGCCTGTGTTTGACCCTGCTGCCTGCAGCCAAGTTCAGCTCCCTCCTCTCCATAGCAGCTGGGCAAGACCCAACTTGTGTGCAGGGACCTGTTTCCCAAACTGTCAGGGAACTTGCAGTTCAGACCCCCATCACAGGCATGCCTGGTTCCCCCTCCTTGTCCTCCTTATCCTCTGTTCCAGAGCCAAATGCCTCAGCTGTACATTCCCAGGAGGGAGCTATAAACCAGCAGCTCCAAGAGTCGGCCATTCTGCTGCAAGTGCTGGCTTAGGGAATAAATTACCTTAACAAGCTGATTTGCATTGTCTCCTGCTGCTCTGACACATGGACAGTGGTTTTTCAACGGTCTGCTGTGTAACCTGTGCCTTCCTGCTGCTCAGGTGGAGCATCGCTCTATCCCTGTCCTGTTTAACATCCCTCTCCCTCCCCGCAGAGCTGGACCGGGGCCTGACTGAGCCTCAGATCCAAGTGATTTGCCGCCAGATGTTGGAAGCCCTCCATTACCTCCACAGCAAAAAGATCATCCACCGCGACCTGAAGGCTGGCAATGTGCTCCTCACCCAGGATGGGGACATCAAGCTCGGTGAGCTGCCCGGCAGGCGCTTGCTTGGCCAAGCTCCTTGAGAGAGCAACTGTGGGTGATGGTGCTGCTTGGGGCCATTCCATGCTACACCCAGGACAGCCACATGCTGCTGGAGCTGGATTGTAGTGTTTGGCTAAGCCTGAGAGGGGGGATTGAGGGATGCTGTCCTGCCTGTGGGACATCCCTGCTTGTCTGCTGGCTGAGAGGTGCAGGCAGGAGGATGGGAAGACTTTGTTCCGCGGGAGGCAAAAATGTGCTGAGGCTCCCCAAGCCACAGCCATGCTCAGGCCCTCGATGGATTTTTATTGCATGAATTTTTTTTTATCCCTCTTTGAACTTGATTTTTGTGCTTTTTGGCCTGCTGAGCATCCTGTGCAGGGTGCCAGTTGGCAGGGCTGGGAGCTGGAAGAATTCCTCTTATCTGCAGAGCAGGTTTGGTGGTGACAGGGTGAGTTTTTCCAAAGGGTTGCTTTGCCAGCTCGCTATGGGTTTGAGTTAAATTGGCATCCAGCAACCTGCTGGGGGATGAGAAGGTAGATTTGTCTGTATGAACTGGTCAGAAAGGTGCAGATCTGCACTGGATTGTCCTGAGGGGTGCCAGCAGCTGTTGGGTGTTCTTGGGACTTGTCTGTAGGTGCCGATGGAGACCAGCCAGCCTGGGAATAGAGAAACTTTCCTGTGACCATTTACTTCACTGTAGAAACACTGCTGGCTTGGGCCAAGGGTGACCCACAGTCAGGGACACCCTGAGCTCAGGGTGCAGATGGGTAACAGCTCCTCCGTCTGTTATCAGGGCTGTCTCGGAGAGCAAACTCACCTGGAGCGGGCTTAGTACCCTTTACAGGTCTTCCTGATTTGATTTCGGTTGGGTTGACTTCAGCAGCTCTCTGCAGAAGGGACAAAATCAGAGAGAGGCATCGTACAGTGGCTGCTGTGCACAGGGCTGAAGGGAAAGAAGGAATTTAACAGTACTTTGTGTTTTCTGGTGTAAAATGAGACTTTTTGCTATGAAATAGCAGTTCTGAAAGTATCTGCTTTTGTTTGCAGAAAAGATCTCGACTTCCTTCTAGATGTGTAAAGTTTGGCAGGGGTGGCTTGTTATGCCCCTGTCTTATGGTGCATAGGAGAGGAGGGTCCTGGGGTTCATGTACCCAAAACCAAATTTGATTTCTGATACTCAGTTGAGAGGGCACAGCATGTTGTATCGTGTACTTGCCTTAAATTAATGTTTACTTTTCAATCTGCATTTCAGCCAAGTGTGCTAATTCAGAGGGGTCTTTAAGTTTTCCTACAGCATCTAATGTTACTGCTCTTTGCAGCTGACTTTGGAGTGTCTGCCAAAAACATGAAAACCTTGCAGAAGCGAGACTCTTTCATTGGAACCCCTTACTGGTGAGTGACCTGCTTGTTATGAACCTTGTGTCCGTGAGGAGCTTCACTCCTCTGAAAATCAGGCTTGCCAGAAGTGGGGAGCTCATGGCCTTTGGGATTTGTTAGTGCCTTACCACAGGGTGGGAGTATTTTTGCAAGGAGTTGTGGCTGCTATATCTGTGCGTGCAGGCGTTTTCCTTGCCTGAATGGAGCCGTGAGCAGCCTCGGTGGTGTGGGAGCACTGCATGGTGTCACGGTGCCCTGGGCCAGCCGAGGCTTGGCAGAGCAAAGGGACACGCGTGCGCTTGCGTGTGTGCTCTCCCTGCTCCTCCACCCCGGGGGGTGGGGTGGGCTTTGGAGTGGCTCCAAGCACATGGGAACGACTCCTCGCTCCAGAAACACAATCTCTAAATCACCCGACTTGCTGAAGGAACGGAATCGCAAGGATTAATTTATTGTCTGAAGCAACATCCGCGCCAGATGTCAATGGCCTGGGGGTTTCCATGGGCTGTCTCCATGTCTGTGGGAGAGGGAGGGGGTTGGACCCCTTAGAAAAGATGCTGCTGCTCCTGAAACCCGGAGCTAGGAGGAAAGGCTGTTTTTGTGCAACGCTGTGGATTATTTAAAGCCTTTAATTGCTGCCGCAAGGCTCACACTGTGTGGCAGTGGTGTCATCCCCCCCCCATCCCTGCTCCTTGCTCTGCCCCTTGCAGGATGGCCCCAGAGGTGGTGATGTGCGAGACCATGAAGGACACTCCGTATGACTACAAGGCAGACATCTGGTCCCTGGGGATCACACTGATCGAAATGGCTCAGATTGAGCCGCCGCACCACGAGCTCAACCCCATGAGAGTCCTGCTGAAGATCGCCAAGTCCGACCCCCCCACGCTCAGCTGCCCTTCCAAATGGTGAGGGGTTTGGGCCAGCAGAGTGCACGTTTACCAACTCAAAGAGAGAAAAAAAACAGTCCTTTCTAGCAGTTTTGTTTAATTTGAGAGCCCAATGTAGAATTCCAGCTGTATTTTAGGTCCAGCTGTGTGTTAGGGGCTCTGAAGGCGCTGCTGGCTGAGGGCAGACTCTCAGACTGTGCTGACAGGGTGCAGGCAGCACGGGGGGAGCTGCTGCTCACCCACAGGCCCCCCTGAAGTGAGGGGTGATCCCTTGGCTGTTTTCAAAACCTCCCATGTGTATGAAAGGCAGATTTTTCTCTAAACTTGGAGATGGCTAAGAGCTCCAGAATTTCTTTCCTGGAGTCTGGAAAGCCACTTCTGCATTTAAAAGTAAACCAATCAATTAATTTTTTTTTTATTTATTTATTTTTAAATCATTATAAAACCTGCTGTGTGATAGCCACTAGCAATATACTGGGAGAGCACTGGAGCCACAAGCGTTGTCGCAGCGGTGCAGGCAGGACCCCAGTGCTAAAGTCCAGCAGGCAAGGTGGGAATGCTTCCTTTGATGCTGCTCCAAAGCCAAAAGCAGATCAGGGACATGCTCTGGATCTTAGAGCTGTGCTTTGCAGGCTGAGGGTGCCCTCCTATGGGGTTCCTGGTCCTTCACAGCCGTCGTTTCCCAATGTGGCTGTGAGGATGGCTCCTGGAACATCCTTGTCCACAAGCAGCTCCAGCCATGGGCTCCCTTTGGAGAGTACCTACTGGTGTCTTCTCCTTCCTCTGCCTTGGCCCTGGGGAGCAGTAGCTGGGGCTCAGTCCCCACCATCTGTTGCCATCACAGGTAAGGCAAAATCTAGTCCCTCACTTGGCCACTTTGATGATTTGCTTACAAATAATCAGAATAACTGAGCACCAAGTTTCCCATGTAAGTGCAGTGGGAATTATGGACAGCTACAAGCTGGGACATAATCTGGAAGAAGGATCAAGCAGACCCCTGTGGCATTCGAGGCCTTTCTCCCCTTAAGCTTCTCACCAACAACTGTGTTTTCAGGTCCTTGGAGTTTAGAGACTTCCTGAAGAAGGCACTGGACAAGAACCCAGAGACCCGGCCCAGTGCTGCCCAGCTGCTGGAGGTAGGAACTGGCATCAGCTCCTGGCCTGGGTCTGTGGCCTCAGACTGGTTTCAGCTGATTTTTGTCTTGCTTGGAAAGTTCATAATACTTTCCAGCCACTAAAATGCTTCAAAAAGGATCAGCAATGTTTTTCACCTTGGAGCGAACTGCAGAGCCCCTATGGACACCAGATGGAAAAGAAACGGTTCCTGTTGCCTAAAAACATCCATCTGGCAGCCAGCTTGGATGATACCTGGTTATCTCAAATTTAAATTCAACTCCTATCTTTTCCTCCTGTCCCTTTCCAAAATAATAGCAAAAACCTGGAAGGTGCTGTTCCGTGCTGACTGCAGCTCTTTCACCCTGCAGCAGTGTCTGCACACTTCCATCCATGCTGGGGTCCCTGAGAGACCTGAGGGGGACTCCACGGCCTTTTGCTGAAGCTCAACACAGACACCCAGCTGTGTGCACTGAGTGATTCCAGCCTGAATTCAATTAAACCTTCCCCCAGGCTCTGTTTGCACCCAGGGATCCTGCAGACTGGCTCTTGCCCTGCTCCTGCTGGCATTCTGTGAGCTCGGACATGGAGCTCAGTATGGGGAGGGGGAATGTCCCCTTGTTTAAATTCAGCTGGTGCTTTTGTGGGGGGGATGTTGACATAAAGCAGCTTTGCAGAGCGCCAGGCTCTTGAGCGTCTGTGTGCTGAGTGTGTGTTTAACCTCAGCATCATGTTCTCTCTTTTTCTCCCTCATGCCTGTCTGTAAATTTGTCTAGGGGGTTAAGCCCAGTGACACTGGAAAAAACCACATCCTCAGGTCTTTGCAGTTGTTTTAAAGCTTGGCCACGAGCTCACAAGGTCTGTTTTTGGCCACCTCACACATGTGCACTGTGCTTGGTTTTCAGCATCCCTTCGTCAGCAAGGTGACCAGCAACCGGGCCCTGCGCGAGCTGGTGGCCGAGGCCAAGGCTGAGGTGATGGAAGAGATTGAAGAGAGTCGGGATGAAGCAGAAGAGGATGACTCGTCGGAGTCTGCCTCGGTGAGCGCTCCTGGCATCGTGCGGGCAGGTTTGCCGGTGTGGCTGTGGTGGGAGAAAGAGCTCAGCAGGCTGTGTTTACAGCTGTTCTGAGCCCCATCAAGGGGAGGCAAAATGGTTGCTTGGCCAGGGAGGGGCTGTTTTTCAGTGGCTGCCAAGGGCATGGAGAAACAATGATACTGGAGGGTAGCCCAGTGCCTGCTCACAGGAGGGGCTTAAAAAAAAAAAAAAATTAAAAAAAAAATATAGAGGCCCTGATAGAGGCTGGAGAAGCTGGACAGATCTGCCGCTGAGCTGGCCTCTTTGAAGAGGACATCTCAAAGCTGCCTGAATAGCCTTGCTAGGGGACATGCCTCAACCTCCCTCCTCTATGGCAAAGGGTAGTGATTAATCCATGGTGGAGTTAGCCATGGAAAAAAAGTGCTTGATATGCAAACTCCTAGGCTGCCTCTTCAGAAATCGCAGATTCTGGAGTTTCTTCACTGTGCTTTTTCCTTCCAGATACTGTCCGTAGTCCTTGGGGCCACAAACCTGGAGAAAGTAGTATCTCAAGGCAGATGTCCTAAAAGGGAAGATTTCCTCCCAGTAACTCTTTAGCTGTGGGTGACTTTGGTCTGAAGTGTAGGGACTTACAGCCCTGGCAATTGTGTTAAGTGTGGTGCCAAACCCAACCTCTTCCCTTCCCTGTCTTTCTAGCCCCCTGGTAAGCACAAGCGAGACCCCTCTGAAGCGAGTCAGCTGAGTTTTGATGGGGAGAAGCCTCCAGACTCTTCCTTGCCCAAAGCAGTGAATGGGTCTGTGGGGACTGGCAAGGACACCACAGATGGACAGAGCAATAAGGTCTCAGATGAAGGAACAAGCAGTGACAATGACAAACTGGAGAGCAACCACTCCACAAAAACCCCCGCCAGCTCTGCCACCTCAGCCACCCAGGACAAGCCAGACATCATCTTGCAGCCTGAACATTTGGGTAACTCAGCAGAGGGGAACAAGCAGCCCAGGGCAGGCAGCAAGGAGCGGAAGAGCACTGGGGAGCGACCGGAGAGCAGCCACCTGGAGAACTTCACAGAGGAGAAACTTGCCAACGGGAGCTTGGATCCCCTGGCTCCGTTACCCGGCAGCCGGTCCAAAGGGGACTCAGATTCTGGCAGCACTTCAGCCTCTGAAAGCATGGACCTCACCATCTCCTTATCTGCTGACCTGTCCCTCAATAGGGAAAGTGGCTCCATCTCCCTGAAGGTGAGAGTGGTGGGCAGAGGGTGTTGGAGAACACAGGGCTAACAGTGAGAGAGGAAGGCCTTCTCTAGAAAAGCCTTCAGCAATGTGTTTTCCCTGTCTATGAATTCACTGTCTCACTGGGCTCAGGCCAGCACAGCACATACTGCTGGGTGAAGCAGTGCCATGGGGACGTGGCTTGTCCTCAAGTGAAGGAGAAGCTCTTGGTGGAGCTGCTGCAGATTTGTGTGTCCTCTTCTGCCTCTGGTCACTGAAATCTAATGGAAGTCTGATGTTTTATAGCTATTTTTGGGCCCTGAGAAGTGTGAAGTAACCATGCCACTCTCCTAACTGTGTACGACTATGCAAGTGTGAAACCCCAAATGTGATTTCCTGCACTTTATCCATAGCCCATCACTCTGCTGCTCTTTCCTAGAACACCTGGCCCCAGGAGAAAGTTCATCTGGGCTTATGCCACTCTCAGTTTTTCCAACCTGCCATACATCTGGCCTGGTTTGTGTCAGCAGTGACTTGCACAGAGACCTCCCAGGCTTCTTGGCTTTTGCTAAAGCTTTCTGGAGGCTGGGAGTGCTTGTGAGCCAGAGCTGGCCAGGTCAGCATGGCTTAGAGGAAGAGGAAAAATAACTGGAATGGTATTTGCTGAGCTTCAGGAGAAGAAATGTTGTGACTTGAGGGGGCAGAGTGATGTGTTGCACAAGATCTTTATCGAATTGCCTGCATGAGGGATGGCTTCCCGGCACAGAAACGTGCTGGGAAACCACTCTCAGCAAAACTTTCCTCCCCTCCTGCCTCCTGCTGTGACCATAAGAGCCAACATCCCCCTCAGGAGCCTGCAATCAGTGTGGTTCCCTGATGACAGAAATGTGACGCTCTTGCATAGCAATTTACTCCTTGCTCAGGACACCTGGTCTCCTTGGGGCCAGCCACAGAGGAGTAGGATGCCACACATGGAATTGTTCTCCCCAGTTGGTCCCACAGAAGGGGAAAGGAGTTTTTTTGGTTTTATAGCGAGTAAGCTATGAAGAGGGAATCATGTTAGATCATGGTTTAGCTGGACACAGTGAGAAAGGGTCTTTGGGTGCTGGGTTGTGTCTCTTCCACATCAGGTTTCTGCAAGGTGGTAGCAAGGCTGTGCAGCTGGAATCTCCAAATGGGACGATTATTTGTGCTCCACGTGGTTTCCTTGTGTGTGTTCTTCATGAACAAATGGCATCAAAATTGCTCATACCCCATGCAACAAGCCGGGGAGCTCCTTCATGGCCTCTTCCTTTCCCCCTCTTTGCCGAGCTCAGGATTCCCGGATGCACAAGAAGACTCTGAAACGCACTCGCAAGTTCGTTGTGGATGGAGTGGAGGTGAGTGTCACCACCTCGAAGATCATCAGTGAGGATGAGAAGAAGGATGAAGAAATGAGATTTCTCAGGCAAGTGGGTCACTGGGATGGAGGGAGGGCAGGGCACTGAGACAGGGTAAGGTTTTCTTCTCTATAGGCTAATCCAGGAATGACCTAAAGTGCTCTCATTTCTCGTCTTCGTTCCACTTGGACAGCACAGCTGTCCAGTGTGGACATCACTTCCTTTAGCTTTTCCTTGGCTGGCACAGGGCTTGCTGTATCACTAAGATGAGCTCTGTTTGCATACAGGGGAAGGATGCAGCAAGACTGTGACAAGGGAAGCTTGTGCTGTGGCTGGCTCTGTCCTTTGGGGATGACTAAATATGTTCCCAGGGCTGGAGATGCCTGGCTTAATGGAAATAAGCACAGAAATCTCAAGATGCTCCTCTTCCTTTTGTTCGTGTGCCTCCTCAGACTTCATTAACAGAAAGGCCAAGGGAGTTGTAAAGTCCCCGAGCATCATTTAATATTCATGGGTGTATCCTTCCTGCTTAAGCCTTTATGACTCCTCCGCAGATCTTACAGCTTTCAAACCTCCATGACCTATTCTAAAAAAGAGGACCTGCTGTTTCTAGCACTGAAATTAGAAGGTCCTTAAAATAATTAAAATACAAATCATTTTGTTTGATGCTCTATTCTAGGCTCCCTTCTGCTGCTCTCAGGGACTCCCCGAGAGTATAATTTGTCCCAAGCACTTTGTGTCCCTGTGGCAGCCTTATTCCTAGGCTCCAATATCAGATCTATGCAGAAGCTTATAAGCTATTAATTTTTGTGTGACCCCAATAAAACAAGGGGAACACGTGTGCTAGCATACAGGGAATTTCCAGGTACAGCTTTCATGGAATCATGGAATCCACAGAATGGTTTGGCTTGAAAGGGACCTTACAGCTCATCTTGTTCCACCCCCTGCCATAGGCAGGGACACCTTCCGCTAGACCAGGTTGCTCCAAGCACTGTACTGGCCTTGAATATTTCCAGGGGTGGGGCAGCCACAGCTTCTCTGGCCAACCTGTGCCAGGGCCTTTTCTTGTTTCATGGTCTTGTTTTGAAAGAATTGGTGCCAAAGTGCTCTTCCCAGCAGGGCCCCAGAGCAGGTTGTACTCTGTGTGGGTTGGAGTAGTGGAGCAGTGGACGTCATGATGGGGATCCTGCATGGGAGAACTGCTGCTGCTGCTCCTTTTGCCATCAGTGATTTCCAGCTCAGTCAGGCACAGACGTGGCAAATGGGCTCAAACACAACCCTCTGAGCAGAGGCTGCATTTTACTGGGTGTGAAGCTGGATGAGGGGAGTGATGCAATATTATGATGGTCAGGTCAGAAATTGGGAAAACCGCTCTGTCTGCCACCCAGATGTGAGCCAGAACTGATGCAGAGTGTAGGGGCCAGGCTAGAGCAGCACCAGCTTGGCCTCAGCTTTGTTTGGAAAATCAGGGAGTCCTAACCCAGCTGGCAGAATGGGTATTTTGGGTGCTGGTTGGGGCAGCAGTGACTGCAGAATCACCTTAGGAGCTTTGACAGGGCTTGTTTGAGAAGCTGTGAATGCTAATAGGCCTTACCTGTGAAAGCTGATGGTTTTCCCAGCAGTTCCTGTAATTAGCATCCTGCTTCCTCACAGTGTCACAGAGCCTGAGAGCACATCAATCAGGTGGCATTTACCTCCTGCCTGTGCTCAAAGCAAATGGCAGGATCCTACAGGATGGCTGTGCTGCTTCCATTCCCTGCTGAAGTGCTCTGGCCATTTATTCTGCCATCTCTGCTCACCCACGAGCCTCTGCACTTGTCTGATTCTGTATTTTTCTCTCTCCCTCCATTTTAACCCTCTGCAGGCGCCAGGAGCTGCGGGAGCTGCGTCTCCTTCAGAAGGAGGAGCACCGAAACCAGGCCCAGCTCAACAACAAACACCAGCTGCAGCTGGAGCAGATGCTCCGGCGCTTCGAGCAAGAAATGATGGTACATGAGGGGAAGCTCCTGGGAATAAGCTGGTTTGACTTCTCTGCAGGTGCCCTGCAAACCCCCACACAGAGCGATGCTCTCTGGGTTGCAACAACCTTTAGGGTATCACATCCAGAGGGAACAGAAATGGCAAGGAACCCCTTTGGGATGTGAGGCATGGGATGCCTCTGTGGAGGATGGAGGCTTTTGTGGGCATTAAGCACAAGCATTCTGCAGCTTGGGAAGCACTGATGGCCTTTGCTTGGCAGGGTGTTGCAGGGGGAAGGGTTGTTCTGGACTTAATCCTCTTTAATGACCTTCTCTTTAATGTCTGTTCATGGCTACTGTAAGGAACAGTTTATAGTCCTGTTGTATTCCATGGGAAAAAATCCTTTAAATAAGAAAGCAATGTGGTCAACATGTGACAGCAGGAAATCTGGCAGGCCTATAAGTGTAAACTGAATAAAGATACACTGGGCTCACAGACTTAGTCCCTCCATGGCCAGCTTCTGTTGAAGTACACAGAATGGTTTGAGTTGAAGAGACCTTAAAGATCATCTCATTCCAACCCCCCTGCCATGGGCAAGGACACCCTCCACTACACCAGGTTGCTGCAAACTCCATCCAACCTGGCCTTGCACACTTCCAGAGATGGGGCAGTCACAGCTTCTCTGGGCAACCTGTGCCAGGGCCTCACCACCCTCACAGGGAAAAATTTCTTCCATATATCTAACCTAAATTTCCTCACTTGCAGGGAAGCCCCTTTAAAATATGGCTCAGGAAAGCTTTAAGTACCTCTTCATTAACCCACCCTGCATGTGCTCCTGGAAGCCCCATCCCCATCACTTATTCCTGGGCTCTGTTGTATTTCTACAGTCTTGATGTGTCATATCTGTGAATACCCATCTTGGCAAGTCACTCTTCATTTGTCAGATTTATTCACCATGCAGTGTGCTGTGCAACACCCCCAAACCCGCTTCCTTTCCCCTGAGCAACCTGCTCTTGTTGACTCCTGGGTGATCCATCCCTGCGAGTTGCAGGCAGGGAGAGATCGGATACAAGGACGTTATTGAGCACAGAGCCTCAAACTTGGAAATTGTTGCCTGCAGAAAAAGAACTGTTCTGCTTGAGCCAATATTTGCCCACGACCTTGAGTCCCAGTGGGATGTTGTAAATCAGGACATAATCAGGAGAAAGGCTTGAAGTGCATCAATGCCAGAACAAGTTCAAAAGTAATTAAAGTAAATAAAGTGCTTATGCTAGAGCTGACTCTGCCATTTGTGCTTTGTGGGGTGTTAGTTGGAAATTTCCCTCCTCTCTCTTTAGTAAAGAGGCTCAGTGGCTCAATCCATGCAAGGACAATCCCCCACCCCTTTCTTTTTTTCTTTTCACTTTTTTTTCTTTTTTAACTTTTGGAAGGAAACACAGTAGAGAGGAGGCTGAAGCTGACCTCTGTTTCCTTTGTTCCCTTCCCATACAGGCAAAGAAGAAGTTCTATGACACAGAACTGGAAAACCTGGAACGGCAGCAGAAGCAGCAGATTGAGAAGATGGAACAAGATCACTCACTGCGCCGGCGGGAGGAGGCCAAGCGCATTCGCGTGGAGCAGGAGCGGGACCACGTCAAATTCCTGGAGCAGCTGAAGCAGATGAAGAAGGAGGTAAAAATAGGGATAGAAGGGAGGAAAGCTGGTTTCCTGCGTTTTGTTCTTCCAGGAAAGCTTCAGCATTTCTCCGTGGCACAGCTTGAGAGGGAAGCAGTTGTAGGTGTTTTAGCAGGAAGCTCTTGCTTTTCTTTGGCATATTTGGGTGTTTCCCAAGGTCCAGCTGTGCAGTGACATTAGGTGGGGTTGTTCTTAGCCTAGAATTACCTGCAGATAAATCTCATTTCTCTCCCCAAAGGTCAAGAATGAGGTTGAGAAGCTGCCACGGCAACAGCGCAAAGGGAACATGAAGGCGAAGATGGATGACTTCACCCAGAAAAAACAAACCATGGTAAGGCTGAGAGAAGATTGCCACAACTCCAAGACTCGGAAGTGCATAGTAGACAGAAGCATCCTTCCTCCCTGGGGGACTGGCAGCTTCTAAAACACCACCAGATGCTTTTCAAGTTGCAGCAGACGGAGGGCTCATGGTGGTACTGCTGGTTTCTTCCAGGAACAGGAGTTCTTGGCCAAGCAGAAGGAGGACCTGGAGCAAGCCATGAAAAATATAACTGCCCAGAACAAAAGGGAGATCTGCGACAAGGAACGCGAGTGCCTGAACAAAAAGCAGCAGCTCATGAGAGGTGGGTGGCAAAGGCTGTAAAGGAGGAAAGGGAATGCTGTAACCATGGGTTTATCCAACGTCGGCTCTTCCCACGCAGCAGATGCTGTGACAGAGTTGCAAGCTGGCAGGATGGGGTTTAGAAAAAAACAGCCTTGCCAGATCCTGTCTAAATGTTTAACAATAATAATACTGAGCACTTGAATCTTCGAAGTGCTTTACAAATATGAACCAATTAGGCTTCATAATTGGAAGAAATAACTCTCCAATATGGTTTGCAACCAATTTCTCTTGGAAAACAGGAGGTGAATGATCATCCCCCACATCTGTTGCACTGCTCACGTGTGTAGGGATCTCTTGAGCTTGGGATGCTTTGTGTGACCAAGCTGAGGAACCAGGGTGGGTTGTCTCCTAACCCTCCTCCTTTCCACAGATCGGGAGGCTTGCATCTGGGATCTTGAAGAGCGTCAGCAACAGGAGAAGCACCAGCTTGTCAAGCAGCAGCTAAAGGATCAGTATTTCCTCCAGAGGCATGAGTTGCTCCGGAAGCATGAGAAGGTGAAGACTTAGCACCTTTCTACGCTGGTGCAGGTCAACAAAGCATCTGGGTGTCCCTGGGTGTTTCCCTTGAGGCTGTAAGTGGGTGAGGGTCGGTTAGGAGTTAAGGGGCTTGCTCATTATTAGTGTAAAGGGACCAGGCTCGTGTCAGCCTTCCTGCCTGGAACATGTATTCTGTGCTGCGTGCATTTAATGTGCAAAAAACAGTTGTAAATTTTGGGGGCTTTTCTGGAAATCTGTCACTGTCTGGTATTTGGCATGGTTGATTCCCAGAGCAGTGAGTGAAGACTGGCACGTTCCTTCCAGCACTCTTCTCCTCTGCTTTCACAGCATGTTCAATAGCTGCCCTCACCTCTTGTGGAGCTGTCAGTCACCAGCCACTTCCATGCTACTCCCAAATCTGCTCTCAGGCCCTCTCTCTTCTCCTCAGCACTTTCTTGTTGGCCTGAGATGTCCCTCCTCCTCTGATACCTGTCTCTCTGCAGGAAAGGGAGCAAATGCAGCGATACAACCAGCGCATGTTAGAGCAGCTGAAAATTCGGCAGCAGCAGGAGAAAGCGCGGCTCCCCAAAATCCAGCGGAGTGAAGGGAAGACACGCATGGCCATGTACAAGAAGAGCCTTCACATCCACTCCAGCGGGAGCGCATCCGAGCAGCGGGAGAAGATAAAACAGGTCAGGTCTTGCAAAGGGCGCCAGGGTTGAGGTTTGGCTTGGGGGTGAAGTACTTCACTGGCTTGTTGGTGGAAAGGAAGTTGGAAAAATGTAACTATTCCTACTTTTTACCCATTTCAGGACATCAGATGGCTTTGCATTTTGGGCATCAGGTGTGGTTTTCAGCGCTACTTCCATTGTGATGGGTGTTGGGAACATCCTTGGAGCTTTTCTTTCTTTCCTATATAATAGTGTGAGCTGGCCAGTCTCTTAACCAGCTGCAGAGAACAGAGCAACTCTTCCAAATGGGCACCTGCTTTTCTCTCTTCTAGTTTGCTCTGCAAGAAGAGAAAAGGCAAAAAGCAGAACGGCTGCACCAGCAGCAGAAACACGAGTCGCAGATGAAGGACATGCAGGCCCAGTGCGAGAGCAACACGAATGAGCTCCAGCATCTGCAGGTATCTGTCCCTCATGACTCTGTCTCCCAGAGCTCCCTGTGCAGTTCTTAGTCTCTTAAGAAGTGCCTGCAAAGGGGACCTGATGTCCCCTTGCTCTTGCCTTGAGAGGTTTTTGTGGCCATGTCTAAATGTGCCCTGGAGCTCAGAGCTCTGATTGTCTCTGGCTGAGGCGAATCCTGTTTGACCACTGGATTTACAGTCGTGGCTGCTTGATGGGTGTTCTGCTTTGTGATCTGTTTTTAGAATGAAAAGTGTCACCTCTTGATTGAGCACGAAACCCAGAAGCTGAAATCCCTGGATGAGAACCACAACCAGCACATGAAGGAGTGGCGAGACAAGCTGAGGCCACGGAAGAAGGTAATGCCTCCTTGGTGAGAGAAGGGTGTCCTGCTTGGCTGGTTGGAGGTGACAGTTATCCATAGCTCCAGAACAATCTGAAATACAGCTCTTGTGTGTGTTCTCTTTTGGTTAAGGCCCTGGAGGATGAGCTGAACCAGAAAAAGCGCGAGCAGGAGATGTTCTTCAAGCTGAGCGAGGAGGCAGATGGACAGATGCCAGCATCCCCAGCCAAACATGCCAAGTTTGTCCCTTTCAGCTCCTCAGAGAGCTTATAACATCTCACAGCTGGCAGGCCACCAGCTGGTACTGGCTGTGTCCTCCTGGGCTGCAGGTGGGCAAATTGAACTTGGAAGATCCTCTTGGCAGCCTCTTCTTACAACAGCACTCTCCGGTCCCCTCACTCTGTCTGGGATAAATGTGACCCCTGAACTGTGGGATGCTGACTGGAAGTTGTGGTGGCTTCCCCAGGAGCTGGCCTGCTCCACATGGCTCCAGGCTGGGAAGTGGGGCAGGACCCTTTCTGGACTGTACTTGCACTGTGAGCTGGATGTGTCGCCTCTCACATGAGCCTGGTGCTCACCTGGCTGGTCAGCTCAGACTGAGGCAATAACCACTCTGAACAGGAGAAACAGGCCATGGCTCCTGCCCTCTGTGCAGGGCGTGTCACCCTCTTTCTCCACAGTGGCTGCTCCTTCTCCTGGTCCTCTGTAAGGACTCACCTGGGGCAGAGCAGCTTTGGCATTGTCTTAAGATAACCTTGGCCTTGAGGGCCCCCAACACTTGCCTTACGCTGATTTCTGTCCACTGTGGTCGTTTTTTGCTCAAGGGAGAGACAGAGATTTGGGGTTTTTTACCTTTGAGTAGGGAGAGTTGGGTTTTTTTCTTCCTCTTTCTCTGTATAGCCTGTATAGACTATGCAGAAGGGGGACTTGCTGGATGTCCTCCCAAACATCTTCTGCTTCTTACTTTGCCACGATCACTGGGACCACAGACCCTCTGGCACCCAGCTAACACTGTCTTTTCAGGGAGTGGATTAAGGTGTAATTAAACTGTTAAGCTGTCTGCAGGCTTTTGTCCTTAAAGAAGTGTATGTCCTGCATGTGCAGAGGAGGAGGTTTGTGGTGACACAGTGAAGCGTCTGTCATGGTCATGTGCCTTTTGGTAAAGACAAGTGGAAGGCTGAAGAGTGTTATTGCCGGAGCTTTCATGATCACACATGTGCTTGAGACTCTTTTTTAAGTGCTCTACATGTGTGGGCCATATGGGTCAGCCAGTCTAGCCACTCTGCATCAGGGTTATGGGCTGCAGAGCATCATTTGGAAGGAATAAAGGAGTCGTGAAACATGGGAAGAGGAGATGCGAAGGCAGGTCGTGGTGGCTTGTTACTCTCAGCATCACTTTGTCCACTGATGTCTCATCTCCTTATGATGTGCCACAGTTTCTTGGATGGTTCTCCTGGCTTTCAGCTTGGACTCAGGCTGCAGAGTGGCAGAGCAGTGGCAGGTCCAACCCTCTGTCATTTCTGCTTCATGGTGATGTGTCTCCTCCACCTGCACCAGGCAGGGAGGGCTTGGCTGAGCTTCTGGGTAGGACTCAGAGCACAGACCTGGGTGGGGGGTCAGAGACCTCACTGGCAGCACCTTCTTCTTTATACAACCCAAAGGTGTAAAGTAGCACTTAAGTTTTTCTCTCTGTTCATCTCTGGACAGCACTGTTTGTTTTAAACCTGCTTCCCTAGCAAGAACAAAATGTTTCTGCTTAAAAAATTTAAAAAGAAAAAAAAAAGGTTGTTATTTGAAAGTCGCAAATGTTGGTTTAGAGACATACTGGCATTTCAGGGAAAGGTGATATGTGATGTGCTACACTTGCAGGTACGGAGCTGAAGGAGTTAGCCCCCAGGTCTTTAACTCTGTATCTGAGGTGTGCATTTCCTACCCATTTAGAGGTCCTAATACATATTTATAAGCTTCCTGCAAACTAGCAAGACTACATCTATTTGGGCCATTCCAGGTTACTTCTGAATCCACACCAACAATGTCTCTGTTAATAAACATAGGCAGGCTGCCTGCCCCATCTCCAAAAGCATGGACTGTGCCTTTCAGATGTGATAGTGCCAGGCTGGGAGCTGATGTAAGATTAACGAATGAGGGATGTTCCTGAACCAGGACAATTGGCTGGTTTGAGCCTTTTAATTGCATTAGAAATGTGTCACAGCAGCCCCACTGGTTTTGCTCCTGGTCCCGCTGGGGTCAGGCTGAGCTATTGTATGAAATGGTTGATGTCACAGAAACCAGTAGCAGGTGCCTGTCCTTCATGCCTTACCTGTGACTTGCAGAAGGATGTCCTGCAGCACACTGGTCACACTGAAGGGCACTGCTGCCTCTGACTGCCTTCTCCACCAACCCAAGGAGCATCAGTTCTCTCTGGATATTTTGCAGCCATGAGGAAAGACTATTTCTGGGGGCTTTTAAAGAGCTGATGCAATGCCCTCCATGGTAAATCACTTGTCCCTTTCTCCAGTCCAGCTGATTTGCAGCCTAGGGCAAGCAACACAGTTTTGCTAACAGAGGGTAGGAATAGTTCTGTCTGCTGCCTTTTCCCTATTCTCTGTTTCCTCTCTGAGTGTGCCAGGGCTCTAATACCATCTTCTAGAAGGGGGCAGGGGAGCACATCATCTGATTGTCATGTTTACAGGGTGGTTATATTTTCGCTCCTTTCAGAAGAGGATATTTTTGTTGTTTCCTGTTCAGAAGGAACCACAATTAAACCCAGCTTACCTTTAAGAGGGGATGGGATACCATTTTAAAAAATGTGGCTTTGAATAAAAAGGGATTTTTTAATATTTTGTAAAGTGACTCCAGTGGGGCCACCACTATAATGTAAAGACCCCTCCAATAAAGTAACAGACTGAGAAATCTGGGCATGTGTCTGATTTTGTGTATGATCACTGGCTGTGGCCTCAGACCAGCTTTGCTTCTAGTCTGGGTTTTGCTGATTTACAGAAACCTCCAGAGCCACTTCTGGCATTTGAACCTTGCAAGGCTGAACTTCCAGTTCTTTGAAATCGATCTAGAGACTCTCCTGCTGGGTGCTGCAGCTCCAGGGCAGGACCATGTTTGTGATGCGGCTGAAACTGGTAAAGCTCCCTCGATGACTTCCTTTAGTGTTAAGATGGTGCTGGGCTGACCCTGCTTGGTGAAAAGCGGGTATTGCATCCTGTTGTCTGAGTGCAAACCAGTTAGGCATGGACTTTTCTTCCTGTTTAATTAGCTTGCCTGGCTTTAGCAAGAGATTTCAGTCAAATGTCTCAGCTCCCTTGCTTTGGTGGGACGAGGAAGCCTTAGGGCTGTCTTTCTGTCTCTTCCCAAGCTGACCTGTGCTGGGGAGTGCTTGGGAAGCGTTATAGGACCGGGATGCAAACCATGTCTTCCCCTGTCAGACAGGGGCAGACCTCTGCCTCCTCCCTTGAGTTGCTCAGAAAAGCTCCCACCGCCTGTGTAACTAACCACGGGGCCTCTGTGGCCTTTGTTCTCTGCTCAGAGATTTTTACCTGCCAGTTTAATTAGGATTTCTTTCAAGGACATAGAGTGAGCAAGGGCAGATTTTACATGAGCCCATGGAGCTGGTGTGGGTTTCCCCTCATTTTTGGAAGGTTGCTCCAGAGTCTGCCAACTTTTACCTTGGATTTCAGGCAGGAAATGACTCTGCTACCAGTGTTCACCCTGGGAGGTAAGACTGTGAGATGTGAGTTCAGGTGAGATGCTGAAAAGGAGATGGAGTGGTACTGTAAGTTGTTATTGGTGGGGTTTAAAACAGGCAGCACTGTGAAGAGAGAAGGACAAGCAAAGCCCAAGGGTGCCTGTCTCCTTGCTCCACGAGATAGTAAGAAATGGAGTAGCTGAGGACACATAATTAGTCATCCTTGTTTATGTGTACCAGGACTGCACTGTCTCCTGGGACACACTGGCCTCACTCAATGTATCCCAGTGAAGCAGAGGATCTCATGGGAATATTTAACTTCATCTGCATGTCCTTGGCAGTGCCTGAGGGGAGCTTCAACCATGAGGATTCAACATATATTTATAAGTACAGTGTATTCCAGAAATAACTGTTAGATACTGTTCTGTCCTGGTGCAATGTTGAAAACAGAGCAAAAGTAAAAATATTTCTTATTTTTTAAAAAATAGAGATGACAGCCTGAAAACTTACTGGTGCTGCACCAGGTGTAGCATTCCCTGTGGTTTATATCCTGTCATATCTGGGCTCCAGACTCCTCTGAGCTGCCCAAGGGCATTTGCAGCATTCGTGCTGTGATTGGGATGATAAAACTCTCTGGGGGAAGAAAAATCAGGGCAGGCAGGGAGAGTCACGGAGCTGGAGCTTGTATCCCTTCCTCCTGTGACTGCGTATGGGCTCCCTCCATTGCTGCAGGAGGGCAGCTGAAGGTTTTTAATTACATGATAAACTGCCATACGCGTGTCCTGCAAAAATCTTCTGCACCCTGTTAAGCCAAATACTGTTGAGCGTTCTGCTGCACTGGCCACTGGTTTAATTCTCCAAATGCCAAAATACCCAGGGCTCGAGGAAGCCCAGCCTCTCCGGAGACTGTGGCTCTGCCTTGCTGATGGGGTTTGTTGTTGCTCCTCTCCCGGGTGGGATGGGGCTGGGTGCCAGGGGCATGTTGCCCTGTCACCGCACCTAGGACTCCCCTGGGCCTGATTTCCAGGCTTGCAGGGGATGGAGGGGAGATGTTTGCTGCTCCTTCTCTTGCTCACTAGGTGGCATGACACTGAAGTGCCGGAGCTGAGCTGTCCCGTCCAGTTGCACCAGAGGGATCGCTCTCTCTTTACCCTGGATTTGTCACTCTCTATGAAACCCCTTCCACCAGATCTCTGCTTCTCCTCAGGGCTTCAGTATTTTGTCTCCTGCTCCAGCATTATCCTTGGGAGTTATCCAGGTTTCCCCTGCCCACCGTGTGCCAGGAAAGCCTTCCCCATTTGAGGGCTGAGCATCCCCTCCATGGGGTCTGCTTCTCCCCGCTGCCATACCCCTGTGCAGGATGAGTACAACCTGCTGCCAGGCCTGCTGTGATGGGTAGCATCCACATCATGCACATAAAACCTGCAATACAGGGGTCACAGCAGTGAAAAATTGTTCCTGGAGACAGCTAAGAATCAGTGAGATCCAGCCCCAGTGAAATGGTGGGAAGCACTGCTCTGCTGAGCTTTACCTGCAGAGATTTGCCCTCTGTTGGGGTAGGAGCATAATTTTTGTCTAATCTTTGTGAGGCAGCTCAGGGAAGATGGATGCATTTATTCTGTACACAGGGAGGACCAGGAACATTTAACCACCTGGCACACATTCCTAATTTTTAAATTGAAAAGCAAGCAGCAATAGTGGGCTCTCCATGCCAGGATGACTGCAGATAGTGTTTCCTCTGCAGTTTGGGGCTGACAATGGGGCACTGTTTTCTCATTCCATTCCATCTCTGACACCGAGAAAATGTCAGCGACCACCCAGCTGTGACCAAACAGCTGGAGTCTGCTTAGAGCCATGTAGAAACCCATTTCCACATCCAAGCTGATGGCTAGCTCTTCAGAAGTCACTTGCCCTCTTGCTTTACATTGCTCAGCTGATCCTGCCAGAGAGAAGGGAGAGTGCATGTGCTTGACGCTTGAGTAGGCGGTGAGTTCTCCTGTATAGTTATTTTATTTGGCTTAACAACACTTCAGCCTCTGGTTAGGCAGCAGGAGGTGACTTGTTTATCCTAAAACTCCACTCAGTTGCACCTGTACCACCCAACCTTATTGTGGGACGTGCTGCTGCCAGACCTCTGCTGCTCCTGAAGCCATATCACCAGAGGTGTGGGCCAAGCATGACACTCTCAGGTCACTCACAAGCCCCTCATTTGGGCTCCCTTAGCAAACGCTTGGCAGTTTCCTTGACAAATTATCAAGGCACACTAGAGCCCAAGCATCTCCACAGTCGCTTCCCAGCGTTCCTCCCTCGGCAGGTGATCTGGTCAGCATGAAAAGCCACTCTGCACTCATCTCAACAGCTCTCATCAGACTTGTTAATAAAACACAGGAGCCATTTTGCAGCATTAGCTGTGACTGCCTCTGCTTGTTCCTGGGTGCTCATTAGCTGTCAGGCTGCCACTGCTGCCTGGTGCTGTTGGGGCCCAGGAGCAACGAAGTCCCTTCAGCAGGTCACAGTGCTGGGAAAGGCCATGCAGATGCTTAAGTGCTTCGCTGCCTTAGTTTATCCTTTTAACATGTGAAAACCAGTAACTGTTTCATTCCTCTCTCAATCTACTTTCTCTGATGTTCCCCATCTTAATGTACACTCTTACCAACATGATACGTAGCTGCTTTGGATGTTTTCCTCACCATCCTTTGGAGGATCTGTGCATCTTTCAGGGATTTAAAACCATTAAAACTCTTTCTGCTTCAGCCTGGGCAGTCCACACAACATCAGAAGCTGCAGTTTTGCTACCTGTTGGTGCTGTTTCAGGCTGTTGATTAGCTTCAGCATCCCCCCTGAATGTCAGGGCTTTCCTGATGGGAGAAGGAAGGGAGGGATCTACAGGTCCTATCTATGGCCTCCTGCCTGCCTACCTTCACCACATGTCTGACTGAGGAATGATGACTGGGACAGAGATGGGAGCAATGTGCAGCTGGTCCACATGTAAACCAGCCCTGCGTCTTCACACCAGAAGGCACCAGGGAGGTCATCAGTGGGATGATGTCCCCTTCAGACAACCTAGTAACCTTCCTGCAGCCATCCCTGCAGGGGGACTGTGGGCTTGGGCTTTGCAGAGGGGGAGCAGGATGAAGATGAGCCCTTTGGGAGGGGCAATAAAGCACTGGCAACCTGCCTGCACCTCCATTAATTCTCTAGGGTGGTTGTAGCAAAGTTAATAGTGTTTAAAAAGAGCCACATTTAAGGAGCCGCTAAGGAGTGAGATGAGTTGTTTATGATTAAATTAAATTCATATGAAAACTAATGACCTGCCAGTGTAAGCCTTGAGTAACTTTATATTGTAATTAAAAGCCCAACAGGGAAGAGAGCTGTGGTTATGCCACGTGTTGAGGAGCCACTGGGAAGAGGGGGGCCAGGGGTAGTGCTGATACAGAGAAGCATCTGGTCGCTGCCTTGTCTCCTTTGCTGACCCAAGGGCAGAGCTGGGCACAGAGCGTGGCAGGAAGGGGTTGCTGCCTGGGAGGTGGATGTGGTGGCTTAGCTCCTGGGTCCCAGGGGTAGAACCATACAATGGTTTGCGCTGGAAGGAGCCTTAAAGATTATCTAGTTCAAATCCCTCTGCCACAGGCAGGGACACCTTCCACTAAACCAGGTTGCTCCAAGCTGTCTAACCTGGCCTTGGACACTTCCAGGGATGGGGCAGTCACAGCTTCTCTGGGCAACCTGTGCCAGGGCCTCACCACCCTCACAGTCAATATTTTCTTCCTAATATCTAATCTCTGTCAGTTTGAAGCCATCTCCCCTTGTTCTGTCACTACATGCTCTTGCAAGTAGTCTCTGTATGCAGGTTGTCCTGGCCAAGGCAGTTCTGCTGATCTGATCGCACCAACAGCCAAGATGGATCTCTTCCTGCCCATTTCCTGGATCCTTCAGGGATGTGGCTATTGGTAGCCGAGACAGAACCATCTTGGGGCCGCTGTGATGGGACATGAGCAGAGTGAAGAAACAAGAGCTAGCGATGGAGCGCATGCACAGGCAAGAGGGGCAAACCCGCACCCCTCCAACCATCTCCCCGCGACGGACAGCACCGTGCGCTCAGACGCCGCTGGGCTCCGAGCCGGAGC
>VZRE01002390.1:101578-149281 GCA_013396775.1 Cephalopterus ornatus
TCGGCGCTGCAGGCTGCGGTCCCGGCTGCGAGCGCCAGTGCCTCCCCCGCGCCTCCGCCGCTCCCGCGGGCTGCGAGGGGCCGAGCAGCGGCATGCCCAGGCGGAGCATCGCGGAGGTGAAGGTGCTGGACGTGCAGAAGCGGCGCATCCCCAACAAGCACTATGTGAGTGGCGCGGCTCCGGGCGCCCGCTCCGCCGAGCCCGGCCCTGGGCAAACAAAGGCCGGGCGCTGCCGGCCCGCGGGCGGCCCCGCTCCCGCACGGAGCTCCGGGAAGGGAGGAAGGAGGAGGAGGAGGGCGGCAGAGCTGCCGGGTCTGCCGCTCCCACCCCGGCGTCTCCCGTGCGGATCACCCATGCGCCCCTGCCAGCGTGGGGATGTTCCGCCTCTTCCCCCCAGACTCCGCTCCCGGGGCAGCGGCGGTGCCCACCCTGCGCGGGACCCGCCGGGGGACTCCGGGGTTTCGGGCGGGGGTCGCTGGTGGCGCTCCCGGGGCACCGCCGCCGAGCGCCTCCGCTTCGGTGCGGGAGCAGCGCTTGACAGAGGGGACATGGGACCTGTTAGCCGCGCAGTCCTGGGGCAAAATACCACCCGGCTCTTGCATTCTGCGCCCTGGAAATGCTCTATCCCTGTCAGGGATCCCTCGTGTCCCCTGCACCGCTGCTGCGTGTGCTGCCCAGGCAGCGCCTGCCTGCGTGCTCCGGGGCATCTTCCAAACTGTTGTGGATTTGTCTGTTTTTGAAAGTGGTTTTCTTTTTTTTTATTATTTAAACTTTGGTGTGTTTCCAGGCATCAGTGGAGAGCTGTGGGTGAATCTTGGCAACAACTGTAAAACAAAGACCAAAATGTTCTTTCTGCCCCATTTGCTTAGACCAGGGTGACCCAGTGACACACTGTTTGTGGTGCATTTTGGTTGTGTAGATATGGTGTTCATTCTGATTGGAGTGTGTTGTGTCAGAAGAGCCAGGGTCTCAGAGTTTTTGGGAGATCCGAGGCTTCTCAAGCTCCCCTCGACTGGCTTGTGTCAGCGAGCAACAGTTGGAGGAAAGCTGAGGGCAGGTCAGCTCTCGGAGGGGAGAGTAAAGGGGGCTGTTACCCTCTATTTGCATTTAGGGATGTAGTGTGGCTGCTGCTGCCTAACCCCTTATCACCCCTTCTTCCTCTCCCGGCCTGCCTGTAGCTTTAAGCTGGCCCCAGCTCCAGGTGCGCCCCTTTACCTGCTGTGTCCATCCCAGCCTTACTCATCGTGTCTGTTATGCACCCGATCTGGAGGAGCGTGTACGTGAGGAGGTTTGTGAGCTGCGTACGCTTCTGTTTGTCTTGGCGGATCTGTTGCATCGCTGTCAGGTCCCGGAACAGGGCTCAAACAGGATCGCCTGCAGCTGCTCCTCTGCTTTCCCTTTAGACCCTTTTGTACCCTTGCTAGGCCTGGTGTCTCTGTGCACCTCTCAGGGGCAGTGTCCCCGTGTTTGGGACATGCACCTCAAGTGCTGGACACAGATTGTTTTGCTCACCCTCCACCCGCAGTGGCGAGTCGGGTGGAGTTGGGCAAGCACAGATAATCCTTGTGAGGCTTTAAAACTGGGACAGAAATGTTTTCTGAGAAGAGAGCTGTATGGTGGGGCAGCTGGGTGGGGATACTGGAGCAGAAGCTGCCGGGTTGGTGGGCGAAGGAGACTGTGCAGCTCATGGCAGCCAGCTGTGCAGTCCAGCCGTTCGGCCTCCGCTCCCTCCTCAGCTGAGTCCTCTGCCTCTAACCTTTCCCTGTACTTGTCTTGGACCGAAATCCAGCAGCATGAGCCAGCGTGGCTCACAGCAGGGCTGAGCCCAGGGAGGGGCCAGCAGCTTGCAGGCAGCTGCCTCCCTGGAGCAGCGCTGGAGTGAATGGGAGTGCTTGCCTTATTTGAGGAATCGATAGGAACCAGACACATTCACAAAACCAGTTAATTATATGAAACCAAAACCTTCTTTTTTTTTTCCTCCTCCTGCAAAGAGGGAAAGGAGGGGCAGCGAATCACAGCTGAGTCATCTTTAAGGCTGTGTTTGCTGGCACACTGCAAATCCGAGTCAACCACAAAGTGTCCGTGTTAAACCTTTGCTCTCTGGCTTCTCCTTGCTGAGCATAGATGTGCTCTGCTCCATCCCCTGAGGCAGTGCTCGCTGTCGCTGGGGAGGCTGGAGGACCAGGCTGCCTTTTCCTCCTGTTGCTTCTGTGCTAGCCTGACCAGTGAGTGACCTGCACTGCTCGGGCTCCTGTCTACATCAGCGAGAGGCTTTTCTTTGCTGGACAAAGGTGCAGTTGTGTTGCTTGTAGTGAGGCCACAGCAGAAAGTTGCGAATTCCACTTTCCCAGAAAAGAGAGATCAAACCAGTGTTTCAAAGTCTTCCCCAGCCTGTGGTGGGGAAGGCTGTAGGAGAGGCTGGCTCTATTCAGGCTGGTGTAGTTTGCCTTTCACCTTGATAATTGATGCAAAAAGAATTGTGTTGCCTGAGACAAAAACTTGTTCCATTTTGCACAACAGGAGGCACAATATTCCGCCAAACTGCGGGGCTTGGGCTGGACAAGGACCCAGCAGGGTCCAAGGCAGGGTTTGGGTAGCTGGGTACCAGCTTGAACGTGTGATGAGCTGAGTGTCAGGGTTCAGCTGGGGACCCAAACACAGCCCTGTGCCCTCAAACTGCATTTGTGCCACTTGTGTCTTTAGGCTTTTTTTCATGGGCAATACCTGGAAGGGGCAGCAAGAAATGATCCTTGTGCAGGTGTTTGTTGCAGGATGCTCTGGGTACTGGCAGCCCATTGTCCAAGTGAAGAAGGGGACTCTGTCCTTCAGGCACTGGCTGAAGGGTCACCCTGCAGTGACATTTTCCATATAATCATATGTTAATTGATCACAGCTTGTGCCCCTCAGGGACGCTGCTAGCAAGGGCTCTGGGGCAACACTGCAAATCTGAAAAGGCAAAGTCCAAGAGTAAAGTTTAAAAATAATCATTCTGAGTGACAGAGTAGCAGACTGCCATTTCTATGGTCTGGCCAAGTCTCTGATAAATGAATGTTTATCCAGAAAAGACCCAAAACAAAAGCATAGTTGAAACAGACTAAATTTGCCTTTAAAGGACTTCACGTAGGATCTTTTTATAGTATTGTGTTTGTTATTCTCTAGTAGAAGTCCTAAAATAAAGCTTTTCCCTACTAACTCCAGATTTTGGTTGCTTTCTTTCCCTTGAGCAAGCTTCAGGATGTTTCGTTTTAATACAGCTGCAATATGTGTGTTGTTCTGTGTGTTAATAGCGGAGCCATTGAATCACATCTTCATTTCTACATCCTGCCCACCAAGAACATTTCCATAGTTCATATAGTTTTAAATAGTTGTTCTAGAGCACAAAGCAAAATTATATGTATATGTTTGACAGGAAAGAGAGAGCAGCATGCTTTAGGTTAGTTTATTGGGAAACCTGGACTGCGGTCTTTCAGGACTTCCATTCCCAGCCTCCTTGCACACACATATTTGAAAAGGGGAAACTTAAACAGTGAGCAGCATAGATTTATTTTGCAAGCTCAGTTTACAAGATGGCAAACTTTAAACAAGGTGAACACCTCATTTGTGGCAGCTGCCTTGAGAAAGTAATTAACAGTGCGTGTTGGAATCTGGTTGATAGCATCTATAGATATTTTAAAACCTGTTTCAGGGAAAACTACGTCAAAAAAGTATGTGTGTTATATTTTTGATGTGGAATTTGTGATGTGATGGTAGGTGTCTTCTGTGTTCCTGTTCCTCGTAGTGGTGAGGCCATTTGTGGTTTCATGGGTTGTCCAACCCAACCCAACTGTTTATCTGGAATTGATTATGGAGTGTTCAGGGCAGAGCGTTTGAGTGGCAAGTGAGGCAGAAGAGCTGCCAATCTACAGATTCAGTGGTTCTTCAGTGCCTTATATGTATAGAACAGAAGGTGCCTTCTGAAGAACCTGTGTCCCATGGGCTGTGTGTCATGGTCCCCTGGTCCTGGCTTGCCTGGCTGGAGCAGAGCTCTGTGGGGACCTGGCACAGTGTCACCTTGTGCAGCTGCGTTATTTCTGCTGTTGTGAATCATACCGGTTGTGTGGCTTAAAAAGGGCATCAGGGGATGACTCCTCTGTGCTGTGCTCTCTGAGAAGGGTGACCATGCTCTTGGTATGGTGGGAATGTCCTGTGGGGAACCAAAGGAACTGGGTACGTTTAGTCCTAGGAAGCAGGAGGTTACAATAAATAGTGTGAAATCTATGCAAGGGCTGTTAACCAAACTAGGAATGAAAGAGAGTGAATGTATGAAGCAAGGATGAGCCCAGGAAGCTGGAGTCTGAGTATTGGTGGCCTCTAGAAGTTTGAGGGCTTTCTCAGCATCCTTAGTGATGTTTTGCTGTTGTATCCTGTGGTTCTGCCATGTCTGATCCCATTTCCTGCTGGTTGGTTAATGCTCTCCCACTCCAGGCAGGCCACAGGGCGTTTGGAGCCTGTAGCTGGTAGAAGTTTTGACCTGTTCTCATGCATCATCCAACGTTACAGGGCCAACCAGTCCTTCTTTCCGCCTCACCTCTCAATAGAGTTGGGGCTTAAGGGAGCCCTGTTAACCTTGTGGATGCAAACCAGCACTCAAATGCACATTCTGCCTTGTTTTTCTTCCCTAGTCATGTCAGTCAAGGCTGCTGAAAATTTGGGATGTTGCAGTTCAGTGGAAGGGCCAAATCCTGCCTGTCACATGGCCTCTGATGTGGGTGCAGCTCTGTGTGGAAAGCTGATGCTCATCCTCAATTCCAGCAGTGAACTCCAGCACTGGGGCCATCCACTGCCTCTGCTGGCTCAGAGCTCTGGTGACCTTGATCCCTCACAGCTTTGCTTTGGAGGGTATCTCTGTCTTCCGGCCGTTTCATGTAGCAGTGGGAAATAGGAAACAAAAGAATCCATATGTTTGACCTTCAGTGTGACTCAGAGCAAACGAGCGGGTGCATATGTGGTGTGACTGAGGGGTTTGAGCAGGGCTCAGTGGGTTGCCCTTGGAGTTCCTGTGCTTGGCATAGCCCCATGTGTGTACACGTTCCATCCCAGCAGTGTTGGCTGTGTGCTCAGGCAGTGCTGTGCCCTGGCAAGCTGTACAGTAGTGGAGTGGGAAGAGAGTACAGTCAAAGGGATGAATCGGAGCAAGGGGAGGTGCCTGCTTTGTAGTCCTGATATCTGGGCAGGCTGGCTTGGGATATGCCATGGTGGGAGGATATGCCTCTCCTGATGCTGCCTGCAGCCCTGTTGCCCAGCTCCCCGCAGCTCTGACTTGTTGCTTCTGCCTGTCTCCTTTGCTAGGGGGACCACAGCAGCATCCCTGATGCCCTGCAGTTGCTGCTGGAATACCTTCTCCATGTCTTTCCCTGTGCTGTCTGAAG
Organism: Cephalopterus ornatus; assembly: GCA_013396775.1. Taxonomy (NCBI): domain Eukaryota; kingdom Metazoa; phylum Chordata; class Aves; order Passeriformes; family Cotingidae; genus Cephalopterus; species Cephalopterus ornatus. Next base: position 106,987 of record VZRE01002390.1, read on the forward strand.
CAGCATGACCCTTCTCCCAGTTCTCCCTGTGCACAAAGCAGGAGTGAGGGGGTGACAAGTTGTCTGGGGACGGAGCTAGGGGTCAGCTCTCCCACTCCAAGCTTTGGCATCCCATGGCACAAGAGCCCTGTGCTCCCCTCCCCAGCCCCACATGCCTGCAGCAGCAAAGGATGATGGAGAGAGGCCAAATATAGCAGCTCGATGCCAAGAACTTTCTTTGTTTCTAGCCACCTCCCTCCTTTTTTTTTTTTTTTCCTCTTACAATTTCCCACTCCCTTTTCTATATTAAACCCGCTCTGGTTTGGCTCAGTCCCTTAGCTGCTTTGGTTTCTCTGCCCCTTTGGATTTCTCAGCAGTCCTTTCTCATGTGGTGGCCGAAGGGAGGGTGCGAGGCTCTCACACCACTTCCCTGCATTTCAGAGTCGGGGGTAGCATGAATGGAATAGAAAGACTGATGCTTTTCCCTTTGCTGACGAGAGATGCTTTAAATATGTGGAGTTTTCCACAGAGAGGTTTATTGTACATAGTCTCCCTGGACCCGAGACCACACAGGCTCCAAGCCTTTGGAAACAGCGCTGCAGACAGCTCTGCCTCCACTGGAGGCTGTTATGTCTGGCTCTGCTGTAGGAGCTCTGCTGGAGTCTGGGGACCTACACTGGTGCCCATTGGGCAGAGCTGCGTGTCCCCGCATCCCTGTGGAGGTGTCTGTCCAAGTGACAGTGGTGCTGCTTTCCACCCTGATGTTGTCCACGTGCCTCCAGTGTGGGAACAATAGGGTCTCGGTGTATGGGAGCTCTGGGCACGGGGATGCAGGGGAAGCTCTGGGGTTTTTGCAGAGCCACACGGGGAGGGCTGTGTCATGCCAAGGGAACTGCTGTTGTTATGGCTGTGCTGCTCTGTAACTTCGCTGTGCCTTCTTCCTACTCAATCTTAGGCAGTCCAGGCTGCTTCCCAGCTTGTCTATGGTGTGTTTATGCAAGGAGCCCAGACCTCTTCTAGGAGGTCACACAGCCTTGCGTTTCAAGAACGGGAAACTGTTTCTGTTATTTTTTTTTTTCAGTGTCTGTTCTTAATTCTGTTGCCTCAAGTCACCCGCTTGAATCATCTCCTCTCCCTACTGACGTTGTATGGGACAATGTGCCTCCTGGGGAAGGTGCAAGACCAAGGGCTTGTGAAGGGCTCTGGAGTTCTCGGTCCCTTTGAGCAGTGGGAGTCACCAGGAGCCACTGCTATCTGCAACACCGAGGCTCTTCAGCAGTCCCTGGAAAAATTCTTCTGGTGTTTGACTGCTCCCAGGGCTTATGCTACTTTGTTTCTTCAAGAGGAAAAGAAAAGAAATAATTAAGTCTCTGGCTGCCCTTTCAGATAGAGATGATTTGCACTGGCTTCTCTTCCCCTCTGTTCCGTGCTCTAGTCCCCGTGACTCTGCTCTGGATGTGGATCTGAGCTGGCTCCTGCAGCCTCCCTGCTCTTCTGGTGATGCCCAACACTGGAGCTTGCTCCCTGCCTGGGCTGCCATCCTGCCCAGGAGGATCTCCCTCCAGCCTTCTCCTGCTGCGAGTTGCTGGCGTGTTTCCCCCAGGGCTGCAGAGCCCTTGCTGCCATCCGAGCTGACTGGCAACTCTCTTTGACAGCTCTGTTACGGTTGGCCAGGTGCCATTTGCATTTATTTTAGCAAACTGTCATTTTCTGACAGTTCCCTTCTGAGGGTTTTCAGTCCCATTTTCCACTGGCCCGTTCTCCCTCTGAGCTGCCTCTCCAGAGGTGCTGGGGAGGGAAGAGCAGTGACAGATGCCGGATCATGCTGGAGAGGACTGAGCTCATAGTGTCTGCTGGGTGGACTGCAAGATTCCCTGGGCCTTTTTCCATGTTATGTTTCCATTTAGGGCACTTAGTTTCTAATGTGACCAAGGAGAATCTTGGGCAGTGGTGGTCCTGATGTTACACTTCTCAGCTGGTAATTTTTAAGTAGTTGGTATGTGACCAGTTACTTCTAATGTAGGGAGTTTGGAGATCCCAGGGAGTTTGGGAGCCAAATCCACAAGGAGTCTGTCATAATTCCGCCTTTTGAATCTGCAAGTTTCCATTTTCTTTGAAGAATCTCTTCTATTTCTTCCCTCCAGGGGATGGGAGCATGGAGTGTGTTTGGTGTCTGTGTGAAATGCTCCTCTCATCTGGCATTAAACAAGATCCACCTGCACCTCCAAAATTGTCTATGTGGCCTCTCTACCCCCAGGATTGGAGGGCAGGCGTTGCTTCTTTGCTTTGGCCTTTGCTGAGGTTCTGACAAGGTTGTCCCGCCAGGAATGCCTCCATAACATGCTGCAGTGGGACTGTAGTTTCATGGCGCAAAGGCAGGGAAGTCAGAGTCTGGGAGAGGAGTGATGGGAGATGGCGGGGGGGGGTGTGGCTCCTTTAAACCTGAAAGCAGAATTTCGAGTGTATTGGAGTGGCCCTGACAGCTCATACCTCTGCTCTGGCCTTGGTCTAGCAGGACAAATGCCATGAGCTGCATCTCAAGGATTTTGGAAACACAGATATGAATTTCAGCTATTCCCCCTGACCCGTGACTGAAGTGAAGCTGAGGAGGATTGAATTCTGGTGGGTTCTGCCTCTTCCAAAGCTCAACTTGACCTACCACCTTCAGGCATCAGTCCTTGCTGCAGGGTTTGGTGTGACATATGTGCAGTGATGGAGGCTGGAATGGAGGGATGGAGGCTTTCAGGGTTGGGATGGGGGCAGGGTAGGGTGTCCCTTCCAGAGGGAGGGAGAGGAGGTGACGGTTCCTGAGTTTCACCAAGTCAGCTAGTTCCCTTCAATGGTGCAGACGCTGCTGCTGGCCTGGGAAAGGCTGTAAATATTTAGAGAGCTCTGCCTGTTGGTTTTGGCCAGGGGCCTAGCCCATGGAATGGGGTTGCAGAGCCCCCTTCCTGGATCCGACCGCCTGCTGCCTCCCTGCCATCTGCTCGGCTCTCCCCACTCTGCGAGGAAATGTTGGAGAGGGATCCAAGTTGGAGAGGCAGCCTCCCCCATTCCCAGCAGTGCTCCCTATGGGTGCATGTCCCAGAGGCAGTGCCAGCTGCAGCCCTGGGAGATCCCCTCGCTCTTTCCACGGAAAAGGCCTGCTGGTGGTTTCTCTGTATTATTTCTTTGAAGGACCATAGAAATCGGAGCTGGAGAAGACCCATGAAATAACTGTTTCCACATGCTCTCACCCACACAGCCAGGCTGGGAAATAACCTGTCCTCGGAGCAGCCTCTACAGGACTGGGGGCTGAGGGAGCTGCTGATGGGGTGGCTCTTCTCAGTACAAAATTTGGATTTTTTGGGCTGCTACTTCATGGTAGCTGTTCCTGGCAGGATGTGGTGCAGTGCCAGGCCAGGAGGGGAAACTTTAGACCAAGTGCAATGTTTTCTAAACTGTCTTGATTGTTGCAAGTGGCTTCCAAAAGCACCTGAGAAGACGATGTGTAGGTGCTTGTGTGAGCTTGGTGCCTCATCATCTCCAGTCCCTCCGGAAACCATTGCTGGGTGGCCAAGGGCACTGTTAATACCTTTCCAGATCTGCACTCTCGTTGTTATTTGAGGAGAGCGCCTGAGTTGTGTTTTCTGGTGTCTTATTTTTATCCCCAAGACAGCAGGGATTGGATTAGGTATTGGCAGAGCCCAGATGGTTCTGGTCAGCAGAATACCTTGGATGGGACTGTTGGGAGGACAAGGGATATTCCCAAGGAGAGCGGAATCCAGCTTTACTGAGGCAGTGATTTTATAGATACTGAGGAGGTCCCGTTCCTGTGGGCTTCCTCATCTTTTCTGCTTACCATGAGTAGGTGAGGAAATAATCCTGGAGAACTTTCTGCTGTTTAAATGGGATGTGCAAGAAACTGTTACCCTGACTCCTGGGAGATGTGCATTTCAGCAAAATAGGAGTGAGCTCAGCGCTTAGGAGAAATACTCCTTGCCTCAATAGCAAGGGTACAATAAAGTGTGGTGTGCCCTCAGATCTCGTGGCTTTATTACCCTTAAGAGCTCTGAATTCATTTTGGCTTGAGTAAATCCACATCCTGATTAAAATCCCAGTCTAATAAGCTATTGACTCCAAATAAAGGCAGGATAGGAATAAACAATGAAGAAAAGTTGGCTCTTCCTGCTGCCCCAGTGGAAGGCTTTCTCCAGGCAGGCAGCCAGCGGTGATATAACCCCATGAAGTGCTGTAGACTGGTAAGAGAGCTGGGATATCAGCTGAGCTTCCAACCCAAATGAGCTCATGCTGGCCTGCCGGCAAGTCCTGGGGTGAGGGTAAAGGCAGCTTGGACACTCACTTAGCATCAAGTTAACACTTAGTTTGCTGATGCTGTGGTGCCTCCCTTGTGGCAGAACGTGGTTTGTCCAGGTCTCCACAGCTGGCACAGATACTGTCTTGCAGGAGCCCTCTGTCTTCCTTGTGTTAGTACATAGAAAGTGCAGGTCTTTCGGCTCAGAACAAAGAGTTTGTGAATGAAAGAAGAGATTCAGATTTTGGCTGGGAGAGGCTGGTGGTGCTGTGACACCCAGCCAGCTCACAGCTGTGTTTGGGCTCATCATCTGGTTTAACAAAAGTGGGTGTTGAATTGCTGGGTTGAAAGCAGGGAAGTTCTTTATTTTAGCAATAAGAACTTGCTTCATCTTTCTGCCTCATTTTCTATCTTAATTTGGAAGTGATTCCACTGGGAAGAGTTTGACATTCCTCAGGAGTCTCCTCACCTCAGCGAGTCATGCTTGTCTCAGCCCTCTGAGCAGCAGAGTGAGGTTTTGGTTAGATTTTTAGTATAGCATTTGAGTAGGTTTGATGAGCTCAAATAATTGACCGTTGTGTGATCCATGTGGTCTCCTGGTGTTTGAGTTTTGATATTGGGCTGGGATGTTGGTCGCATTCCAGAATCTGGAAAAATGGGGATCTCAGTGAGAAAACTTGTGAAACTTTTGAGGGATTCTGTTTTAAACACCAAAACATCAGCATTCTAAGAGCCTTCATGCCTTATTGTGTTAGCTGAAGTTCTAGCAGGTCCCTTCACCTGGGCTTTTCAATGTTTTGTTCCTGCTTCAGTGAGTTGATACTTGAATTTCTGCTGGAAATGAGGACATGAGTTAGGAGAAAAAATGAGTGTGCCCTCGTTCTGCTCAGTCAATCTGTTATCAATTTGAGATTTGCATCACTTGAGTGTTACACTGGCATCTCATCAAGGGTTATCTTTGGTTTCTGTGAACAACAAGCAAGGACATTAGATAAGGAATTGTCTCATTCTTCTATTTGCTTGTTATCTTTCATAGAAGAACAAATGATGAAATGGGCTGGGTTTTGTTTTTCTGTTTTGCATTTATCACCAGTAAAAGCCTGGTCATATGGTCTGTGAATAACCTGCAATGACTAGGATTGACTGTGTAGCATTTTAAGGATCGGGAGGGCAGTTGCACCCCAGAAAGAACCCAGAACCTCAGAGCTGCTTATGGCAGAACAGATCAAGTTTCAAACGTTGGGGGCTTGAGCTCTTGCAAGCCCCAGTCCCAGGAGCCAGGCTGATGTGGGGGCTGCTCTGGGATCTTGGCATCAAACTTGAAGCTCTAGCTGTAGATGGGATGGCCAAGGCTCAGTTATTAACTCATAATGTATCTGGAGGGACTTGAACTGTGTTTTTACGTGGAGGTGCCCTTTCACATTGGGTGTGTGGCCCTGTTTAGGGCTAAGGAGCTGTCTCAGCTCACAGCCATAAGCATTTAGCAGACAGTTAAGTTGCAGCAGTGGAGCTTAATAATTTAAACTTATGTATGTCCTCATATCTGTGAAATGACTTTAAGTGCTCCTGTGAACTCCTTGGTTGGCAACCAGCCTTGGGGGCTGTGCTGGCAGCTTTACCAGCATTTGGGCTGTGGTGTGGGTTGTTGTGTCACTCCTCTCTGATTCCTTCCTCTGTTCTCTACAGGTGTACATCATCAAGGTCACCTGGTCCAATGGATCCACAGAGGTCATATACCGACGGTACAGCAAGTTCTTCGACCTGCAGGTAAGAATTTATCCAGTTCTTGGGGATTTAACTTAGGAAGGTCTGTTGAGCTGTGTGGTTTCTGCCTTATGCTGACCATGCCTTCTGTGATCTACCAGAAAATGCTTTGATTTTGAGGCAACCTAACCACAATTTTGGGCATCCTTGAGAAAGCAAGAAAAAAGCAACCTCAAAAACTAGACGGAACAGAGATCTCTGCAATTGGTGGGGGTTTTATTGGGGGCTTTCTGTTTGATTTGAGGGAGTATTTTGTTAAAGTTGGGCCCAAAATTCCATTCCTGTGGAGCTCATACCATGACTTTCCCAGTGGCTATCACAGCAAACCAGGGCTGCCACCGAAAAGTGCCAACTCCCTGGGTCGGTGTCCCACTGGCTGGCATTCTGGGGAGGGCTAATGCCAGCCCAGAGTGCAGCTGGCAACGTTTGCTTTAGTACCTGAAGAGAGCCTAAATACAGATGGAGAGGGACTTTTTACAAGAGCATGTAGTGACAAGGACAAGGAGTAATGGCTTCCAACTGCCAGAGAATAGGTTTAGATTGGATATTAGGAAGAAGTTCATCTCTGTAAAGGTGGTGAGGCACTTGCATAGGTTGCCCAGAGAAGCTGTGGCTGCCCCATCCTTGGAGTGTTTGTTTAGAGTCAGGTTGGATGGAGCTCTGAGCAACCTGGTCTTGTGGGAGGTGTCCCTGTCCACGTCAGAGGGGGTTGGAACGAAATCATCTGTAAGGTCCCTTCCAACCCAGGCCATTCTATGATTCATTTACCTCCTAGTGCAAGGGGGAGCCAGGAGGAAAATGGAGCTGGGAGGGAGAGGCTGGAAAGGCAATTTGGACAGTCTGGGTTGCAGAAAACCAAGGCCAATGTTCTGGGTGAGCAGGCAAAGGGTGTTTTCCACCCCCTCCTTGGTGGAGATGAGCCAAGGGGTCTGGCTGAGCTTTATGAGCCAAAACACAAACTGAGCTGCTGGAACAGGCTCTGTGCGGAGGAGAAAAGAAAATGCATGAAGTGATGATCTATGGAGCGGCAGCAGCTGCCAGAAGGGCCACTGGCATGTCCCTCCTGGGCTGTGTGTGGGACCAGGAGAGGAGCTGGGCACCCTCTGCCTCCAGCATCCCACTCATATGAGGCTGAGCATTGCTATAGTTTATATTTCAAAGGGTGCAGTGTTTGCCTGGGAATGAGGATGCCTTTCCTGAAATCGCTGCATCCAGGCACTGCTAAAGTTACAGCCTGCCCAGCAAAGCAAGCCCCTGGGAATCAAGATGGCTTTCCCAGGTTCAGCCTGGCTTCAGGCCAGCCTGTGGAGCCTGGGATTGTGTGAGATGCTGCTCACGTCAGTGGTGCCCTGTCCCCTGCCCAACAGGGCACCTTCTGCAGGGCTGTGGATCTGACCATGTAGAGGCCACGGTCCAGCAAGAGCCCAGCTTTGGCAAGACCCTGGATGTCCATCCCTTGCCCTGTGGTGCTGCCCTGCGTCATCTTGCCGGGCAAGGCCAGGTAGGGTGGCACAGGCAGCTTGTGGTGCAGGCAGGGGTTAAGCTGTGTGCAGCTGCTTGTGTAACCAAGGAAATATTAAAGTAAATAAACAGGGAACAGCTGTTGGGCAGCAGCCAGGGCTGGAAGGAAATGGAACTCATGCTTCCTTCTCCACAGCATCTTATCTTCACTGGTGCTCCAAGGTAGTGGCCAAGCTCATTCCGTTGTTTGCTGCAAGGAGGGCACAATCTTTTGGGGTTTATTCAATAAAATGATGCCTCCAGCTGTGTTGTTTCCCTGGGCTGCCTTCCTCCTTGCGAGGAAGGAATGTAGGGAATAGTGACCATCCTTGTTGTCTCCATCCCCTTCCATCTTGGCTGGATCTGTGCATGGTCCTAAATGGGAAATGTCATCACTGGAGGCTGTCTGGAGTCAGAGCCTCAAACTGGCTCTCCAAAATACCCTGGAGCACCTCTAGAGTCAGAGGTACTTTATACACACATATGTCTATCTATCTATATCTATCATTGTGCAGATGGGAAAGTTTAAGGCAAACATCTCCCCCCTTCCTGGTTCCCTGCAGCTTTTTCTTAAAAAATAAAAAGTGACCACTCCTTTTTGGCTCTGTTGAAAGAATGAAAGAATCTGTGGTTTCTCCCTTCCTTCCCCCTTATCGCACATGCTTCCTGGTGTCCTTATTTTAAACTTGTGGTGCAGGACAGTGGAAATTGGATTGAAAGGCGAGGAGTGAAACAGATCCTCCTAGCACAGTGGAAAAAAATGCTCTAGGTAGGCTTGGTAGCACTGACTGTTGCCATTGCTGGAGGGCTTTACTGTGTGACTGTTGGATGATTCTATGCCAGTTTTAGCTCTTTAGGCAGAGATTTTCCATGCTGGAAATTTTTCATGCCTCTGGTTATTAAAAGAAAAAAATCCACAGAAAACCCTGATTGACTAAAATGGTTCAGCTGCTTCTGAAAACAGTAAGAGGGGAAAATATTTTTCCCAGTTTCAGATCTGATGATCTTTTGATATATTGGAGGAAGAATTGGAAACTTGAGTCGCAGGTGATCTCTGTGTCAAGAATCTGTCTTTCATGTTATCCAGTGAAAATCCATCCAAATTTATTCATACTTACAGCCTTGAGCAATTGCAGTACATGCATGTTTGGGTAGAGATATTTGGGAACATTGATGTTAAATTAACAGTGATTCTGGCTGCGCTTTTCATGCTCCTGTCAGAAGCTGAGCAGGGCTTTGTTTTTACAAGAGCAGCTCTGGCCACATTCGGGTGAAGGTTGGTGCACCCTCTTTTGCTCTCAATGACTCTTCCTTGTCAGTGAGACAGAAGCCATTTAATCCAAGAGGAGAACTTGGTGGGGCTGGAGTGAGGGGTGGTGGGGGCTGATCCTGGGCTCATGTGATGCTGCAGTTCAGAGCAGCAGAGCCAGAGACGTGTGAGTCGTTGGGGATTTTCTCCTGATATTTCCTGTGGGGCCACAGCTGATTCGCTTGTCACCTTCCATTGTGGTCAAACAATTATTTTAGGAGCAGGGCCAAGTAAAACACGTGCACGCTTAACACTGACAGCCTCGCCGGCTCCCACTGCAACCGGAGGGCAGTGTCCTTCCCTCCCCAGCCAGGCAGGAATGACACTCAAAACAAACCATCTGCTGAGCCAAAACAGGAGTGAAGCCTGGAGTTTACTGGTCTCTGACTCCACAGAATCATTTAGCTTGGAAAAGACCTCCAAGATTGAGTTCAACTTTTGACCGATCCCCACCTTGTCAACCAGCCCAGAGCACTGAGTGCCATGTCCAGTTGTTCCTTGAACACCTTCAGGGAACAGCAACTTCTGACTCCCTGGGCAGCCCATTCCAATGCCTGACAACCCTTTCTGTGAAAAAATCCTTCCTGCATCCATCTGGATGCAGAGATGTCAGACCAGTTGTGTTCCCCATACTGAAATGGGGAATGTTTAAAGCCACCTTGCTGGTTGCAGGAATGCCACAAAGGCTGTGCTCTTACCAACTGGGAGCATTTGAGGTTTTGCCCAAGTACTGTGGACTTACAGAGCTCTTCCCTTTGGTGCCCAAGCCCAAACCTGGCCCTCTGCTGCAGAAGTCCAAGTTTACAGCTCATCACTGCAGCAACCTTTCCAAGCACCACCCTGTATTTCCCTTCCAAGGGTGGCAAGATATCCTCTTTCGGCCTAATTACCTGTTTCCATTCCACTGACAAAGGGCCATTCACTGTCATGCAGGAGATTGTCACCTTCTCTTTTAGGACTGGTGACCAACACTTCTTCCCCAACTGATCTCTTGTATCCCAGCATGAGGTAGAAGCTGATGCTTCCTCCTGGTCCCTGGCCAGTATTTTAAGCAGATGAAGTGGTGGCTCTCCTCCCTTGGGAATCATGCAGGTCATGCCCTTTCCTGCTCTGGGGTCACCCCAGGGAGGCTCAGTGTACCATGTCAGGTGGCGAAACTGGGAAAAGAATGATGAAGCCAAGGATCAACTCCACCTCCTACACACTACTCATTGCAGGAGAAAGCGCTCAGTGACCTGGGCAGAGCTCAGGAGCATTTTTGTTGCATAGATCCTCTGTGCTCAGGTTCCGTCTGCCTGTCCTCCTTGTTTTCTCCGTAAGTGTTTTCCATCATGTGGCAATTTACGAGGGCAACTTTTTAGGGATTAAGAAAGATAAAATTGTAATTCTAAAGCTTGCAACCTCATGTAACTGTATGATTTGTAGTAAATTTGTAACTGCAAACACCAAACTCAGTTCTGCGTGAATCTCTTTGCTGGAGGAATAATTTCCTTCAAATAGGACTGAGGCTCTTGCATAACACTCACTATACCAGATGTGAGCTATTGGGAGCAGATGGATGCTGTTCCTAAGAAACAGAGGCAGTAAGATTGAGCCTTGCAAGGATGCCAGTTGTATCCAGGACACTAATTGGGTCTGGCAGGTATGCTGGGAGTGTTTGCTGGCATGGAAGTTGGTGATCAGACATGTGAGTGGCTTCTCTGGTGGACAGAGATAAAGGATCAGGGTCTGGTGTGCCTGAGAGATGCTTCCAGCCGTGCTGGCAGGGGAAGAGCTGTGCAGTGACTGCAGGGCTCCATTGGATCACATTGGATGCATCACTCGGCAGGAGGTTAACAAGTTTCTTGGAAGGATCCTCTTGAAACCATTGGCTGTAAGGACTGGTGGTTAGAGAACAGATTCTGGCTTGTCTTTCGTGTTTTTTTATGGAAACCCCCAAAAAGAAACATTTTTTCCCCACTCTGTAATTATGAGCTCATCAGCCACAGTGGTAGTCATTTCAAGTCTTCATGTGACCAAGAGCCACTGTTATCTTGATACACTCCTAAAACATCCTTACATCCAAACCCAACCCTTCTATACCTTTCCGGATATTACCAGCCCCCTATGCTGTCCCTGGGCGGGAGCCCTGCTCCATGTCCTTGTCATCTCTGCTTTGCAGCTGCAGCCACCTTCTCAGAATCACTGAATCACTGAGGTTGGAAAAGGCCTCCAAGATCATCGAGTCCAACCTGTGACTGATCCCCACCTTGTCAACCAGACCAGAGCACTGAATGCCATGTTCAGTCGTTCTTGAATGCCTCCCTGGGGAGGCTATTCCAATGCTTGACAACCCTTTCCATAAAGAAATTCTTCCCAATGCCCAACCTTAACTTCCCCTGTCACAGCTTGATTCCATTTCCTCTTGTCCTGTCACTGGGTCCCTGGCAGCAGAGCCCACCCTCCACCTGGCTACAGCCTCCTTTCAGGCAGCTGTAGAGAGTGAGGTCTCCCCTGAACCTCCTTTACTGGGTGAGCTGAACATCCCCAGCTCTCTCAGCCACTTCTCATGTGACTTATGACTTCACAACCAGCCTGGCTTTTTCCATTCCTGTCTTGTTTTCCATCCTGTCATGTTTCAGGGGTGCCCTTCTTAGGGACAGGTTACCCCAGGGCTTTTCCCCTTGCAGTCAGAAACCTTTCCTTCAGTCCTTGTCCCAGCTGAAGGCTGGAGGAGAGGGTGATGCTCTGTGGCTCCTTCTCGGCACGGAGGTTTAATTTTGAGCCCAGGGTTGGACACATGACGTAGGCTGGAATGAGGGTGCTTGCAGCACGAGTCAGGGACAGAAAAACTGAGAATTTTAAGCAACATTAAAATTTGCTCTGGCTCTCTTTCCCACTGCTGTCTGCCTGTGCCTTGAGTGTGTTTCCCAAATTGTCCATATGTTTAACAAATCCTTCAGGTTCTTAGCTGGAAACTTTCAGCTTTGACCCACCTGGAGCCATGTCATCTTGGACAGAGTCATGCAGCTCTCAGGCCAACAGCTTTGTGTGTAACACCAAAAAATAAATTGTCTGTTGAAGTGGTGCCTACTTCTACGAGAAAATTGGCAAAAGGCAATGGTCTGTGCCTGCCATCTCGATGTGGAAGACAGATTAGGCCTTCTGGAGGGGGTTCCTCACCTGTTGTGTGAGGCGCCAGGCAAAGGCGGGACGGGGGGGAAGTCTGTATCTTAGTGATTCAGACTGTTTTTAAATAAAACACCACATTAAAATGGGCTCAGAAGACTGTAGCTGGCACAAAAAGATGAATTGTTCTCATCTGTTTGTTTCAGGCAGTTGGACTCTTGAAAAATGAAAACTAGCCTCTTGCGTTTCTTCCAGTACTGTGAGCCCTGTGCTTGCTTCCCTCTGCCTGTACTTCCTCCTTCTCCTTCTTCTCCTCCTCCTCTGCTCTTTAACCTGGGTTCCTGGCAGGACACACGGTTCACAAAGGTGAAGTGTGTGTTATCTTAATTCAGATGTGGAAAACAAGGGGCAGCGTGCTGAGTAATGTGTCCGTAACAGCACAAGGCTCCTTCAAGTGGGAACACCATCCAAGGTACTCCTCGGATCTCACCCTTCTTCTGGGTGGTGCCTGGTCTGGGCAGCCTCTTTGATGGAAAAGCCCTAAGGCAGCTCTGCCAGGCTGTGGCTTCGGGAGATGGATGCCTTTTTGTGTCCAGGGATTGTAAACAGGGCTCTTTCAATAGCTATTTCGTAACAGGAATCTTATTTCAACACTCTGGGGATTTCTTTTTTCTCCAGGGTTTGTGGAGTTCAGCAAAATTCTGTGCAGTTGCGTGTGCAATGTACTTCGTGGTTTCACCCCGCCACAAAAATAAATCACCAGGATCTTGCTCTTAGGCAGCTGGATCACGAAAGACAGGCCCTTGCGTGACCGAGGACAAGAAAAAACCCACAGCTTCCTGCGGTGAGGTTTGTGCTACAAAGCACTAGCAACTGCTTTTTCCTCTGTGCCCAGACTGCACTGAGAGCCAGCAGCTTAAACACCACATGCAGAAGTGTAGAAATAGTGAATTCCCATAATGGACCTCAAAAGAAGGAGAAACACTTCCATTCTGTCTGTATAAGAAACCACCAGTATTTTTCCAGCAGTGCCTGTAAGATCTTCATCATTCTCCTCCTCTCTCCCTCCACAAAGAACATGTACAGTCCAACGCACTTCAACCCAGTTAAAAGTTGGCTCCTTAATGTTGTCTCTTTCCAAATGTCTCCCATTTATAGCTTTCCAGCATTTGGCAGCAGGAGTCGGTGCATTCCCGTGCGTGCTAGTGCCGAGGCAGGTCACTGAGTTATAATTGGCTTGGGCTGGCACCCTGACTCGCTTTGCATTCCGTGCCTGGCAAGAGAGCAGGGCTGCCGAAAGCTGTGCCTGCCCCTGGGAATCGGCAGCTTGTCCTCCCTGAGAGTTGGTGCTGGAGGAGGATTCCCAGGCCAGTGTACACCTGGGGCATGTGTGTCTGCAGGAGAAATAATTATTAGTTCTTGTAGCTAAAAGCCTTTCTTGAGCAGCTGCTGAGAACAGCACTCAGTGCTCTTGGTTTATTCCAAGGTGATTGCCCTTCCCTTTTTCTCCAAGCGTGCAGCTCCGCACACTCCTTCTTTGAGCCCATCTCCGCCTGCTCCCATCAGATTGTCCCTTGTTCCCAGACACATCGCCCGGCGCTGCCATGATGGACCAACGGCTGGCTCCTGAGCCTGTTCTCTGTTCATTCATCCCTGTTGGCACCCCTGGTCTCCTTCCCTCTGGAAACTTGGCAGAGCAGCTGGAGGAGACAGCATTCACAGCCTTTGCTTCCCAGCCCGGGGGAAGTACATCTCAGGAGAAGCATTGTGGGATGAGAGATCCAGAGGGGAGCCTGAGTTTACCCCATGGAGGGGCGAGGCAGAAGGATGGAGAGGGTAAAAGTTCCATCCCTTGGGGATGGAGCTAAGGTCTCATGCTGACAATTCAGTGTTGTTTTATTTGGTGAGTCTCTCGGTAATGCAATGTTTAAAGGTTGTCCTGTAACCTGAGATGAGGGGTTGCACCCCTCTCCCTGAGTCAGGGGTGAGCTGATGCCCTTCCACTCTCCAGCTACTTATTGAAAAAACTCTGGAAATTCAGCTGCCTTGTTCCTGGGAGGGCTGAGCAGGATCCCAGGTGGGCAGGACCTCACTGGTTGTCCCTCTCCTCCCCGCTGCCCATGGGGTCTGTCCCTGGGGAGGTGCCCAGGGCGCTGCTGCAGGTGCCTGTCTGTGACCAGGGGTTTTGGTGAGGTTTTGTGGGTCTGGGCTGATGTGAGACCCAGTGTCTCCGCCTGCTCTTAATCAATCTAACACAGCCCACTTTTCTGGTGGAAAGACCTGCAATTTAGATCATGTGGCAGCAGCCGTGGATCCAAAATGAACCACTTTCAAGCTGATTGATGCTGCCTGGGGAGAAGCTGAGGATGGATAGCAGTAAATCAGTGTAAAGGAGTGCTGCGTCTCAGAGTGGTGGATTTTTAGTAAAATGATCAGGACCTGTTTATTTTGCTAAATCCATATGATGTAGTGTGGACAGTAGCATGCACCACCCACGTATCATGAGCATCAAGAAGTGGAAGCAGTTTTATTGTGACTGGGAGATGGAAATAAGAGCTGGGAGATGGTGTTTCTGGGCTTGTCCTTGTAGAGGAAGGTGATAAAGCTGAAGGGACGATGTATTTTTCTGCAGTCCTGATTTCTCACTCTGTTCCATGCCTTTCAGTGGATTACATCAGGCTGTCACAGGTCTACCACCATGCTGTAAATCACTGCTCCTGCACTGCCTGTTGGAAGTGCTTTTGCTGGAGGATGCCTTGCAGTCTTGGAGTCCCCTTGCAAAGCAAGGTGTGAACCTCTGCAGTGATCTCCTGGGGTCCTGATGGGCCCGGGCACAAGTGAAGGATTTAACCGCTTCCTCGCCCTTCCCAGTGCTCTGCTCCATCCAAGAAGTGATGCTCCTTTTTTCTTACTTTCCTGCATGTTTTTTGCCCTTCTCCTACACGCTCTCTGCCCTGAGGCTTGTCTGTCTCCTAATTCCCATCGCTGGGATCCAGCACAGAATTTTCCTGGGTGTGTGGCAGGTTCCTGTGGGAGGAAGGCAGGTCTGTGCCAGCTGCAGAGGCCGCTCCGTCGGCTGGACTGGTGGAGACCCTGTGGGGTGAGCAAGGCCGGGTGTGCAAGATCTGCCCTTCCTCCGTGACTCACGGCTTCCAGGCAGCGGGGAGGGAGACCTTGTTAGCCAGAAAGTGGAAAGGGAAAAACGAGACGTGGTGCCAGTGGGTGGATGCAGCAGGGCTCCAGCAGCCAGCCTGTCCACTCCATGGTGCCATGCTGACTCCATGGTTTTCCTGCCAGCAGCTGAGGCTTTGCTCCTCCACTGCCACGGGAGTGTTGCAGTGCTGTTGTATTCATGGCACCACTTCTGCTCATCTTTCCCATTGCCTCATGGTTCCCACACATCCCTGGGCTATGGGATGCTGCTCTACACCCTCTTCTGTGGTAACTTCTGTGTTCTGTTGTTGCCTGGGATTGCAATGTGAGCAGTAACCTATGGGGAAAAATGGTCTCTGGGGGCAGTAGGACAGCCAGCATTTTCCCTGTCATAATTCCCCTTCCCTGAGCCTTTGTGCCTTACTGGTACCATATCTCAAGGCCTTTGCAGTAGGGGTGAGTCACTGAGTACTGAATTATAAATAGTATTTATGGCTGTCTTTACCTGGCAGTGTGGAAATTAGATCTTGGAGATTAGGTTTGGGAGGTATAATTAAGGGAGGTGAATTTATTGTTTTAATACTGCCTTTGATAGAACATTTAGGGTTTGGGCAAGACGCAGCTTTCATTTGGATGTCATTTTTCAGTGCTGATACCATATTACCTTAGCCAAACCAGGTATTTTTCGATACAGAAGGTGCTGTTGTGCACCTCATGGAGAATTCCTTGCACTCCCATTTTCCTCTGCAAGTTTATCACTTACCATGAACCATGGCTTGGTACTTGACCTTTTATGAGAGGAAGATATTTTGTTGTAGCAGACTTTGAGAAATACCTCCCTCAGTGAGTGGTTTGGGTGCAAAGAGGTTTGAGACCCTTCTGGGACTGATCCCTCTCCCCAGGTTGGTAGAAAAACAGCTCTGCAAGCTTGGAGTGGCTCCTGGAGAGCCAGGAATGAGGAGGAGGATGGAGGTGAGACCTGTCCCTGTCTTGTGCTGGAGGCTAAAGTTCTCTTGGTTTTTCACTATTAATTTTCTTTAAAAGGCTTTCCCCTTGATGCATCATGTAAAACATTAAAAAAAAAAAGCCTTTTAATTTTTGCAGTTAGGTTTTAGTGTTTCAAATTGAAACATTAATTGTAATGGATACTCATCTGCTGATTTTCTTCTTGGCAAATCAGCATTTTCCAGTTCCCCTCCTAGCTCCAGGAAATAAAAAAGTCCCCTTGGAAAGTTCCCAGGAGCTCCAAGGTTTTCCATTCAGGGGTCAACTTCTTTCCACCTGCCAACAGGTGGCTGCTTTAAGCCCCAAAACCGTAGTGGTTTTTTACCAGTCAGTGCATTTGGCCAGAGGTTTCCCACATTTTTCTCTCTTTGTGTCTCTGTTGTGAGATGACACTTTGAGAAGAGCTCTCAGATGAGGGTGCTGCCAGGGCTCATGCTCCTTAGAGGTTTTGTGCTGGAAAACCTTGGCATTGCTTGATCCTGGTTGGATCCTAAAAAGGCCAAGTGCAGTCCAAGGTAGGCAGTGTGGGCTGAATTTTGTGTGAACTCTGCATTCTTGTGTTTAAATGCACAGAAAGCAGCAGGGTTGCTGCACTTTGCCTGCTGCTGGGTTTCCTCCACAGTGCCTCTGTGTTTGCTGGCTCCAGGCCCTGGCAAAGGGCGAATATCCCGGGTTAGGATGGCATTTCCCCTGGAGTTGTGCTGCATGTGCTATATGCAGTCCCGAGGGCTCCCCGCAGGGCTCCCCATTCCCCAGCTCCTCGGCACCTCCCTGGTAAGTGCATTAACTCCTCTCTAAGCCGTGGGGGCCGGTCTTCTCCACCAGGCAGCACTTAACAGTCTGGGTTTGCAATAAGTGCAGTTTCTCGGTGAGCTCCAGCCTTCTGGCAGGGACTGTCTGAACCCAGGAGTGCTCCCAGTCCTGTCCTGCTGTCATGTGCTTTGGTGCTTTGGTGGCAGTGCCTGGCTCCTGCCCCAGCACTTCCCCACAGTGGGAATGCACTATTTGCAGAGGCTTCTGGCCCAAGCTGGGGTTGTTGGGCATTTCTGAGCTTGGCATCCTTCAATCCCACCCTTTCTGGAAATGAAGGAATACAAGAACAGCGTGGTCCGTCAGGGAGACGTGCTGGTGGTGCAGGTGTGGTGGGGATGCTGGTGGGTTCACACTGGAGCTGGACTGGTCTGTGAGGCTCCAGGGCTCCAGAGTTCCATCAGCTCCTCTCTCTGCTAGACAGAGAGTTTTATTGTCAGCTGGGAGAGGGCAGAAATGAGCATGATCATGCTGAGGACTAAGGTTTATCTATCTTCATAAGGAGACCCTGGTTTTGACCAGTTAAGCCTCAGGGAGCTGCAGTGCCTTGTTTTCCACTTGTGTAATTGTCCCGGCTGCTGTGGAGCTGCTCTTGATGATACCACCATGAGCCCAAGTGGAATGAAATCCTCCCTTGTGTGGAGACAAAAATCTCTCCATATTGGCTTTTCTGCTGACTATGCTCATTTGGAAAATGAGGTTTGTGTTTAGGGAAGGAACAGCAGGGAAAATAAGAGGATTAGCAAGAAGTCTGATGCAAGAAGAGGGTCATGAGGCTGGTGTTGCTGACCATCAGTGCTCTCCCAAGGGGTTGGCCTGCAGTTTTGCAGCCCTACCTGTAGCTCAGATGCTGCCTCCTCCTTTGTCTCATCATGTTTGGGCCTGCTATAGATTGAAGACTTTGCATTAATTTCAGAGAAGGAATGTGCACGGCTCTGCTTCTCCTCATCCTGAGTGGGGAAGGTTTTTGGGAAGGGAGGGGTCAAAGAGAAATCAGATCATGAGCTATCTGGGGGAGGAGCAGGGGCAGGTCATCCTGAGGTTTTAGCAAGCGTGCAGCTCGCAGTGGGGTGGTGTGTGCATGGAGCTGCTCTGTGACCCATTGCTGAAACGCTTGGCTGGGGGTTTGTGTGAAGCACGGTGTCAGGTGTGACCACTAAATCTGGTTGGAGTGTGTGAGCACAGCCCTGCCTCCTGCTCTGCCCCGGCTGCTCAACGCATGAAATAGGGCAAATGTGTTGGTTTTTCTCCACTGCTGTTTCCATTTCCACAACAGAAACTAAATCTTGTGACTTCCTCCTCCTCCAAGCATGTCTGCTTTGGGATGCTAGAGAGAAGCATGTGGGTGAACACGCATTGCCTGTGCAGCCTTCGCTGCAGCAGTGACAGATCCGGCGGTGGTTCTGTGGTCTTTGGCACTAGGCTGTGCCAGCTCTTCCCTGCTCCCATGCTCCTTGCAGGGGTACTTCCTATGTGACACAGCCCCAGCTGTGCTGGAGGGATGTTCCCATGAACGGGATGGGGAAGAGGAAGCGGTGCAGACCGGCATCACCCCCGGGTATTCCTGCTCTGTTCCCCAGCACGTCTGCCGGCAGGAGTCACTTCCCACAGCTGGGTCAATGTGGTAAATCATGGAGGTTGGTGCTTTGGGGGTGGTAATGCTCTGTTCCTGGTGCCCACATGGGAGTGCTGCCACTTTCTGTGCTCATCTCTGCAGCCTGGGACCTGCCTACCCAAATGCCATCTAGAGGCCGCAGGGACCAGAAATTAAGTGGAAAATGGATTAGTAAAGTACTGTAGCAAGAATGATGACTTCCAGGACTTGGTACCAATGGATTGAATGGAAAAAGCAATATATTTTAAACACCCAAAAAGCAAACAGAGGGATCAGCAGCTTTGTGAGAGGGGCTGTGTAAATGGAGATCACTCAGCGTTCTTCTCCAAATCTGAGGTTTTCTTTTTTTAGAACTAAACTTTCTCTTTAGTCTCTCCTAAATATGTCCTTTAGAGGCTTACAAAAGGAGGGAAAACAAGCAGGAGTTGTTTGGGCCTTCCAAAAATCATAGAATCATAAAATCACAGAATGATTTGGAATGGAAGGGACTTTAAAGATCATCTCATTCCACCACCCTGCCACGGGCAGGGACACCTTCCACTAGACCACGTTGCTCAGCACCCCATTCCTGCTTCCCCTGGCATGGGGTTGGAACAAGAGGATCTTTAAGGTCCCTTCCAATCCAAACCATTCTGTGATATGAAATACTGGGTGCTCAGGATGGAAATATATACTGCCCTGGGCAGTGGAAGCTTTTTGCCCACTTGCTTTTGGAGGACCGTTGCACTTGGATCAAATTTGGGGATGCAAAACTGCCACATGCTCCGAGCCCCCACGGGCAGGGAAACCCACATCCCTGAGTTTGGTCCATGTAGTTATGGGCCAGAATCCGCTGTGGCTTGGTCCTGGGGGTGCCTGGGGGGCAGCATGAGCACAGAGCTCCCTCCTGGCCCAGCCCTGTGCCTGCTGCTCCCTGTGCCAGGGAGCTCTTCACAGGCACCAGTGTCTGTCTAATGCTTCCTGTGATTTCATAGGAAATTTCTCTTGCAGTGGCAGCTGCTGCCAATTTGTGTGGCCCTTTTTTTCTCTGACCTCAGTTAATTCTTTTTTTTGTCTATTGCTGAGTGATGCTTAAAGTTTTCCATCAGGTTTTCACAATCCAGCCTCTGTGATGCCATTTCCTAGTGCTGAGGAGGCCAGCTTTGCCTCTGCCTGGTAATGTGTAAAATGCACTTGAACTCGTCACACTGCTCAGTTGTTCTGCCCTTCAGCTCCCGTTCCTGTCTGTGAACACCCAACTCTCTTTGGCCATGGAGTGGGTGTTACATGGTGCTGCAACCCTGGAGCCCTTCCCTGAGCTCTGCTTGGGGGCTGAGCTTGCTCTGTGTTAGTCCTTCTGTCTTCTGGGTGGTTGTATTTTTCACCCCCTTTTTCTTCACAGACAGTCCTTACAGATGCAGGCAAGGTGCCTCTCGTAGGATCGCAAAGAGACTAAACATCAGTAGCCTGTGAGCCACTGCTAGATGTCGTTCTCTTTCCCAGACTATCTCCTTGGCAGAGGTTTCCCAAACCAGTTGATTCCAGGGCTCAAGAGTGCTTTGATCTGCAGGAACACGTTTACAAAGTCTCTGGTTCTCAGCATGCAACTATGTCCTTCATCATGTTGCCGTGGGGACGGATGCTCCTGTCATGGCAGGCAATTGCTGGACCTGCGTCCCTTTCCCACCGCATCTGAGGATCAGTGAGGTTGCTGTCCTTTGACGAATCAAATCTGGAGGAGGACTCTTTTTCCTGTAAGAGGAGACGTGGTGGCTAATGGCTAATGGCCAGCTGAGCACGTGGAGGTCAGGGTGAGCAGTGCATGGGAATGTCCTCATCTGGAATTCGCCACCACGGGGACATCGGGACACGTGGTGTGCCTGGCTGCCTGTGGCATTCCCCGGCTCACGAGGGATGGGGCCGATGGGGAGTTTGGGATTGTGGGATGAGAGCAGGCTTGGCTCAGACTCATCTTTTCCCGATGGCAAGCTGCTGCCTTCTCTCAGCAGGGTTGCTGTTGCTCTCACAAAGAGTCTCTTGTGATTCTGCCACCACACTCAACCAGACTATGAAGCTTTTTGTCAAACTCTTTTTAATTTTTTTTCCCTTCTCCCTTCGAGTGATGTCAAAAGCTGGCTTCTCTGCTCTGGATAACAGGCATGTCTGCTGGAGGCATGGATTAGGTCAGCTCTCGCTTGCTAGACCACAAAGGGGAATGTGGTTTTACGCCGAACCTCTGTCAAGCAGGCAGAGCAAATCCCGGAATCATAGGATGGGTCAGGTTGGAAGGGACCACAGAGGCTCATCTCGTCCCACCCTCCTGCTCAAGCAGGGTCATCCCAGAGCACATGGCACAGGATTGTGTCCAGACAGTTCTGGAATATCCCCAGTGAGGGAGACTCCACACCCTCTCTGGGCAATCTGTTCCTGTGCTCCATGCAGTAAAGAAGTTCTGCCTCATGTTCAAGTGGAACTTCCTGTGCATCGGTTTCTGCTCGTTGCCTCTTGTCTTAATAAAGAATCCTCTTGGTAAGAGGGGGGAACTTCCCTCACGCCATACGTGCAATTGTGGCTCATGGCCTGGCTCCGACATCAGCGCCTGGTGTAGTGCGAAAGTGGAAGAGTTTGCTCTCCTTGCCTGGGTATTTCATCACCCCACAGCCTGTGGTGGTATAACTTGTTCAGGGATGTGAGCCATCATCCCCTGCAGAAGCTGGCACAGACTGGCTTCCTCTTCCATAGCCCTGGTACGTGCCACACAAGCCCTGATGGTCAGTGATGGAGAACCTGGGCTTTAGAGCAGCTTCGCAAAAGCAAATCCCCCAGTTCTCCTGCTGCTCAGGACTTGCTGCAAGAGTAATTCTGTGCCCTTCTGGTTCATTGTTCTTGGGAGAATCAGGAACTCCGTGTTCACCATATCACCCTGACATTTGACTTTAAACCAGATATAAATGAAAATCTTTTTTTTTTTCTGTCACCTTTATATTTTAGAGGGAAAGCTCTTTCACTGTATTGTGGAAAGCAGAGAAGAAGCAAAGTGATGACATACCTTATTACCTACTGGCACTTGACTTGAGGTTGTGTTTTTTTGGCAGCAATTTCTCCAAACTTATTCCAGCTGGGAAGTGATATGGCCTGCTTGAAGGCTGTTAGACCTGGGGCCCTGCTCCTTCAGCAGACATATCTCTGGGGTTATGCCATCTGCATGGTGGATCCCTCTGGCACTGCACCATCATCTCTTATTTGGGCAAAGCCCTCTGCTTCCCGGGAATACTGCTGAGCATATACATTCCCCTCTCCCTGGGATCCCCTGCAGCCCGCAGCACTCTTAATTGATTCAATTAGGATATTATCCTACGAGTTTCCTGTTGATGAAGGAGCTGTCTGTCAACGTTTTGGCTGTTGATACAAAGCTGCTTTTCAAAGGCTCCCCATCCCCAGCGGCGTTATCTCCTGCCCTGTTAATGGACAGCTCGGGATGGGGACAGTGGGCTCCCACAGTGTGCACAAACCTTCAGCTCACTCCAGACACACTCACTGCCCAGACATTCCTGGGTTAATAAGAAAAACAGCTAATTGATAAGATAAGTTGGTAGTGGAGATAAATGTGGATAAGCATGGGCTGTCCTGACGTTCTGTTGTGGGGAGCCTGTCTGCATCCACGCCAGTCTTTTTTTTCTATGTTCTTTTCTGTCACAAATATTTAAAAATAGTCTTGGAAGGGGAGAAACAATAGAATTATTGTTTGAGGTTCTTTCCCTTTATTTTTCTTCCCAACCTGGCTGAGTGCATTGTTGAGAGCAAGACTTGGCCTCTCCGTGCTCTCCCGTGCTCGGCAGGGAAAGCACTGCTCCAGAGGGCTGTCTGCCTCTGTCTGCCCATCTCCCCAGGATCTTGGATGGCCCCTTCTGGGAATGTGATGTAAGCAGTGTTGTTTGCAGCTTGGATGGAAACCCTCCCACAAAGAAGATTTGTGGCATCTCTCCATGCCAACCACCTCCCTTCCACAGTTTTTGCCTGGTGGGGAGCGTGTTTCCCTGCCATGGCTGTGGAGGATGGTGTTCTCCCAATAAACCTGCCTTGTGCTGGAGTCTGCAGACCATCTCCTGATGCCTGTCTGTGTATCCTTCCTCCAAGCCTGGTGGAGTTGCTGCACTTTTACCCTTTTCCCATCCCTTTTCCAGAGCTGGGCCTGCTTTTCTTGGCTTTCATGGGTAAGAGCAGTGCAACAACCTGTGCTGTAGTCTGCATCCTGCAAAGTCAACGGGAGTAAGACGGGCCAAAAAAGATACAGGGGACTTCAAAACCTGGAGATCTGCCAGCTCTCTGGAGATCTTCCTTGTCTCTGGTGCATCTCTCAGGTTTGGAGCTGATATTTTCTGATCACAATTCCGTGCTTTTGCATGTGTGTTTAGCACTACAGAAGAACCATCAGCCACAGGCTGCGTTTCTGCAGATGTGTGCTCCTGTGTCTGCTATCCCAAACTGCCTGCAGTGGTTACAGCCAGCACTGGGTTTGTTTTCCTTGGAGTGAGTGTTTTAGCTGTTCTTCCCACAGGCTCATGCGTAGGAAAACTGGTGAACTAGTATTTGCTGCTGCCTCCTCCAAAGCTGCGTGATGTGGCAGCCAGGCTGTGTGGGATCCATGGGACCAAGCTGCTGCCTTGCTGCTGCCCCTCCTTCTCCTCTTCCTGTACGTGCCAGAGGGTTTTCCAGGCACCTCACAACCTCTTTTCCTCCCTCCAGCAAGAGAAGAGAGAGTGCTTGTGACTGACAGGCATAATGGTGCCAACCCACACAGGCTGTGGTGTGAGCTCTGGTCTGGCTGGGATGCTACTGGTGGCACTGGTCTGGGCTGGAGCAGAGCAGAGGGGATTGCAGTGAGGGGTTCCCCACGCTGAGCAGCTGCTGCAAGAGGCACTTTCAGTCAAGCAAAAGGAAATGGAGATGATCTGGGCTGAAGTTCTTGACGGGTTTGGTGGGATCACATGGTTGGGAGCAGATCTGGCCAGAGGGTCAGCCCAGGCACGTGCTGATGGGAGCAAACACAGTTTGCACCATTCGTGCCTTGGAGGCTCACAGTGCTCCGGGAGCGAGAGATCCTCAGCTCGAGTTCAAACAGAGGCGGGGAAAGCTTCCAGTGACTCAAGGATTGTGTTGCTTAACAGCAATCAGATGTGCGACTTGTTTTCCTTGCCCTTTGCGGGTCACAAGCTTTCCTGAGCTCTTCCCCCCAGGCAGAGCAGGGCCAGAGGCACCTCTCCACCATAACGCAACACGGGTGTTTTAGGGGTATCGGGGATGTGGTGTCCTCCTGTATTTTCATGGGCTGATGGAATAGCAGGAGATCTTGGCTTGCCCAGGGAGGCTGGGGAAGGAGTGCTGCCCTGGGAGCCTGCAGTGCCTGGGGGAGGCAGGTCCTCCTCGGGCTCATTTGTGGCTGCTGGTAACCTGTCTTTCATTTCCTTTTCTAGATGCAAATGCTGGACAAGTTTCCAATGGAAGGAGGGCAGAAGGACCCCAAGCAAAGGATCATCCCCTTTCTGCCAGGTAGGAGAGTGGTTTTGCTCCAGCAAAAACCATGCTGGTTTTGGCATGGCGGGAGCTTTTTGCCAGTGTGTGTGTGAGCATACGCACTGAACCATCTGAGCAATAGCAAGGTCTTGGCCTGCACTGTGTCCATTAAAACATCTGTATTAACCCCCCCAGTATTCCTCTTTCTCTCCAGAAGTCACTAGTGGAAGACCTCAACTAAGCAACCCCCCTAGCACAGCTTCTGCCACAGCACAGCGCTGAGGGTGGTGTGAGGCTCCCCAGGAACTGCTCATACACTGTTTTTCCTGTCCCGTGCAGCTCAAAGGGCCATCCAGAGAGAAGGAAATAACAATGGAATTCAAGCCAATTGACAGCCTTGGCTTCCTCCTGTGATGTTTGGGGCTGATTGCTCAAAGACAGGATTTCTGTGGCATGACGTGTGCCCTGTCAGCCCAATGTGCAGCTGAGCAGATGCAGTGGTCCGTGGCACGTTCTGGTGTGTGGGATTGCTGGTGGCTGCTTCTGTGGGAATAAAAAGAACCCTAATATGCCTTGTGAAAATAACCAGCCTGAGGGGAGTCTTTCATGCACCCACAGCTAATGGCTTTGACCACAGAGTTGTCTTTACCCCTACCCCTAAGTAGCTAATGAGCATATTTAGAAATGTCACCGTACCATAATCACTTCCAGTGACTGTCAGGTCTGTTTAGTGCAGCCCTTTGTGCTGTGCTTTGCCTCCTGGCTCTTCTACAAATGTAAAGGCATTTGTGGGCTTTGCTTTTCTCTGAGTGGTGTGAAGAAAATAATTTACACCCCCTTTTGAGCAAGAGAATCTTATCTGGGTTTATGATTCTGGCATTGTAACATCAGCAAAAGCAAAGCACACCTGATGTTAATACAGCAAGCCTTTGCTGTACAAGTACTCTTGCCAGCAAGGGAAAATGGAAGCCAAATTGGCAAAGGGCATAACTTGGAAAAATTGGATATATGCTTTGGCTATGCTGCACTTGCAGAAAATTCCCACCAAAATGCTGCTATTTTTGGAGGGCCGTGGCTTGGGAAGCCTGGTCGGACCATTGCTCCTTGCAGCACATTCGTCAATACTTGTTTCTCCTTCTTGGTGTTGAAATAGTTTCCCTTTGCTAGGAAACATGTCACTGGGATTTCCACTGGAGGAAAAAGGGGGTTGAAGTTGCTGGAAAAGAAAGCCTGGCTCTTGTGTAAGCAAGCAGTTTGGGGGAGTTAGGATGACCTTCTTCTAGAGAAGCACGTGCATTTGTGTGCGTCCTCTGCAGAGATATTTGCCCTTTTGCCCTGGTTCCCTTTTTGCAACAGGCTTAAATAATACCATTTCAGAGGGAGTCACATGTTGACTTGGAAAACTGCTAGTCCACGCTTCTCCCAGAAATATTTCTTGGCATTTCATTTCTGCTGTGGCTTGTGATAGCTTGGGAGACTATTGATGCCTGACAGCCGGTACCTGCAGCTTTACCACAAGTGCTTTGAGGTGCCAGCACAGGGCAAAGGGTGGTGTGGTGAGAAGATTCCAGCATGGGACGGTGTCCCACCTCCAAGCAGGAGGTAGCCACTGCAAATCTTGCATCTTGCCTGTCCTCATGGGACAACTTCAGAAGTCCTCTTGCTTTGGGGAAGTTGTGGTATTAGAAGTGGGAATTATGTTGCCTTTGCCCTCCTGCCCTTGCTGCTCATGATGCAGTGGTCAGGAGCTGGTGGCTTTTCCTGCAAGCTCTGTCTGCTTCTGAAAGAGGACTTCACTTGGGAGTAAGGCCCTTTTAATAGTTGCTGGATATGTTAGAGTGTTTCCTTTACGGAGCAGCTGTTTGCCTTCCCAGTTTGGGATGATGAGTTTTGCTACTTAGAGCTGAACTCAAACTTCCTCTCTCTCAACCTAGAGGTGCTGTCCAGGTGAGCTCACACAAACAGCCTGGCCCTGTTTCTCTGCAAAATGTGGTTCTGGTGTGCTTAGACTTGCGGGGGTTTGATTGTGTTCAGCTTCTGTTAGTACTGTAGTTTTCTCCCAATCCCATTTTGAGCAACATTTTTAGCATCTGAATTTCATTACCAGGGGAGATTTGGCTCCAGTGGTTTAGTGCTAGTACGCTGCTTTCTGAGAAGTCTGTTGTAGAGCAACATTAGATATTGTGGCCACTGCACTTCTCAAAAATGTCTCCTGTGACCGTGTACCTCCAGCAGCTCTGGCTTTCTTAGCAAACCCTGAAGCCTCCCAAACCCGGGGTCACCACCACAACCTGGGTGCCATCTGGGTTTGTCTGTGAGGCTGGTTTCCTGGAATGGGAAGAGTTCCGTGATTGCTCCATAGTTACAACACCCAGCCCACAGGAATTGTGTTTGCTTTGTGTTACTTCGTGTTGTTAATGCTTGCTTTGAGGATTCAACTTATGGGAAATTTCTAGAGACTTTGGTCTTTTGAAGTAGGTCTTTGATGGTATCAGAAGAGGCTTTTTTAAGTGCAAGTCCTTCAGCCCACTCAGGTCTTCTGAAGTGGAGTCATAAAGGTGGGTCCTCTGAAGTGGAGTAGATCAATTACACTTGAGGTCTGGGGCCGGGGATTGTCCCTTGCTGGGGGTTGGCACCACACTCATCCCATAGCACAGCTTGGTGGGATCTGTTATTGCCTGGCAGGATGTTGCAGTTCTCCTGCACTGTGCCTGAAAAGCTCTGCTGCCACAAAGGTGAATTTGAAGTGGACTTTTGGACCCTTTAGCTGGCTCTGAGCCACCTGCACAGGCTGCTCAGGTTCTTGTGGTGCTGGGATGGCTCCTTGGAACAGCTCTGGCAGCACCCAGCCCGTGCATGGCATCGACTGTGCTCCCTGGAGCGGAGTTGGGAGCAGCTGGTGAGAGAGCAGAGACCTGTCACTGCCCAGCTGGGGAATGTCCTCGCCTGCAGGAGTCCACACCAAGGGTTACACACTTGTTGGCTGGGAGATGACGGTATGGAGACCCCAGGAAAGAATGAACTAAGCAAACAAATGAGCTCAGTTGGGCCTGCTGTGTAAGGGCTGTGCCAGATCTTTCAGGAAACAGCTTTTATAAGGAGAGTGGAGCCTTCCAGACTCTGCACAGCCCCACTGGCCTGGAGCAGATCCTGGCCAGTCTGCTTCACTGGAAACGTGAGCCTCGGCAAGGAGGGGTTGCCTGAGGCTGAGCTAACCTTGGCTATAAAATTGCTTTTTAGGAAGCTCTAGCTACAGACAATAGTGAACTCCTAAGAAGGGAGGAAGAGAAAGGGGGGTTTAGTGAGATCATTTTAGAAGGCAGAATTATTCCTCCTTTCTACCCCTTTCCCAGCCCATCAGCCTGCTCGATGTGGGCATCAGTGCCACCCACAAACTTTGGGGCTTTTTTCCCAGAACAACTGTGGGGATGCTCATAGCTCCCCACAAAGGCCCTGTGAAGGAGGTGTAGGACAGCTCATCTGTTTTCTGGCTGTAGTGTCTGACTTGCCCCAGTCCTGTTCCATCTTCATCTGAGCTAGAGATGGGGTCCTAATTACTACTTTCTGCTCTAGCAAGATGGGCATCTCTCCTGTGGCATGGTTGGGTGGACTGTCTCAGGCTGTCCTGCAACCCCTGTGCAGGACTTGGCCAAACAGATATAAGGGTAGGACTCCTGGAAACACTGCCTGATCCCCCATCCCAGGAATAGCCCACATAGCTGGCTGCTCCATGGGCTGGGATTAATTATGTGTACATTTGGGGCTGCCTTTTTTTGAAGTGAGTTTGGAACCCGTGCCAGGGAAAATCTGGATGTGATTTGAAAGGTGCAGAGAAGTGAATTCTTTCCGAGGCAGTGGGGCGAGGGCAGAGCGGGGGGGAGTCCTTCAGGGTAAAGCAAGAGGCACAGCTGGTTTTCCACTCTTGAAATACCTGGCTGGGTTCACAGCCGTGGTGGGCAGGATGATGTGTTTCGGGTTCTCTGCCCCTCCAGCTTGCTGGAGATCCAGTAACAGCCTTTGGCTCAAGACAAGCCTCCACCATTTTGCTTGTTGAAGTCCCTCTGCCTTGTGTTTTTTGGCTTCTTGCTCCCCAGTATAACTTCAGCTCTTTGTGAAGAATTCTCACAGGAGGGAATAATTTGCAGAGCCCTGTTTGTTTGTTTGGAGAGATTAACCCCTCCTGTGGCCTGCCTGCTCTATCTCACACTGCTGGAGACACAAATTCCTTATCAGTCCTTTCCCCAGGCTTTCCTGGCACTTTTCAGTCCTGATGAAGGGCTGGGGCAGCAGGGGCCACACTGCATTTCTTTGCAGCCCGCCCTCCCCCCCTTCAGAGCTCCTTCAGCACCCTTTGCTCTCGGTCAGTCAGAAAAAGCAAAGCAGCCTTGATTAACCACAGAGGAGTTTGGTTCCTCCAGTCCTGGAAGAACAGAACCTTTTTGGCACCAGAGGAGTTTTCACGGCCAGACAGGATATTTCTAGTGGAGCTTCTCCTTTTCTTTCTAGGTATAAACAGGTTTTTGAGATCCAGAAAAAGCAGGCAGCATGTCCTGGAGTCTGGGTGCTTGCAGAGGGAGATGTGCCAGGGCAGGCATTCTGTGTTAGTGCCTTATCTTAGTCTTCAGTTTCCAAAATCAACTTGCTTGACCAATTCCCAGGTGATAAATGCTCAGTCTACTCATAGCTTTGTTTGTGTATGTAAAGGACATGTATTTTACCCCACTTCCTTTGCAATTACTTTCTTGTGCTAGCAGGGATGGAGGAGACTCACTGCTCTGATTGCTCATGCATAACATTATGTATGTAAATGAGAAAATCTAATCGTCTCTGAGTCCTGGAGTTGTGACAAGAGTGAGAAGCTGGTGAAGTGGAGTCTGCAGCAGCACTGACCTTTCTAGCTGATGAAAAACCCCACTATCAGCAGCATGTGCAGAGTTGCCTCCCCTCACATGTCTTCCCCTTGGTATTCCTCGTGCTGACGTTGTTAGGAGGAAAGTGAGTCTCTGAGAATGTTAGAAACATGGAATCACAGAATGATTTGGGTTGGAAGGAACCTTAAAGATCATCTCATTCCAACCTCTTGCCATAGTCAGGGACACTTTCCACTAGACCAGGTTGCTCAGAGCTCCATCCAGCCTGGCCCTGAACACTTCCAGGGATGGGGCAGCCACAGCTACTTCTGGAGCTACAGCAATAAGGGATGCACATACCAGATAAATAATGTGATGCGTTTCTCTTGTGTTATATAGTCCTTGGCCATGTGAAAAGTCCTGGTGGACAGCACTGTTATTCCCATGTTTAGATACCGTCTAAGGAAAACATGCCCAGGAAAATGTTGCATCTCACTGAGCCAGCAAGTTGCCCATCTTTCCCTTCCAGGAGGGAAGTGGTTTCCTGTGCTCTCTTGCCTTTCAAGTTGAGGATTTATACAGCTGTATTTGGCAGCACTGAAGGGTCTGCAATTATGTTAATTAGGCATTTTGATTAAAATCAGCTTTTTGTTAGAAAATAAACTTCCTTGTTGAAAAATACTAGATTGAGAGCAAATGAAGAGAGAAGCTGGATTTCCTGCTGGTTCATATGCTCCATGCCTGGGCTAATTTAAGATCACTTCAGTTGTGGTGATGTATTTATTCCCCAAACCTATATTATTTTTATTATTATTATTCACTAGCATATGTTTGTTAAACATTTAAATATTCCCACACCCAGAACTTATTATTTCAGACATTTATAACATACCCACCCATCAGTGATTTCATTTTGGCAGACATAAAACCAAAACAGCTATTCCTCACAACTGCCAACAGAACTAGTGTGATCCATTCATCTTTTTAAAAATCATCATTCAAATAGAATCCTCTGCAGCAAATACTCTGTGATTGCTGATGGAAAGAGAAAACTGTTGATCTTTTGCTCGTCTGATGGAAAATAATTTCTAAGGACAACAAATGGAGCTCTGACCTGGTTGTTGTTCCCCGTCTTTCCAGACGAATTCTGTGTTCCCAGGCTATTCACCCTCAAAATCTAAAAGACAGATTGAATAGAGGGGTGATTTTTTTTTTTTCACTGTATCATAAGAACTGCCAGACTTGGCTCTTGCAGGCTTCGAGAAGGAATGCACTTCAGAGCAGAGCATTTCCCACCATGAATGTCTCAGCTCCTCACTGTCAACAGGACATGAATGAGGAGCAATCCTTCTGGTATGAGCTGGTCTGACCCCATGCCTGTCACTGGAGGGCAAGGGTAGACCTAGCACTGAGTAGGTTTGCTGTGTGCTCCCTTGGACAGTCCAGTTTCAAAGGCATTCTGCATTAACTGAGCCTAGCAGGAGACCTGGCTCCTCTGTAAAGTTCTCGTTCGTTTTCATTGCCAGCTGAAGTTGGGTTGGCTTAGTTCATCTCTGCTTAAAAAATGCATTGGCAGGCTGCACAAGTCATGCGTGGTTCAGATCCTGGCCAAGTCAGGGAGAAGCAGAGGAAGGTGACCCAGCCTTGGATTTAAAATTGTGATAAGCACATGGCCATTTTCCCATGTCCTGTTCTTGGGTAGCTTGGTAACATCCAGCTTCTGGCTTCAGCAATGCCACAGCTCCTGTGAAGACTCACAGTAGAGGCTGAGGCCATGGTGTGACTCTCCAGAGTGCTTGGCCCTGTTCTCATGTTGCTTGCAAAAAGGGTGTGCTGGTATTTGGTTATGATGGGAGTTTGGCTTCTGGTTTGCCCCTTGGTGACCTCTTCGATAAGTGAAGGGCTTGCATGGATGGGTACATTGCTTTCCCTGCCTTCAGCAGTGGGATTGGAAAGCCAAGGAGGGACAAAAAGAGATGAGACTTTCCTGTGGTATTGGAGAACTGTCAGAAACAACTTGAGGGAACTTCATTACCCCCCACCCGCCCAAAACTCAGTTTTCCAGGTGGTTGTATTGCAAAGCAGTGCCAGTTCCTGGTGCTCTGGGAAGTGGTCTGAAATCCTACCACATACCAAGCCTTTTGATCACGAGCCTCTATATGTATCTGTTTCACTGTCTGCTAATGGCTTTTGTCTCCTTAAACGCCTGAGAAGCTGTTCCCTTTGAGAGCAGCTTGAAGCATTTAGGTCTCATTAGACTTCAAAGGAAAGAGGCCTGTACCACAAGCCAGAGGGGAGGAAACGGAGTGGCAAGAGGATCCCATTAATGGAGAACAAAAATAAACCCCAGACAGGAAGGAAAATTCTATAGGTCTGACTCAGAGCTGCAGTCCCGACACTGTGGCTTCGACGACCAGTTTGTCACAGGAGTGACACAGAGAGAAACCCTCTGATTTGGCTGCTGCCCACACTAGACCTGGATGCCCTGAGCAACCTGGGAGCCTGCAGCCAGGGTCCCACCTGCACTGGCAGCTGCAGGGATGTTATTTGCCAGGAATCTTGTCCTCCCAGGACTTGCACACCAGCAAGCTGTGAGGTATCAGGCATGTGCTTGGATGGAGGCTGCTCCTCCATCATCACCACACTGGTAAGAGACCATGGGAATGCAGTTTGCTGGTAATTGTTTCCTCTTCTCTCTCCTGGAACATGCTTGCCACTTTAAATGTGCCTTATTCTGACAAAGTGTTTAATCTATGGGAGAGAACGGGCTTTTTTTTTTTTTTTTTTGAGGTACAAACTCTTTTTTGTCAAGAAGAGGAGGTGCAAGAAATAGGTTCTGACGGAGCTGTGTGTGGATGTTGTGCTGACCTGCTCTTTTCTCTCCATCTCTCCTGTTTCAGGGAAGATCCTCTTCCGCCGGAGTCACATCCGTGATGTTGCGGTCAAGCGCCTGATACCTATTGATGAATATTGCAAGGTAAGGGCAAGTTTCTTACATCCACCAAAGGTGAACCTAACTTGATTGGGCTCTATCCTGATTGACTGGCACTATATAATGCTGTGCCAGTGCTGGGAGAACAGGAAGTGTGGGTTATCCACCGCTATCAAACCCTTCCTGTGATGAAAACCCACCCAATGATTCACTTTTCACTCCTCATGAAATGCAGAGGGCTTGGAGACCTGGGCTTGCACATGCTGCTGGGCTTTCCCTTTCTCTTCTCCTTTCCTAAGATGTGTTGGTATTTGTCTGGTATAAACCAGAACCAGCTTTTCAGATGGGCTGGAAAGGACCTGGCTGGGTCCTGTCTGGTACAGGCAGTTTGGAGCGAAATTCTTGTGCACAGGACTAGGCTTGTAGGACTCAGTTCCTCAGGGAGCCTTTCCCATCTATTGGGAACAGACCTCCTGTTTTACGTAGAAGACAGCACTTTCCTGGTGGGATGGTTCCAAACTGGGATGTAAAGTCCTGTTACTGGTTACATAAACCAGTTATTTACACAGGAGTGAGATGAGTTGTACCTGCAGAAAGTTGTTGGAAGCCAACAGAGATAAGGCTGAGATGAGTTACTCCATACTCTTGAAGAATATAAAACTGGAATTAAATTTAAGGGAAAATATGATTTTAGGGCATTTTTTTTAGTGGGGAGAAACAAAATACCAAAGTCCACAAAAAATTATTTTTCCAGAAATAAAGTATGGCACATCTCATCATGCCAAAGAAGGACATTAGTACTTGCAGCAGCTATGAAATGGCCTGAAGGTAGGACTGGTACCTCCAAAATCCAGTCTGAATTCTGTTGAAAACATATACAAAGACTGCAAAACCTAAGGGAGGAGATGAGGAAATGGTGAAATATCCATTGCATTCCTTAGGCGCAGGAGGTATGGAAGTGACTGTGGCCTGGGACTTTACATGGTAGGAGAGGCTGTGGGTTTTGGGACTCAGCCAGACCTATGGAAGGGATGTCGTGGCTGGAATAACAAGTAGAAGGATAAAGGTGAATTAGTAAATGCATCTTGACAGCTCTGCAGTGGTGCTGCAGATGAAAAACCACTGCGGGCCAGGAGATCAGGTGAGAGCGGAGTGATGGAGATGTAATACAAGGTGTGCCTGGAGCTGTTGGGGTGGGGGGAAGCTGATAGTGCAAGTAACTGCTTGGTTCCATCCAGGCACAATCAGCCCCTTCTCTTGTGAGTCACTGAAATGTGTCAGCTGCATAGAGACGCACACAACCGTAAATTTAATTTTTGGGAAGACAAAGTCCCTAAGTGATAAGATGCTGCTGCTGACTCTTTCAGAACGATGCCATTAATGGCATAAAATATAATGAATCCATTTGACTTAACAACTGGAACATAATGGCTGATGTTATATGACCCACTTAGGGAGCTGTGCTCTCCTCCTCCTGTTAATGCATTACCAAGGAATACCGTGCTCGCCGTGGCCTTCCAGTTGCTGCTGCTTAACCGTAAAGCAGCTGAGCTGAGGGTGGGTGTGGGACCAAGCAGAGGCTGCAGAGATGTAGAATGAGCAAGGAATTATCAGGAGCAGGGAGATGTCCCTCCTGGGCACGTCGTGTTGCAGATCGCAGGGGCAGTGTCCCACTCCCTTGCTGCCATTCTGTCATTGGAGGTGGATGTTGCCCGTGCTCGGAGGGTGGTGGCACCGAACAGAAATACAAAATGTCTCCTCCAGCTTAGCCCTGCTGAGGGAGAGTTGAGGCTCAGTTGAGTATGCTGAGAACGTGTTCCCACAGAAAAAGTTTTTGCGTTATTGCCATCTCCTGCCAGGGAAGTAGAGTGTCTTTGTTCTCTGGGAGAGCCCTGGAAAGGTGGGTGAGATTTGGGGTAGAAGCAGTGAGAAGGAGCAAGGGAGAGAACCATTGATTCCCAAGGCAGTGTTTTTGCTGGAGGGCTCTGTTTCAGGTCCCACCATACTAAAAATTGAGCAATTTAAGGTAAGGTGTAGGAAAAGCAGCAAAAGAATCAGAGCAACTGGTAAGAGCAATCATTTGCTAAATGAGGCTTCAAACAACCATAGGAATGACAAGGAGGGGGACGGGGGGTCTGTCCCATTTCTCTGGTTTGTTCTCTTTGCATTCTACATCTGCTTCCTGGTGTGGAAACTGCCTTCCTCCTGTCTCAGGGATTTTGAGAAAGTGTTATTGGAGGGTTGAGGAAGGAGCTGCAGTGCTGTGATGCTCTATCCCAGAGATGGGGTAGACCACTAAAAATATCACTGCCAGAGAATAATCTTTTCTCACTCCCTGGAAAATGGATTTCAATGCAACAAGGACATTCTGTCTTTTGTCAATAGCCTCTCTCCTCAGCTTGCAGGCAGCAGTGTGGGTGAGGTGATTTGCTGTGCCTCCAACACCATGGACTGAAGCCATGTTCTGATGGCCCTCCCTCGTTCACTCCTTTGGGTGGCAGAGCCAGAGGTGGGACAGACATCATACTATTTGTGCCCCTGATTTAGTGGCTATAGCTGCTGTAATCCATGGCCAGCTGGACTGCAGGGTGGCCTGCGTGACTCAGCCACCACTGTACCAGCAGAGTCAGCTCTAGGTGGGCTTCCTTCAGAATGTCCTGGGAAACGAGCTGTGAGTCTTGTCTTTCCTCCTTCCAGCACAGGGTGTTTTCTGTGATGATCCCCTGCTTTCAGAGGACATGGAGCCTTCTCCAGGCCACAAAATCGGAGTGATTTTGGCATGGGGGAAATTGCATAGTTCATGGGATGCTGAAACTGGGGAGTGGTACCACATGGGAATGGCATCCATGCAAAACTTGATCTTTGAATAGCCCTTCCCTGGACCCAAAAGCCGTGGAGTGAGTACTTTTCTCTCTCCTGTCTCTCACATGATCTTGTTCGCATCTGGCCCGTGATTAGTGGTCTGACTGTCTGCTGTGCTGGCAGTGAGTGACTGTCTGCTGAATGACTGGGAGAGCTTTTGGGGGCCAGCAGTTAGGTCAGTATGGAGCCACATCTGATCTGTGTGGTAACCCTGGGGCTTTGCAGATGTGGCTTTGTCTCCAGTGCAGCAATGAGTGGAGGTTTGGTTGCCCGCACTGCTGTCACAAGACTGCTGTGACAGCACAGAGAGGGGAGGAGGAATTATACGGAAAGCTGGTTAAACATCTGCTCCAGATCGGCCTGCAGCTTTACTCCCTGATTTCAAATGGTCCCTATTTTAATTGCATCAGGTTCTTTTACTCTTTGCAGTTGCCATCATCTGTGATTCCATTCCCTTCCAACAAGCAGAGGGCAGGCAGGGCTCTCTGCCAGGCAGCTGCTGTCCTGCCCAGCCCTTGCTGCAGCCCGCACTGGAAAGGACCTGCAAGAGGTCTGGCCAAGGCAAATACTGCTGCCCCAGCCTCTGCCCCCGCCTCTGCCCCCAGCTGCCCCAGCCAGACGCACTTTCACCCTGCAAGTCACACTGTTGAAGCTTTTTTGCCACAGGCTTCCTCAGAGAGAAAGGAGAAAAGTAGAGACACTTTATATCTCCTGCCATTCCACAGCAGTGTAGTGGCCTTCCAGCCCTTGCCCTGATGAGCTGGTGTCCGTGCTTTTGCCTCCTGTTGCTTCTCTCCCTGCCTCTTCCCAAGCTGCCACTGCCCAGCAGAGCATTTTTGGGATGTGCTGGTCAGGGCTGATGGCACTGAGAGTTTGCCACATGTAAACTGCCCAGCCTTTCCCAAGGATGACAGCTCCATGCCCCCAGCATGGCTGGGAAACTGAGCTCTGCCATGGTCAGGAGGCTGGATGCCAGGATGGATATCCCTGTGGCTCTTACCCTGTAAGGGAACATCTGCCCAAAAGGCTGGAGCTGGGCTAGGCAGTGCCTGGGCAGTCTCTGTTTATTCTCCTTTAGTCTTGAGTTGCAGCTGGGGTGGTGTGGTGAGTGTAACTGGGGACTCCCTGGGTCTTGCTCCACTCTGGTGTGCGTTTGCTGTAGCTCTCCCCAGCCTGGCTCTGTGCTCCTCTGTGCAGGAACCACGCAGGTGCCAAGCTGGATGCCACGTCCCAGGCCCCTGTGCTCTGAGGGCCTGTCCTCATCCAGCCTCTTGCACAGCCTTGATGCTTTCCATCACTGGTGTCTCTGTTTTCTCCTCAGGCTCTGATCCAGCTGCCTCCCTACATCTCCCAGTGTGAGGAGGTTCTCCAGTTCTTTGAGACGCGACCTGATGACTTGACACCCCCCAAAGAGTAAGTTGGTTGGGCCGCTGCTACCTCTGGGATGGTGAGGAAACACAAATTGCCTTGAACTTGTTGGTATCCATGAGTCTGATGTTCATCAATGGTTCCCCCACAAGTCACAGATCTGGGATTAGGAGACTTTCTTGGAGAGGGAGCGTGGGCTGTGCAGCTCAAGGTGGACACCTCTGCCCAGTCAGCCAACTCCTGTCTTAGCCTTCTCAAGTCAGGAAGTGGAAACACTTCTCTGGGACCCCATGAAGTGCTGGTCTCCTCCTGAGCCACTTCCTACCTGCAAATACCAGTTTCAGAAACATGGTCAGTCTGAAAAGCCTCTTTTCACATGTTTGCTAACACCCTCTGCCTAGTTTAAAGGGCTCTTTCCCTTAGCCATATCCATGAGCCCCATCCATAATAACACTCCAGAGTCTTTCCATGCAAACCGAGGAACATTTGCAGAGAATTTTGCGTGCCTTACGCAACTCTGTGTGGTTATAAGTCTTGTGACTATGAGCTGCTTTGGCCAGGAGCCACCCATCTCTTACTAATCACATAAATCTGAGCAGCCGCCTCCATCTCCTGCTATGCTGCTCTCTTTTTGTGCTGCATGTGACACGGTGCATGGCTCTACCAGGGCTTGAGCAATGGAGGAGGCCTGATTAATTGTGAGAGAAAAGGCAGTAAATTGATTTGACAGCACACTGTATTGGAGGGGTGTGGAAGTAGATAAAGGCATTTTGTTTTTGTCTTCTGAGCAGCGATTGAGCCTGTCAGGTCTCCAGCGAAGTATCATTCTTGTGTGGACTGTAACTTCTCTCTGGGTTTTTGATTATTTTTGTTTCTTCTCACAATTCCCCCTTCCCCCATCCCTGCTTTCCTCCTTTGGCTCCTGTTTCTATTCGCCTGGCCTGTCATCATTCCTCCTGCAGCTCATGGTCACTGATGAGATTGGTCTGAGGGCTCCAGAGCCCATTAACTAATTGCTTGCTGTCAGCTGATGCTCTCATCCGTCCTGCCCAGCCATTGCTGACCACTTAACCTTCCACCCCATCGGTCATCCCTCTGGGAAGGCGTCACCTCAGGGGCAAGCAAGAGACAGAGGGGAAAGATGAGCTTGCCAAGGACGTCAGGGGGAGGGTATTATGGGGGCTAACAGCCCCCGGGGCTGTTTTGGGATGTGGGGTGCTGCCTGTGCACAGGTCTTTGAGCCCTGAGTAAGAGTGGTGAGCTGCTTTACAGTAGGAGTCAGCTTTGGAACCTGCCTGTAGCTGAGGCACCTTCATCCATAGTGGAATGAAGGGCAGCTTCAGTTTTGCACCTACTTTCCTCACCTTTATTTTGTCTAATAGGCTGAGCCAGAAACCAGGCAGGGTGTGGGCGGTGGCCCAAACAAGGAGCACATTCCAATGCAGAGGGAGACCTTTGGGTGCTGAGCAGCAGCCCCAGAGTGGTGCAGCTCTGTGCCTGGCTGTGTTTGAAGCTGTAGCTTCCAGCCCTCCATCCTGGCAGCAATCAGTGCCGTGTCCCTCATCACCTCCCTGGTTTGGGTCTGAGAAACAAGGGGAGCAGATGCACCAGCCCGAAACCAAATCCCAAGCACATGCTTGTGTTGTGGGGTCCGTCCTCAGGGACATCCCACAGCATCCTGCAGCACCACTTGGCAGCTCCTGGGTGCAGAATTGCTCTGTGTTTTTGAGTGTTTTGGCCTTTTGCAGTGCTGGGTTGGTGAGCAGGTGATGCACCACTGAATCCAGCGGTGGTCATGCTCCCTCCTGCTGCCTGCTCCTCTCCAAGGAGGAGATGCTGCCTCACCCTTGCCTGCTCATCTCCAAGGTGTGGTGCTTGCAGCACACAGAAGGACTTACTGGGTGACTTTTTTCCATCTGCTTCCAGTGGCAAAACACTACAGCATCTCAAGGACATCTCTATTGTGTTCCCCATCCCATTCTGAATGCTAGAGGGGTATTTATTAGCTACAATTCAAAATGCTATTTAATAAAAGTCCTTGACTCTCTCTCCTCCGGAGAGATTGGTGGGAGCCCGTTCCCGAGCCCTGAGTGCTGGCAGCTCGCCAGGGTACCAATAACGAGATGGGAGCTGTGATAGACGGCTGGGCTGGATCAGACGTGATGGCGTGTCTGGGGTTTGGCCGGATGTCATCATTCATCCAGCAGATAAATACTTTTCTCCGGGAATTTGAAAGGGAGCCAAACCATGAACGGAGTGAAAAAAAAAAAAAGGAAAAAAAAAAAAAGGAAAAGGCAGATTTTTATGTTGGATGGTTGAAAGGTGGGAATGAGGGTGGGAAAAAGGACTGGTCAGCACGCTCAGTGCCAAGCCAAGCAGCCACTCTCAGGGCTCTCAGGGCTCCGTGGT
Source organism: Cephalopterus ornatus (assembly GCA_013396775.1). NCBI lineage: Eukaryota > Metazoa > Chordata > Aves > Passeriformes > Cotingidae > Cephalopterus > Cephalopterus ornatus. Next base: position 145,438 of record VZRE01002390.1, read on the forward strand.
TGGGAGCCTTCCTGCTCCCTGTCCCCTCTCTTGGCTTCCCTGGTTGACACCTCTGGTCCCAGCATGCCCACAAGAGCGGCAGCTGGTGGCACTGAAGGGGGATGTGCCTTTGAGTGCTGATGGATGTGCCTTTGAATGCTGTTTTGTCTGGGGTGCAAGTGAGGGTCCCCCTAACTCGCAACACTCCAGGATGTCGAACCCCTTTCAGGGGCCACAGTTGGCTGCAGTCTGTGGAGCTCTGATTTAGCTGCAAAGGGTGAATTTAGTCCTTGGATCTGGCAGTGTTTGGGAATGGAAAGAGGAGGTTGGACAGCCCATGCATTTGTCTCCAGGCCTCTGTGGTGTTTGCTTTCGCCAGCACTGGAGCTCTCTCTGGGCCAAGCCAGGGCTCCCTGCTTTCCTGCAGTGCAGCTCCCTTCAGTGTCCCTGAGCTGGTGTTGGGAGCACCAACACAAACAGGTCACTACTGGAGCCCATCTGTGTAAGTTGAGTTCTTCAGCCCTTCTCGATCTCTTACCTGCTCTACAAGCCCCAGCCTGTCCTGGGCAGAGGGAAAGGGTCAAATACTGACTTTGTGCCTCCTTCTTCCACCATCACTTCCAGTTGTGTGGAACGCCACAGCCAAAAGTGGAGTTGAGACTGGAGTCTCCAGCAGTTGGCAGGTGGAAGAGGGAGGTGAATCCCTTCCTCTATCCCCTCTTTCCTCGTCCCCAGCTTTCCTGTGTACTCCTGCCCAGAGAGACCACTTCAAATAGGAGAGCAGAGGGAGGTTGCAGTTCTTCCACTGGCAGTGACAACTGGTGGCTTTTGTGATGTGGATCCCTGTCCAGCAGGCTCTGGACTGGGATAACTCAATGGCTTCTGCGGTTGGTCAGAGTGAGGCTGAATTTGGAGGAAATTTGGAAGAGTTGACTCCACTGAGCAGTGCAAAGGGGGGCAGGGGAAGAAGGAGAAGAGAAATGGTTATGGAAAAAGAAATCTCCAGAAAGTTAGCAATCTGGGGGGATGTGAGATTTTTCTCCTCAGTGTTGGATGGCAGCCCTATATTTTCAAAGAAGAGGAGTCATCAAATTCCTGCTCCCCACGTACCTCAGCAGGTCTGACCAGCAGCAGGATGTCTGGCTGTCGAGGTGGGAAGTTGCTGTGCACGCCCCCCTTACCTCCCATCCCCCTTGTTCAATTTGAAGCTGTTTTTAACCGCAGCAGAGAGTTTCTGGAATAAGGCTAGGGAAGTCTGAATGGCTGGGCACGAAGCCACTGCTGAGTCAAGGCATTCAGCTGCTCGCTCTCCTCACCAGCTGAATTTCGGCTGTGCAACATGAGGGAGCCCAGGTTAAGTCTGTAGTAAGCAATACAATAGTAGTTATTAATAAGTTATTACTATTACTAAGTAGTTATTTAACCATTTCCCACAGGTACAAGTGGGATTTGGTGGGGAAGGAGGCATGCTGGTGCTGCTTCCCAGAGGTTGGTGGCAGGAGAAACCTCTTCAATTTAAAGCATTGTTTTCTTTTTTTGGGTAGTTGAGCAGCCCATCAGGTATAAGACACTTAAATTTACTGGTTTGAACTTTTTGACTTGTGAACCCTTTTTTTTTTGCCAGTAGGGTCACAGGCACAGCTTTTAAAAACTATTTTCTTCCTTCCTTTCTATATGCCTCGGTACCCTCTGAGCTCACATCCACAGCTCGCCTTCCTGCTCTTTCTGCCAAACAACCCTTGGCTGGAGGGAGAGGATTTTGGGGTGTTTCAAGAGCAGTTCAGCTGTGCTGCTGTGTATATTTTCTTTGCTGGGGTGGAGGACCAAGTGCAGAGGGAGTAACCCTGCTCCTCCCTGCCAGGGAAAGCATCACTGGAGGGACCCAGGGCTCAGCTGAATCCCAGCTGCTCCTGAATCAGCAAAGGGCTCTCAGTGCTGGGGTTTGCTTGTGTCATCTGGGCTGGAAGGTGCCTGGAAATGAGGTGGGAGCTGACCAGATGAGGAAAGGGTGTGCTGCTGCTGAGGTTATTCCTGCAGCAGCCTCACTGATGCTGTCAGTAACCTCTGGAAGCCCTGGTCCTGTGCAGTGACGTGGGGTTGGCACTGGCAGTCACAGCAGTAGATTGCTTCCCACATGGAGACTGACAGGAAATCCGGGCAGGCACCAGCCCCAATAAATGAGGGAAAGGAGAACTGGGCTAAAGTGAGACTCAGGCCTGGTGTGATCTGACTGGGCCAACTTGTCTCTTGTAGGTGGAAGGACAGCTAGTCCAGAGGAGAGCACCAAGATGTTTAGAGGGATGGAGCACCTCTCCTGTGAGGAAAGGCTGAGAGAATTGTGTTTGTTCAGCCTGGAAAAGACAAGGCTTCAGGGTGACCTAATTGTGGCCTCCCAGTACCTGAAGGGAGCCTACAGGAAAAATGGAGAGAGACTAATTCACAAGCACCTGGAGTGACAGGACAAGGGGGAATGGCATGAAAAAGGGGAGGCTCAGGTCCCCTGCTCCAGGATGGAGTGGCTGCCCCATGGAGGAAGCCATTCCAGGAGCTTCTGCTGGTCAACTAGAGGTCCATAAGTTGGTGGCTTTTGGTTTAGATATGGCTACTTGCTGGCTTGTGGCTTTTGGGTCATGTCCTGCTATCCAGACAAATTACAGCTTGTATACCAAACTGTTTGTTTCACAGTTCTCCTGATGCCTACGTGCAGATTGACCAGGATCTCAGCTCCAAAATAGCAATCTCCTTCCCTTTCTACCTTTCCTGGATGACAGCAGACAGAAATACCAGAGGGGTTGAATCCAATCTGCAAAAATACACTTTGTGCCAGTTGCATGGGCAGAGCACTTGGTTTTCTGTGTAACAGAGCAGGTTTCTGAGCCCGAGGACTCAGCTTGGCAGATTCTCCAGTGGTTAAACATGGGGCAGCCCTGGCACTGGAGTGTGGGGACAGGGACTCCATTCAGAGCTCGCTGGAGCATTTGCTAAACATCAGTTCTCCCAGGCAAGGGCTCTGTTGCACCCCCATTTCTCCATCTGTCTTGCCTGCATAAATTTTTCTAATATCTCCAAGCTTGCTGAATACTTAGGAGATGAACTACCTCCTGATAGCTATTTTGGTGACATTACTGTATTACAGAAGCAATTTTTTTTTTTACTAAGAGAGGGTTTTTTTATGTGGGAAATGTTTTCTGGGAATGCTGACCTCAGATCCGTTTCATCTGATGTGGCTCCTGTGTGGTTTTGCAGCAGCTGGAGTTATTTTCCTTATGTTAGTGTTCCACTGTCCTTCATCTATTCCATGAGATGAGCATGGCCGGGGCTGTGGGGCAGAAGGGATGGTGCTGAAGTCCCTGAGCCACGTCTTGGGGCACCTTCCTCCCATGAGTACCACTGCAAGGTAGGCAACCTCAGGGCCACCTCCCTGCAGCTCAGAGCCCTGCCTGGCCTAGCAGCCACCAAACGTGCCTTAGGAAAGAGTTTAAAGCCAAGCAAGCTTGTAACAGCTCTTCTTCATCACAGTTCTAGCCTTTAGGGTTTACCTGGCTTTATAATTAATAACTTAATTAACATTTCTTGCCTGAATTATGACACTGTAAGTCCATGCAGACTTTCAGTGTCCCTAGCATCCTTCAGTAAATAGTTTAACAGTTCACTTAGATACTGTTGAAGAACAAAATCTTTGTGTTTGTTCTCAACCTGCCTCCCAAGCTCTTCGCTTTGCCTCACACCCTTGCTGAACCCTTGTGCTCCCCACCTCACTCCTTCCCATCACTGGATCCAGAGGGATGCTGTCTGATACACTAGAGAAGGTGCTTGAGAAACCTGACCCTCTTTTTCTAAAAAAAAAAAAAAAAAAAAAAAACTA
>VZRE01002390.1:149298-172458 GCA_013396775.1 Cephalopterus ornatus
AAAAAAAAAAAAAAAAAAAGTGGCATAGGGATTATTAATTGGTGCTAAGAGTTCTCCATGTGTAAAAGTTTCCTTTCAGGATTGCTCCAAGGGATGATTAGATTCTTGAAGGACACTGAACTGAGCCCACTGAGACTGTACTGTTGGCTCAGAGCTTTAAGTGAGACTCCAGGCACACAGGAACCCTTGCCATCATTGGGAATGTTCTGGGAAGCAGCTGGAGAACCATTCCTGAGTTTTAGCACCTGGGAAGCTCTGTGGGGCTGGTCGGTGGCACACAGCCATAGCTGTGTGTTGGTGCCTTGTAATTGTGCTGTGGCTGCTGGTTTATCTGCACAGCCTGGCTGATGTGGGGGTTGGAGCTAAATGAGTTTTACAGTGGAAAGCAGAGTGGCTTTTCCTTCCCTTCTTCTGGAGCCTCCAGTTTCCAGGAAGCTGTGCCTGCAAGCTCTGGTGCGTGCCTCTCTCTGGTCCACAGGGATCTGAGGAGGAGGAGATGCTGCCGGGAGTTTATTGCTGTTTCCTGTCTTGTCTGAGCTCTTGTCCTCTCTGAGGTGGTGGGCTGAGGCTGCTGGTCTTCAGACCTACAGCTCTTTGTAACCCTGCCAGGAACAACCCAGCAGCAAAGTGAAATTGCAGCTCCTTCCTTGCCCCCTCACTCAGACGGAGCAGCCGGTGAAAGGAAACAGGGGGATGAGTTACAGTAATGGGTTTAGCAGAAGTCAGGGGAAAAACAACAGTTACTTCCATCAGCGCCCTCCAGTCAGCACAAGGGTGCCATGCCCACCTGCTGATCTCCAGTGGGCTCATCTGGCCTTGCTTTGTCTCCCTTCCCTGCTGTACCATTGAACTGGGATGAATTTAATGGGGCTGATTAATAAACCGTAATCTAGTTCTGCAATGCAGTCTCTGTTCAGAAATGTCTTCGGGATGCTCTGTCCAGTAGATTTCTCCATTGGCCTCTCCACCTGGGACATGGCATTCAGGTCTTTGCACAGTCTGTGGTCTCTGATCTCAACAGTCTACAGTTTCTAGGTAACAATGTCCCATTTGTTTCTGGTCCATCTTTGTTCCCTTTCACTTAATTTTATTGATACCTCCATGGATGAGTACCAGAGGTTTAAGGTGCATATGGAAAGAGGGACTGAGAGGAGAAGGCATTGCCAGCAGAATACATTCCCAGGATGGGTGAGCCTTGAGGGCAGCCAAGTCCCCACATCACCCCATGGCTCTAGGGGAATAAAATGACTATAGTAATTACAGTCTGAAAATGCAGGTAAGCTTGAAAGAGAACGAAGAATAGCCCAGCTCTGGCTTTCTCACTGAGCATGGAGGGATTTCTCTGCATAGCCTGAAAACAGGGAGGGAGGGGGAGTTTTGCCAGTGGACACGATAAGCAGATGAAAGGGCTCCTGGGGTCCATCTGGGCTGGTCCAGCCACTTTTCTAAGCAGTGGTCAGGCAGTTCGAAGTCTGAGGAGAGTCCTCTTGCCACCAGGTGAATGTTTTCCTCCTTGGAAACTGCAGTCCCTGCTCTGTGCTTGTTACTCTTTCTGGAAGTAACAAGAATCTCCTGGTACCAGAATATTTTGTCTCAGTCAGATGGCCTTGACCAGTCACATGTGTGAGTCTGAGGAGCGGGGAAAGCAGTGTCCTCTGTAATGAAGAGGGAGCTGGTTACCATCAGCCCACGCTACCACAGCATTTCAAGGCCGGAGTGGTGAATTATATGAAAGTGCTGGGAGCACTTTTTTTAGCAGGATGGACTGCTGTGGCTGGGCTGGGAACAGGGCTGGTGCATTTGTTTGGATTTCAGGCTGGTTGGGTGTCTTAGTTTGTTACTCGGAGGTTTTTTAGGTTTTTCTGGGCCCATATTTTCCTTGGTTTGGATTTCATTGTGCCTGCAGAGAGTTGGGTTTGTGCTCTGGGTTTGAGGCTGTTCATCAACCATGTTTCTTGGCAACATTGAGATCAGAGAAAGGACCCAGGACCAGTGGTTTCTAACCCATCTCATCAGTGGTGTGGTCAGTGGGCCAGCCAAAGTGAGAGGACTTGGGCTGAAGCTCCCTCATTGCCTCCTCACAACCACCAACAGCTCCTGCTTGCTCTGTCCTGAAGGCTGCGCAGATCTGGTGTTCTTCCTTTCAACAACACCTTAATGACTTATCCGGTTTTGGGGTATAAATGATTTCCCCTCCACTCCCCAACCTTGTCCTTGAGAGAAGCGTGGGACATGGAGGAACTTTAGTATTTCCCTCTTTTTCTGTTTTCAAACTGGCACCCACTTCTGTGGGAGCTGTGGTTTGTGCTGGGAGCAGTTTTGGGGGTTTTGGCTTCCCCAGCTACTGACTCTGCTGCCTGATCATCCCAGTCCACCCACCTTCACCAAGTGACATGGTGGGAGTTGTAGCTGTCAGACCAAGCCACCAAGGAGGCCAGGCCAGAAACCCAGGCTCCCCCTGGGAAAGACAAAATATTAAATTACAAAGTGAAAGGAGGGGAGAGATGGGCTGTTTGCAGGGTGGGTGGTGCCCCATGTCACCCATGGTGACATTAACTGGTTGAAGGAGGTCAGTGGCTCCACCAGGGCCAAGCACTGCTGTGCTTTCCTGGGCAGTTTGCCACTTGACCAACAACCCAATTGCCCCATCCCTCTGCTGATGCTCTTCCTTCTCTTTTTCAGGGAGCCCATTGGAAAGAAGAGGTCTGGTAAGGACTCCTTTCCTCTCTGCTGGTTACACCAACTCCTCCTTTCACCCACAGCTGGCAAGGGCCTGGCCCCATGGCAAGACAAACCCCTGCTTTGCTCCCCTGTGGGGCTTCCCAGCACAGTGTGTCCCCTCCATCCACCCAGGATTTCACTGCAGCCTCCAAGTCCTGATCCCATGTCCCCTGCGCCTCCCGTGGCGCTCCCAAAGGTGGGTCAGATGCCCACAGCTCTCTACACTGTGCTGGCCTCCCCCTTCAGTCATTAATTGAGCTCTTCCTGCCATTGCTGCCACCCCCAAGTTCATTTCCCTCCCCACCTCATGCCTTGTCTCCCATTCATTTTGTTCCTTATCAGGGTTTATCCAGAGAACGGCCTCTTTCCTGCAGAGAGGTACTAACAGCTGCTCGCTGCCCAGCCCTTGCTCTTGCTTTGCCTTTCTCCAGGGGGACACCTGCTCAGGCTGGGTGGGCAAGACCCTTGCAAGAGGCTGTCACATGCCCAGTAGCTTTCTGTGGTGGCTGGTGGACACGGGGCAGTAGCGGAGCTGAGGTACAGCGGGCTGGGGCTGGGGCTTGGCTCTTGGTGCAGGGGATGTGCCACAGGTCCTGTGTGAAGGCCTGCAGGGATGGGGAATGCAAAATTTTGAAAATCCAGAGGAGTGTCTGAGCTGCCTGGTGGTCAGCGTGAGGTTGAAAGTCTCCCCATGCAGCAGTAGGTTCTGCTTTGTGATGGCACGGGCTGGGAGCCTTTGGGAAGACAGTTGGGGCTGGGATACTCTACCCCTGCTCCTCATAGAGGGAAACATCTCTGAGAAACTCCATAGTTGGTGTGTTTTAGTGGTTATCTGAGCTTCCTATAGAGAGGAGAAGGAGAGAGGAGTGGAAGAGCCTTTGATCTGTGGATTAAGGAGGCGTCTTTCAGCTACTGAAGCTGCAGGTTAAAAAATAGTGTGAGGTTCTTCAGGAAAGAAGTTCTGAGCCTTGGCTGGATGGAGATTCTGCTGAAATAGGTGGTGGAAAGGATTTTGGCTAGAGAGTTGGCACTGCCATAAGCTGTGTAAGCAAATTAGCTTGTAGTACAGAGAAGACTCAAAGATTTGTTTCCACTTTTTTGACACTGGAGCTGCAGGTCATCCCTCCTTCAGGAGCTCATGGTGTCCCAGTGTCTTAAATGAGACTAGTTGTAGGAGGGTGCACATGGAAAGCTCTGATGTTGTTGGTTTGCACAGCGGCTCCTGGTTTTGGTCTGTTCTCACAGGCAGGTCACAGTTGGGTGCTCTCCTGATGGACTAACGGGGTTTTACGAGTGTGGTTAAATCTTTGGACAACATTTTCTCCTCAAACTCTGACTGCTCTCTGTCAAAGCAGGACACTGGGCGGGATCATTTTAAAGCTCTTATGGGCCATTTGCAAGCACAGACTGCGGTACTGGCTTTCTTCACCTAGCTTTGGAGGCAGAGAGAAGCATCTGGCTGTGGGTGGGCACAAAAACAGGCTGCAAATATTTTCCTTCTCCTCTCTTTTGATGAAACAAATGTAAAAGAAAGATACAATCTCCCTCATCTTGAAGCCTTCTCTTGTGTGCTGCCTCAGCAGGAACATTTGGTGAGTAAGGGAAGAGTTGTGTTTCCCTGTGAGATCAGTATGTGCTTAGATCACTGTTACTTCTGTTCACTTACATTAGGCAAGAGAAGAGAAGGCCTCTCTAGGGTTGAGAAGAAGAGGAAGAAAATTTATGCTGCATAACTCAGTTCTTTGAGGGCAGAATTCAATTTAAGGACACTGGCTGTTAAAGAAGCAGGAACTTTTCTCCTGCTCTTGTAAACAGCTTCATCCTGCCTTCCCACTGCATTCATAGACAGCTTCACTCTGCCATCCCCTTGGCATAGTGAGTTTGTAAGGGACACAGGGATGTTGCTGAGGTCAAAGAGAAAATGCTCTTTGGGATGCTGTTCACTTGACAATATTGAGAGGGAGAGAATGGTAAGAGTTGGGTAACAAGCAAGCCAGAGCCTGCTCCCGCAAGACAGGATGTGATGTTCTGCCCGTGACATGTGGCATATGTGCAGGAGCCATCAGGGAAAGGTGTTTGCTTGCAGTAACATTGCAAAGGGCAGATGCCTCATGCCAGACATGTTCAGAGACTCCTCTCACTGTCTTGTGTTTTCTGGCAGCAGAAACAGTTTGGTTCTGCTGCTGTCACCCCAGCTCCTCATATACCTTGAAGATGTTCATCAGGTCCTCAAGCCAGGCCTGCTTTGAGGTAACAAATATGCAGCAAGGCACAAAAAACGCTCATTCAATCCAGGATCTCCCTGAGGAGGGGTCATCCAATAGCTGCTAACAAACAAAAATCACGAGAATTTTCCAATAAGCAGTTTCCCAATTGCTTATTTCTCCCAGCGTTGCCAGAGAAGGGGTGAACTGCTCTTGAGGAGAGTGTTGGAAAAAACTCTGAGCTCCTGCCAGCAGCGAGCCCTGTTTGGAAACTGGATTTAAGCAAACACTGGGATGCGAAGTGGGTTAGAGTGCTGCCTGCCCTCAGCCTCCTGTGGGTGACCAAGAGACTCAGGTGACATTTGCTTTTTAGAGGAGGGCACCGAGTATGTGAGCATTGGAAATAACATCTGCTTTCTTCGCTGAGGTTTTTATCAGTGTTTGTAATCCCACATGTCTGTGAGGCTTAGGCGTGGGCCCAGGCTCTGTTCAGCCTGCAGCTTGGGAGGGGTGGATTATCCCTCAGTCTCTGGGACTCTGAAGACTGACTTGGCCACTGATTTAGGTACATGTAAAAATAGTCATCATATCAGTCCCCAAGGCTGTTCTGAGCATTTCTGTTCTCATCTCACAGTTGAACAGAAAGCACAGATGGAGAGTCATGGGTTTGTTGCAGCACTGACTTAGTGCAGGGGAACCTGAAACTGTCTCCAGAGTTTATATTTGGTTGGAGCTGCCCAAGGAGGCTGGCAGAGACCTCAAATACCCTGCTTCTAGTTTTGTGTTAGATGCTTTCTTATGTGGCCATGTCTTTTTAGTTGTGCTGTGTAGTGTGCCTGCAATGGCAGAGGGACCCCAAACCACAATATTCAGTCTGATGAGAAGCAGTGAAAACACAGCCCTCAAATCCTACAGCAGCCATAAGGGACCTTTCTGAAAATCTACTGGTGAATTATATTCCCATGTTATTATTTTCCAGTTCTGGAAAAATCCCAGAAGAGATGAGTGCGTTTGCAAAGAGTACAGTGCAGCATCCAGTGCCCATTTCACATGAGAGCAGTGAGAAAGTCTCTCGTGGTACTGATCTTCACAAGCTCCTCACGTCTGGGAGAAGAGAGGCTGTCCTGAGAGCTCTGGGTCTGATCAGCACAGGCAGAGGAGTAGGAAGAAGAAACTTTATTCAAAGTATGACATTTTTGGAAGATGAGTTAGGCAAGGACTGGAGTGTACAGCAAGGGCCAATTTCAAAACCAAATACCTGTGCCCCCTGATTTCAGTCCTGAGCTTTTTTTTCCCTCTGGAGGCACCAGTGTCCAAGCTCTCAAAGTCCTCACTTTTGGCCCTTGCAAAGCCAGAAAGTGGAAAAGCTGGCAACGTCACAAGCAACCCTGTATCTGTGAAATGTCCTGCTGGCTTTGTACATCTCAACACTTGGATGAATGGCCAAGTCCCTGGTCAAACAAAACCTGCAACAATTTTCGGGCTGACCCATCTGCAACTTGCCTTGAGAGCAAGGTCACTGCACTGAGCAGCCCTTGGGTTGGTTCTGGGATGTGCTGAGCATCTCCCCAGTGGCTCTGCTGCATCCACAACAAGCATCACTTCTGCAAGTCCAGTCCAGTGGCCTCAGGGGTCTTTTGGCGCATTCCTTCTCTAGGCCACGTTTGTGTCAGTCTCACAAGTGAGGAGTGTTGAGGATGCACAGTCTGTGCCCCCGCCTGAGCTGTCTGCAAAACTCACTCTCCTGTGGGACTGTACTAATCCCTCCTCCCCTCCCCAGGTGCAGAGCTTTAGTGCTGTCTCCCATCTTAGCTGGGAAGCTTTACACCGCTGCTATTTTTGAGAACCCCAAGTCTGTCCATATGCAGGATGTTGTTGTTAACTGTAGTGTGTATTTTTGTGGTTGAGGATGATTATGCCAGGTGAAGATGCTCCTGAAATTACCGCCTACTTCTTCCTCCAAGCTCAGTTTACCACTTCTGTTGCTGGTTTAATAGGTACATTGGAGGATCCAGAATTGGCTGCTGAAACTACAAATAGCCCCAGAGCAACGGGTGTAATTACAGCAAGGGAGGCAGAAAGAAGAGTACTTATCTCTTCCTATAGCTGTTATTCTTCTCTCAGGGGCTGGGTAGATCCTCAGATCACTTTAAATACAAACCTTTAATTGAGCTAGTAGAACAGATAGTCCTAGCATCCACCATTCACTTTAGAGGGCTATTTTTAATTCTGTCTGGTGCCCCACCTCTGGGGTTTGGTATGGAGGAAGCTTTCTTTAGCAGTAACAGATCCTCTGCACTTGGCCAGCTCACCTGGAGCTCTGCAGAGTGCTGTTTATAGCAGATTAACACAGACAATTTGCCTCCTCTTCCTTTAAATAGGAAGATGTCTCGAAAACACATTGTTCATTTAAATCTTGGTTGAGGTCTCTTTCTCAGACCCAGTTGGAGAGGTTGTGACCTCTTCATGCACAGGAGAACTTCTCTGTGACGCAGCATCCTAGGAATCCTGAAGACCTACTAGCTCTTGTCCATCTCTACTCATACCCCTTTGGGATGAGTATGGCCCCATAGGTTTCCCATGGAGGAACCTATGCCCTGCAACAGGTTCCCCCCATAGGAAAGATCTTTCTTCAGGCTGAGGCATCTCATGTGGTGGAGGAGTACATGGTGCTGTTGCACTTGTCCACAGAAGCTTATTTCTGATAACATAGTCTGAATTCTTTGCTGCATATAACCTAACTGTCCCAAGGAACCACCTCTCTCTAGGAAATTTTACACCCCTCGGAGGCTGGGAGCTGATTGTCCTGCATATCTGCCTACTGTAGCAGCTGGAGCCTGGGGCAGGTGTAATTTCTGCCTCGACCCAAAACTTGAGTTTCAGAGTAACACATGGGCCCTTTAAATTCGACTTAACACCTGCGATCAGGTGTGTGATTCTTTGGTATCACTTGTGCTGTAATAATTAACACTCTCCTATTTCCAGAGCATTCGGCAAGTATTAATTAAATCTTACTGCACCAGGGGAGAACAGGATAATATAATAGTGTACTCCTCTGACAGGTAGAGCAGCCACAAGGCAGAGTGGCAGTTGTAAGCCAGGGCTTGGGGTGGAGGGGAGTCTTGAGCAAGAGTTTCTGACACCTTTTTGCCTCTTAAAAGCTTTTGGAGGCAGATGTAGAGGTGCTCTGGTGCTTTGGGTACCCAAGTGCCTTGTGGTCCGTTCAGCGGGAGGCTGTGCCCGAGGGAATGTCTGTGTCTGATCCTGCCAAGCCCTGGGTGCTCCATGGGCACCCAGGACACAGCTAGCCCTGGGCACACGTTGGGAAAGGGGAGCTCTGCTCGGTGTATGGGACAAACGTGGGGCCGTGTTTCTGAAGCAGTGACAGCTGCCCGTGGGAAGCTCTGCTGCAGTGCTGCCATAGCGGGCAGCGCCGAGCCGGGGGGCACCCACATCCGGAGCTCTGTCCTAATGGAAAACGTGCTTGCAAAGCACAAACCAGCCTGGCCCTGCTCCCCGCCCGTAACAGCGGGGGACTGGCAGTGCTCCCAGTGTCCCCCTGTATCCCGCGGTGTATCCGGTATCCCGGCGTTATCCCGCAGTGCTCCCGGTATCCCGATCTTATCCCGCAGTGCCACCTGCCGCCTGCCCGGCTCCGCACCCGGCGATCCGGCTGCCCCCGGCTCTCCCCCGGTGTCAGCCTCTTTCTAGACACAGGAAGGCTTTGTTCCCGGTGTGTCCTGCCCATTTGCTCCTCCTTGGCATATTTTTTTTCCTCTTCTGACACGAAAGAAATACTTCTGCAGCAGGAGGAGCCGGGCAGAGAGCAGAGCAAACCGAGGTGACTGAATACCCCAGGGTGATGAGGACAGGGGCTGCTGCTCTGTCTTACAAACACTTTCCACCTGGGTGGAGGCTCTTTAGCCCAGCAGAACCCACTGCAGGTTGAGTGTTTTGAGCTGGGGTCAGAGCTGGCCCGTGCGTTGGGGCAGCTGATGCCAGTGCACAGGAAGATCCCCCAAAACCCGTCAGTCTCTGAAAGAAGGTCCAGGCTGCTGTGAGCATCTCTGGTGGTGGTGAGGTTGCTTGGATGGCTCTGTCGGTGAGCAGGAAGGTGGGCAGCAAGCGAAAGGTCTCACCTGGCTGTACCCATCTCACCTGGCTGCTGGTTTGATCTCTCCCCTCCTCACTGTGCCCAAGCCTCTGGCTCATGTCTCTCACGCTGGGGTCCCCAGGGTGTCCTGGAGCTGCTCGCAGGCCAGCAAGTGCTCGGGAGCGGTGGCCTGTGCTGACCCTGGCACACGGGTCGGTTCTTGTCCCCCCTGTGCAGGAGCTGACTCTGCCTCGGTCGACCCCTTGGTGCTGGAGCAGTATGTCGTGGTGGCGGACTACCAGAAGCAGGAGAGCTCCGAAATCAGCTTGTGCGTGGGCCAGTTGGTGGATATCATTGAGAAGAACGAATCAGGTACAGAGAGTTTGGCTTGGCAGAGGGCTTTGGGTCTGCTCTGTGTTGCAGAGCAGGGGTAGGAATAGCAATCCTGTATTCTCAGTGTTTTTCTAATAGGGCCTTAAGCAAAACAGCCTCCAGGCACCTCACAGGGATGTCCTTGGATGGTGAACTGAGGTGGGACGTGGAGGAAGAAGCTTTGGTGTGTATGAGCACAGACAAGACTTCAGAGCTGTCTCTAGGGGAAGGGTCTGACTATCCATGTGCTGAGCGCCAGGCACCGTCCATCTTCTTCAGTCTCTACTTTGTGCTTCTTTGTGCTGAAAAACTTGGCCGATGGGTCCTGAGGACAAAAGCCATTCCTGAACTTGGCAGGCTTGTTTTATTGACAGAGGGGGACGCTCTCATGGTGCCCATGAAAGCTCCCATTGTGCACTCACAATTCCTGCCTCCGAACACAGCAGGGCAGGCAGCCGAGCTATTCGCTTGCTTCAAAACTTAAACTTGCTCTTAACCTCTGCAAAGGGATCGAGTCAGGTCGTGGGCCCAGATTCTGCAGTTTGTTGAAAAGGGGAATTCATTCCCTGAAGTTTACAGAAGTTGCTTGAGCAGGGGTGGGGGGGAGTTAAATCGTGAAAATAGATTTTAAAATTCTGGAAAACTGGTCCCTGGAGGATCAGTTGCACCAGCAGCTGTGTTTGAGAATGAGAAAAATAAAAGCAACCCTGAAGCAAATGAAACCTATTAGCACAGCTAGTTCAAAAGCAATGAAAAATAATTTATTTATCAAAGGTCAGCCCTGATTTTCCCTCCCATGCAGGTAGCTGATTCCCTCCCCAACAATCTAGTTGTTTTTCTAAATGATTCACTGGTGAGGTTCTGAGGATAATACTCAGTCTTTATTTTTTTCACCTAAAGACACAAATAGCTTGTGCTTTTAATAACTGAAGAGCACACACTTATTTTGATTGGACACACAGGGTGGCCCAGAATTGCTTGTGGCCACTGTGGAGCTGGCTGGGTTTCCACTGGGAGAGCTCATGTTTTAATTCTGCAGTTGCTCTTGGCTTTTCAATTTTGCTGTTTCCACAAATGTAAAGAAGGCAAGCACAGCAGGAGTCAGCTATCGATTCGCAGACAGGGTATTCATCTCTGCTAATTAGCCTGGGCTCGCTGACCCAGACTGAGGGAAAATGAACCATGAAGGGGGAAAAAAAAAGTAGAGCAAATGCAGTGGCTGGAGCCTTTCGACTCTGAGAGCCTCTCCTGTTTTTCCTGGGGAGACAATTGTACATTTCGATGTCATTCAGCTGCAGTTGTCCCATGCTGCTGTCTGTGCTCCCTTTCAGATAGTGCTTGGCTCTTTTGCTTTGGGGCCACCCCAGCTTCCTGTGTAGGCAGCAAGGAAGGGTCACAGCCCCCCCAGACTCATGGTTTGGGAGAGGAGGGAGTTTTTGGCTGGTGTGAGCCCTTGGCTGAGCCACCTGCTGTTTTTTTATTCTCAGGCTGGTGGTTTGTGAGCACATTGGAGGAGCAAGGCTGGGTGCCGGCAACCTGTCTAGAGGCCCAGGATGGAGTCCAGGACGAGTTCTCAATGCAGCCTGATGAAGGTAAGAAGCTGCTGGAGACATCTACGCCAGCTTCTTCCTGCTGAACTGCTCAGAGCTCCTGGCAGCACTGCATCACCCTCCCTGAATTGGGCAGGGGAAGGACAAACCCACACATGCTGCCCACAGTTGTCCTGCCTGCCCAGCAGCTCCAGTGCTGCAGCAGGAGTGGGGCAGCTGGATGCTGGCAGTGTGACTCCTGGCCTCCCTGCTCCCCCACAGAAGGGGCTGAAGGTGGCACCTCCAGGGAATGCTCACTCCTGCCACCTAAGTACCTCCTTTAGGCCCCAGGGAGCTTTTACCTGCACTGGAGGAGGAGCAAAGCCCAGGTCCTTGGACAAATCACGTCTTCAACACATGCAGAACAAAGAGCATGCCTGAGCTCACGTTATGGGAAGAGCAAGGTTGCAGCCTTTGCTTAAACCAAATCTGAAATGCCCTTGGAGAGAATATCCTTCATGGTGACCACTGTGTGCTCAAAGCAGTGCAGCAGCTGGCTCAGCCTCTCCTCTGGACAGGTAGAGGTGGGAGGGGGGCTCAGACTGGGGAAGGGCCCCAGAGGGCTCCAGGTGAGAACAGTCTCTGTACCACACTCTGGTGTCAGCCCTGTCTCTTCTTGGGCCTGAAGTGCTGCCTGCTTACATCCTCTCTTGTCCTTCTCCTGCTTCCCCAACATGCTCTTCCCAGTCCCATGGAGATACTGGTCTCTGCCCAGGCACGTTGGCCGCCGTCGGACTCTTGGGGACTTGTACACCAGTGGATGGGGTCAAGGTGGACTTCACAGAGACTTTCTTGGCTGCCCATGTTTTGTGCTTGGAGCCTTGTTGTGTGCACGTTTGTTTGCTTTGCATGTGATGAGCCCTGCTTGTGTCAGTCCACAGTGTGTGCCATACTTGCTCCTCATCCTTCCATGAGGACTGCTCATGTCCACATCCCTTTCCTCTATCAGCTGTTCCTTCTCACGATTTGAGGCTTGTTTTGGATTCAGAGACTGGAGTTTCTGCTTTCCCCCAGCATGTGTACACAGGCTTCTTCCAACTGCTGCCTTAGTTCCTGTAAAGGAATGGCCTGGGATTGCTGCCTCACATGGGGTCAGGAGGAGAAAAGCCAGCTTGGTCTTGCTGGATGTGACAGGACATTCTCTGCTTTAACTCCTTTGCATGAAGTGGGTGGGAAATCAGGTGCTTCCAGAGCTGTGCTCCTCACAGAAGAAAAATCCAGGAAACCTGCATGGTGGGGATATATGAATGTCCAGGTGTGGATTTTGGAGGCAGATTTTTCTCCAAATATCCTCCACCCTATTGTGGCACAGCTTAAGCACACAGCAATTATTTCCCTGTGTTTCTTCCAGACAGGACAGGACAACGTGAGAGAGAAGGGTGGATGGATGGATGTTTGTCTGACATGTTGTCTGCATGGTTGTTAGGATGTTTCCCCTTCCTTCTGAAGCGAACATCCATGCATATCCCTGCTTAACATTCTTTGGTGTGGTGGATAGAACATCAGACTTCTCCAGCCTCCACACATGGCTTTGACCAATGTCTTGGGGATGCAGCTGTTGAAAAGGGAAGTTCCTGTAGGCCTGCTGCTGTGGAGTGGTTTGAGAGCTGTGTGTGAGGAGTTGCTCCCTGATGCCCATGGGGTTCCTCTCGCCTTATAGAGGACAGTTCTTCTTCAAGGACTTTGAGAAAGAAATTTGAACTGAAATGGATGCATGGAAGAGCTTCTGTGACAAGCTGTAAAAAGACAAGTCTTTAGTCCTAAGGGAGAGGAGTAACTGTTTTAGACAACTTCTTGGGTCAGAGTAGCTCTCCAAAATTTACATTTCCAAATGCAGCTGTGTTTGTTTTGAAATATATTTCACTGTCATTTCTCTTTGGATCGGTTGTGTATCCCTTTGTGTTTGCACCTAAGTTACAACAAGAATTATCATTTATATTAAGCACTTTATAACCATTTTTTGACTGAGTCCAGGTTTCCATGAAACCGTATCTCCATGAAACCGTGCTTTCTTTCCAACAGAGGAGAAGTACACTGTTATTTACCCCTACACTGCAAGGGACCAGGATGAAATCAACCTGGACAAGGGAGCTGTGGTGGTGGTGATCCAGAAGAACCTGGAGGGCTGGTGGAAAATCAGGTACTGTCCCTACCTCTTGCTCTTCCCTGGCTCTGCAGCTGAGGCTGTGCAAAGCAGAGACCCAGTGTGTGTGGTATGTACCCAAGGGCAAGTCTGGGGCGCTGAGGAGGGCAGAGTACCAGAACTCATTTCTCTCCATCCCTGCAAAGACCAGTTGGAATTCCAGCACAGCTTTGGTTGAGAATCTTTAAAATCCCCTGATTTCCTGTGCTGGGAGGTGGACTGCGTCACAGCATCACATGCCCCAGCAGTGCAAAGGGAACTGGTGTGAGAACGTTACGTCACGTCCTGCTGATGGGAAAACCAGTGAGTGTCTCAGGGGCAGCCTGGATCCTCTGGCTCTGTTCGGATGCTCCTGCAGAGAAGGGCCATTGTCTGGGCCAGGTCTGCTGTGTGCAGGGTATGCCGAGGCCAAAGGCTCCAAACCATCCTGAGCTGATAGTTGTTTTCTGCTGGAAGCTCATTTTCTCATCTGTGGTCCAGCAAACGGCTGGACTTGATTGGAGTGGGAGCACTGCTGCAATTTTCTTAACCTTACACTGAACCCATGGTCTTGGCAGCAGCTAAGCCCCAGAAACACATCCATTGACTATTGAAGCAGAGGAGAGCTGCCACAAGAGCTCTAAAGGCTATTACAAGCTCAGTAGTTGGTGCCATCGGAATGTAGTGGCTGCAGCCCATCCAGTGAGGAGAGTCTCCCGCATGGCCAGGAGACTCTGCGGATGTGGTTTTTTGATCAGGTCACGGGGCTGGTGTCTCTCCTAAACAGATTTAGAGCAGGGAAGGATCCAGGCTGCTGGTGCTCAGGCAGAGGGTTTGTGCTTTCTCCAAAGACCAGGTACATCGATCCAGCAGCAGCCATCTGCTTTTTCCCTCTGCTTCCCCTGCCAGTGTGCTTCATTCCTGAACTGCTGCCATTGCTGAGGTGAAAAGAAAATAGGGTTTCACACCGTTCCCAGCCCTTGTCCTGCTGGCTGTGGCCAGCTTGTGTGGGGGCATTAGTCATGGCTGGAGCTCTCCGGATGCCCACGTGCCACCAAGCACCCAGTGAGCTCATACTGCCCGGGACAGGCAGTATCTTCAGTCAACATGGGAGCTATGGCTCCAGGGAAGTCCAGCGGCTCCACACCACTTGGGTGGAGCACAGGGCATTGCTCCTCTGGGAAGGGCTCACAGCCCTGGTGCAACACGGGGAGTCTGTGCAGTGACGTTGCCATTCTTGCCTCCACAGGTACCAGGGCCAGGAAGGCTGGGCCCCTGCCTCCTACCTCAGAAAGGGGAATGGAGATGTGTTCTCACAGAAGCTGGGGCCGGGCTCCTCTGCTCATTCATGTGCCTTGGATCTGGATGGCATCTCCCGGCAGCAGGTCGTGGCGAGCCGAGAGAAGGATGGGCTCGCTGGGCAGAGGGATGGGAGGTTCGACAGCCGCCCCCTGCCCAACGCCGACATCCGACGCAGTAAGTGGCCGGTCAGGGGCAGGTGGGTGGTGGCTGGGCTGGGAGCACAGCCTTCCCTGCAGCTTTTGAGTGAGGTAATGGGGTGTGAGGCAGGCAGAGGCTTGCAGGGGCTGTGAGTTCTGCAGCAAGGTCTCCCAAAGGGTGTCACTGCGCACACGGGTGGGGCACAGGCACAGAACTGCCCAGGGACCTGCTGAGGGTCAGCACATGGAATGGGGATCACCTCCTAGGCTGCAGATTCGGCTGGAGATGCTCTCCTCTCAGAAGCTGGGGCATCTGAAGGGAACCTATAAGAAAGAGGGAGAGGGACTTGTTATGACAAGGACAAGAGGGAATGGCTTCAAACTGACAGAGAGTAGGTTTAGATTAGATATTAGGAAGAAATGCTTTCCTGTGAGGGTGGTGATGCCCTGGCACCATTTGCCCAGAGAAGTTGTAGATGCCCCATCCCTGGAAGGGTTCAAGGCCAGGTTGGATGGGGCTTGGAGCAACCTGGGGTAGTGGAAGGTGTCCCCATGGCAGAGGGGTGGAATGAAATGATCTTTAAGATCCCTTCCAACCCAGGCGGTTCTGTGATTCTGTGGTTCTATGATCTTAACCCCTCTGCAGGCCACATCTTCTGGGTCAGTCTTGCAATGCAAAAGCAGTTTTATGTGGTCACCTCAGATGCATTTCCCAGCAACAGCTGAAACCTGGTTTCCTTTCCCTTCCTTTCCCCTCCCTTCCCTTGAAACCTGGGTAACCTCTGCTACTCAGAGTGCCAGGCAGACAGATTCTTCCTTCGTGTTTCTTTCCCCTGAGGCAGGTTTGGTCCTTGCCTTTCTGTTTTGTCTTGTCTTTTGCAAACACACATGTGACCAAAAGCCAGGAGCTCAACAGCATCTGGAATTCTTCCTCCACAGAGTCACCAAAGATGAGGCAGAGGCCACCTCCCCGCCGAGACCTCACCATAGTAAGTGCCAGCTGATGGAGGAGAGCAGCAATGGCAAAGAGAGTGGGAGAAGAGCACTAAAAGAAGCTCTGGTCACTGGTTATTCTTTGCCTGAGATCTTGCCCCTGTCCCTGGCTGTGTTAATGTGTGTCTCTGCAGGCTGGTGGGCTGTGGGGATGTTGTGTCACACCTGCTGTAGAAACACACTGATTTGGTTTTCTTTTTTCTGGTCACAGCCACGTGGTTTGAACCTGCCTAAACCTCCTGTCCCTCCTCAAGTGGAAGAGGAATATTACACCATCGCTGATTTCCAGACCACCATTCCTGATGGCATTAGCTTCCAGGCAGGAATGAAAGTAGAGGTGAGACTGTCGTCTTCCCTTCCCACATCTTCACATCAGTGCAGTGCTCCTGACTCCCAGGAGGGAGCTCCCCTTCCAGGCAGGGAGGATCTGCTCACCATGGTATTCTGGATGAAAAGCAGGCATAGTGGTACATGTGATTGCCTCTGTGTAATGTTGACATCCCAGGACTCTCTTAGAGTGGGAGAGAAACCTGTATGAGCTCACCAGACTTTGGAGCCCAAGATGCTCTTGGCAGCCTTCTGTCCCCGAGGCATGGGTGCTGTGTTTGAGCTAATGGAAATTAAAACCAAACCACAAATCAGGTTAGTGATGGTAGTTTTTTCCTTAGTTAGGCCAGGTGTAAAGTTAAAAGCACTTCCAGAACCGCTTTCCTGGCACATGCTCTTTGCTGGCAGAATCCCTCTCTGCAGATGGGATTTTGCTTTCTCCACGTGCTGATGTGATTTATCCCTCTCTAAGAGGATTTTTTCCTTTAGGGCTGCCCCAGTCAGCCCCTCCCAGGCCCCAGCCCCACTCCCGGAGCTGCAGAGACTGGACGGTGTCCGATCCGTGCGGCATCGCTGCCGGTTGATCGCTCCAACAGTGCCACGCAGTGGCCGCCGCCAGCACCCGGCATCCCGCTCCCGGGGACAGCTCGGAAACAGCTCCTTGCCGCGGCTGTTCCGTTCCTCAGCTCCGTGGCACACAGGTCTCCTTCCCTGGCAGAGGTCATGACCAAGTTCCTCTCCCATTAGATGCCAATGCTGTGATTCCATGGTTTTTGGCTGGAGAGCCGCCAAGGCCATGTGCCACCCTGACATCATTTCAGAGACACCCTTTTGTGCAGAGTGAGATCTCGCATGGATGTCTGAGGTTTCCTTTCCCCTCGGCAGGTTATTGAGAAGAACCTGAGCGGCTGGTGGTACATCCAGATCGAGGAAAAGGAAGGCTGGGCCCCCGCCACCTTCATCGATAAGTACAAGAAAACCAGCAATGCGTCCCGGCCGAATTTCCTGGCTCCGCTCCCCAACGAGCTGGCCCAGCTCCGGCTCGGTGACGCCGCGGCCGACGGCAGTGGCAGCGAGGAGGCGACGGGGCCATGCCGTCCTCCTAACGGTACGGACTGCAGTGGGAGGTGGGCCAAAGACTGGAAGGGGCGGGAGGCTCCCGAGAGCGGGGACCTTTCCTTTGCTGGGGGCTATGAGGAGATCTCAGACCGTGACACAGAGGAGAAGCCCAGCCTGCCGCCCAGGAAGGAGTCCATCATTAAATCAGAGGGCGAGTTACTTGAGAGGCAGAGACCTCCCCCCAAACCCCCAGGCGTGATTTTGCCCATGATCCCACCCAAGCAGTCGGCAGCCCCAAAGGACAGCAAGAAGCCAGAGCTCAAACCAGAGAAGGGCAAACTCTTCCAGCTGAAAAACGAAATGGGACTGGAATGTGGACATAAGGTGTCAGCCAAGGAGGTGAAGAAGCCAAACCTCCGGCCCATAGTCAAGCCAACCAAGCCAAAAGCTGAGCCTGTGGAGGACAAACCTGAGCCCATCACCCAGAATCCGTTCTTGAAGTCTAGACCTCAGATCAAGCCAAAGCCCGCTGCATCCCCCCGGACAGACCCACCTCCAGCTGATGATAAACTGGACATTTGCAGCCTGCGGAGCAAGCTTAGACCTGCAAAGTGCCCAGAGAAGCCCCCTGAGCAGGACACTGCTGCCAGTGAAATCTCCTTCAGTAATGCCGTGGTCTCTTCGGAGGCTCCAGGAAGGTTTCCAGAGCGACCAAGCATGGACAGCAAGCCCCTGCCCAAGCTGGACAGCTATGCCACAAAAGAGGCACTGCCCAAATCTCCCCTGGGCCCAGCAAACACCCCGTGTGCCAGGGACGCCCCACCGCAGCGCCCCATTGTGCCACCTCGCAGACCACCCCCTCCCAAGAAAACAGGGGGTCCTGCCCCTGGTCCCACAGTGGAGCTGAGGGCCCCAGCACGGGAAGCACCCGAAATCAGGTCATCAGCGGTGCCAGGGAGGCCCATGCTGGTTCCTCCGAAAGCCAAGCCCTTCCTCTCTGCCTCCATCCAAGATGAAGCCAAAGCAAAAAGCAGCGTAAGCCCAAAGGTCATTTCCAAACCAGTGGAGAGAGGGGAACCCAGGGAGAGGACCTCAGCCCCTGTCTCCAGCCTGGATATTACCAGGGAAGCTCTCTATGTGGCAGTGGCGGATTTTGAAGGCGATGAGGAGACCAACAGCTTTAAAGAAGGGACTTTGTTTGAAGTTCGCGAGAAGAACAGCAGCGGCTGGTGGTTTTGCAAGGTCCTGACAGGGGGACCCTGCTGGGAGGGCTGGATCCCTTCCAATTACCTACGAAAGAAGCCGTAGCCACTCCTCTGCTTGCACGGCTGGAGGTTCCCTGGTCTCTCACCTGAGTATTTAATTAGCATATTAATTTATAGCTTTCTGTGAGGCTGGCTTTAAAAGGAAAGATAATAATTGAGATCCCACACATCCCAGCCGGTGTCTGTTGGCAGCAGCGTGGAGGATGCAGCTTGGCCTCCCCTCCCCACCCGTGTGTTCCCACCCACCCTCCTCCCCACATTCTCCCAAGGACTTGGCTCCTGTGCTATCCTGGCAGCCTAGATATGCAACTGGAGCTGTCCTGGCCAAGCTTCGTGGTATATGATGGCTCCCATGGTTCTCTGTGCTCAGGAGATGGACCTTGATAGATATTTTGCCACCTGTACCCTGAATTAAAGTAGTCAGGTGGAATGGTACCAACAAAGGAAATCTGGATGCACAGAAAGATTTGCCTTTCCCTGAAGCTCAGGGTCACGGTCAAATGTTGTAGGTCACCTCGCTTAGTCCAGGTGTGTGGCAGAGCCATAGGGAATATGGCAAAAAGGAGGAATGATTGCTGAGAAGAGAATCCCTGTAGCTCTGTCTGCATGTGCAGGCACAGGCATTGCCCAGTGAAGGGCTGTGCCTTGCTCCACCCACACATGCCACGGGACCCTCCCTGCTCTGCGATGACAAGTGTTGACTTAAACATCCTCCTGATGGAAAAAAATAGAGAGAAATACACACACGCACATGCATCCAACAGGTCCTCTCTGTGCTGATCCAGAACGCCATGCAGGCTTCTCCCCTGCAGTACCGCAACCAAACGTCAGAGGGGTTTTGCTGAAGAATACTATGCAAGGCACAGAGGACCAAAATGACCCCAAAAGCCCTGGAAAAGGGATGCTTTGCTTTCCTTCCCACACAGACTGCCCTGCTTGTTGGACTAGTAGGGGACCACCCCTTCCCACGACCCACTGAGCTTCGGCGGGCTGGCGGGCAGCAGCCAGGAGGTGGGTCCTTCCATAGGTGCTGATATTATCAAGTGCAATCCACAATGTGGGAGTTCAGCTCCTCATCACAACCAGTTGTGAGGTGTGTCTGGTGCTCAGGGGGTGCCTACCCTGTTTGTCACCCCACCTGCCTGTCTTCCAGGTCCTTTCATTTCACTCTGTGTGACAGGTTGTTTGGGGGACTTCCCGTCAAGCAGAGCCTGGGATTTTTCAATGCTGACATCCTTGCCTGCCAAGCCTAATTTTGCCCACAGTGTTGCTTATCCCAGCAGCAGTATGAGCATGGATGAGCTGTCATTCTCAGTGCTGGTTTCTTCCCTTCTGTCCTTGTCTAACTTGCAGGTTCAGGGCCACATTTCTTTCCAGAAGAGCTTTAAACCTGGTTGTTGATGGGTATCACAGAATAGTTGGGGTTGGAAGAGACATCTGGAGGTCATCCAGTCCCACCCCCCAGCCAAGAGAGGGTCAAGTTTTGTGTTGACCAAGCCCTGTTGCCCTCTCTAGTCTAATTGCAAGTGTGAGTGCTGCAGCCACATTGTTTTGCTGCTGAAAATAATTACAGTTTTCCCTCTAATTTTAAGCTGGCAGAATTGAAGCAGTGTTCTCCACTCCTCCAAATGCTCGCTTCCTTCTCTGTCCCATATTTTCTACTCTGAAAATGTAGAGTTGAAGATCCCCCTGTCTGCATATAGAATGAAAATGGTGGTGCCTGTGACCAGGATCGTTCTGGGACAGTGATGGAGCAGTTTGTCCCAGCACTGGTTTGATCTGATAGAGAAGTCCTGACCATCCCAGTCCGGCCTCATCCAGAAATGCTAAGATTCAATTTTAGCCGTGGGAATTCGTGTGCCCCATTCTCCAGTTGATTCCTCTCCCTCCCACCTGTGGTTTTCTCTGATGGCACATCAGCCTCTGATCAGAGTGACTCACCTGAGCTGGCAAAAAGTGATCCATTTGCAACCCAATCCAATAACAAAGCTCCTTGCATGGCACATTCCGAGTTGTTGATGTGCTCCTGGGAGAGTTGCAGGGTGGGTTGGGGTAGCAACACTGCCTTCACTCTGCACATCACTTGCTCCAGTAAAGCCTTTATGCTTTGGAAAGGAGTGGGGACAGGATGAGTTAAGCAGAGCTGCTCATCAGCCAAATCCAGTCCCTTCCATATCTGGGGAAGGGGCTGGACCTGTATCCCCCTGTCCACTCTGGTAGTTTCATGCAGGGGTGAAGGGGCTTTATGTCCTTTTCTCGGGCACTGTGCCCTTGCTCTGTCTTTGCTGAATGGCCTTTTAATCTCAGAATTGCCTCTTCTTGCTCTCTCTGAGACCTCACTGCCCTGGCTTTCCTCAGAGAGGACTGTGCCATTTGTGTGGCCTCCGCACTGAGGGCTATTCCCGCTTCCCTCCCAGACTGAACCTCAGAACTGGTAGTGCTTCGTTTTGCTAACACAAGTACTGTATTCAGCTCATTGAGCACGTGACAGAATCGCTCCCTTGCTCCCAAAGAGCTTCCAAGAGGGCAGGGTGAGTGCCCAAGGGGGGGATGACACTCAGTATGTGCCAACACCTGCAGCCTTACCCCTTCCTACCACTCTTCTGTCTGTGAAGGCACTGCAGGCTGGACAACTCCTGTCGGGAAGATGCCAAGAGCCATTGGGCTGGCAGGGCTCTGCCCCTATCTGATACATCCCCCCCAGTTCAGCCATGTGTGCCCCAAGCCAGGCTGTGCCTCCTCTGTACCTCGCACGTCAGATGCAGCCGAGCTCCCCGACTACCTCGTGAGGAGGAGGAGGGCAACCACAAGTACCCCAAGCTTGCCCAGGGGGTGCATCACCCCATCAGCCAATGACCAACTGCCCAGTGCAGCGCCAGGGTCGGGGTTTGTGACAAGGGGGGACATCACCATGGCTTGGGGCCCATGAGCCGGGTGTTGGGGACATGCCACAGTTTGGCACATCCCCAGCGGGCTGTCAGCCCTGCTGTGCCCTGCTCCTCACAGGCTCCCTAATCCTCCCCAAACCCATTTGTTTGTCCGTGTCTCGCTATATTATGTAAGTGTGTATAAATCTACATTACTGTGGGCGGGTGGGGGGCAGCAGAAGGTAGATGTAGCTGTGTACATGCCTATCTATACTTTCGCCTTTATGGGATGGATTTTTTTTTTTTATTTGGTGGGTTTAGGATTTTTTGGGGGGATAGGGAGGGCTGTTTTCTTTTTTTTTAAGAAATAAAAAGAAACTGCTTGACTGGTTTCAAGCACCTTAGTGAACCCGTGTGTGGCTGGTGTAATTCTGGGGTGCAGCATGGTGTGCTGCTCTCCTGTCCAGAGCAATGGCAGCTCAGCCCAGGGAGCTGGTTTGGAGTTTGACGTGTTCCATCTGTCCTGGCAGCTGTGGCTGTGCTCCCCCATGCAGCAGTGCCTGGGAGTGGTGAGGGGTATGGGTACCCTGGCAGGTCCTTGGGTCTTGCCCAAACTTTGATGGGTGTCCCAGCAAATGAGCTGGTGTAGTACAGCAG
Organism: Cephalopterus ornatus; assembly: GCA_013396775.1. Lineage (NCBI taxonomy): Eukaryota > Metazoa > Chordata > Aves > Passeriformes > Cotingidae > Cephalopterus > Cephalopterus ornatus. Next base: position 171,007 of record VZRE01002390.1, read on the forward strand.
TTCCATTACTGTGATCTCAAGGGAGCAGAGTCTGGTGATTTTGGGAAGTGGAGAGAGAGAGGGACTACCCATCTTCTGGAGGGGCTCTTGGGCGTTCAGGCTGGCCAGGGAGTGGAGCTGCAAGGTTCAGGCAAAAGAAGGATTGGACTGCAAAGCCCAAGTGCCTTCTGGCAGAAAGCTGTGGTGTTGCACACAGGCAGTGCTTTGTAAGGAGTGGGAAAGAAGTGGGGCAAAAAAGAATTGCCAGCTTGCACTGGCCCAGCTTACCACCTGCCAGCCTGGGACATGCAAGCCCTGTCCGTGCACAGCCCCAGCTGTCAGGTGCCAAGGACCCCCAGCAGGGCTGTGCAGGCAGCAGGTACCAGCCTGGTGCCTCCACATTGGGAACCAAGGAATTCTCTCCTTTGCTCCTGTTAAAACAAAGGAATAGTCCCAGCCACTTTTAGGAATAAGTCCTGGAACAATCAGACCTATTTCACTCCCCTTCTTCAAACTTGGGAACTGATTCCCCTATCAATATAATCCAAGGATGGGGAAGAAAAGAATTCAATCTCGTTCAAATAATGTTATCAATCATGTAGTATCAGGGCCCATCTTGTTTCAGACAGCTGTGTTCACTCAGCTGCCTGCAGCTCGTGCCCCATGCCATGACCACGCGTCTGCCCACCAACGCTCTGTCCAGGGCTTGTCCATCAGCACCCCAGCCCTGATGCTGCCACTTGCCACCCAGCAGCAGGTGAGTGCACCAAGGAGAAATTCGGGGCTTGCGACATAGCCTGGAGTACTGCACTAACGCGGCCATGTGGAGCCCAGCCCTTCTCGGGCAGCTTGTTGCAAGTGCCAGGCCACATCTCATGGACACACTGCTCCTGGCTCTGAGCAGTGCCAGCTGCTGCCCAAATCTGTAGTACTGGCACAGAGCTGGCCTTCGGCCACTGGAGGCTCAGTTTCAGCTGATACCTGTGTCACAGCACTCACGTGCAGGGGGTGGGAGTGGGCAGTGGTTCTCCACGCTGCCCCTGGGGTTTGGGCCAGCAGGGGCTGGAACAGCTCATCACATCAATGTGAAGTGTGGTGCAGAGCTCCTCCATGGCCTGAGACTGCCAACATTGGCCTGTTGGTATCCCAGATGGATCAGTTCTGTGGATAAAGTGGGACAACAGAGTGTATAAAAAGTATTTTAGTATAAATAGCCATTGTCGGGCTGCTTCACCACCTGTGGCGAGCGAAGGGTTTTGTGTGAACACTTAACTCTGGCCGTGTGCTTGCCAGGGCAGAGTTATGAATGAATTTTTCCACTCCACATTAAACCACATCTGAGGCTGCTTGACTGGTGTCTGGCTTCAGCAGGCCACATTTTGGGATATAAACAGTTTACAGAGCAGCCTTCTGTTGGCCTCTGCTTGTGAAATAAAGAGCCAGGCACTGCTAAAAAAAAAAAAAAAAAAAAAA
>VZRE01002390.1:172481-206044 GCA_013396775.1 Cephalopterus ornatus
GAAAAGAAGCAGCAGCCCTTCTGCTGTGTCTGCATCACCCCTCACTGGCCAGCCACAGTCCCCAGGCTGCCACAGCCCCAGCACAGGCACAGGAGTGGGATCAGGCTGGCATCTGCCTTGCTTGAGATCGGGTAAGAAATTTGGGGCACTTCTTGATGGCATCTACCACTGAACCCTTTCACCTCTGTAGCCCTAAAATACACCCTGCCTGCCAAACTTGCAAGTGTTTGCAAAGTCAGGGTAGCCAGAAAAGCCTCTTACACTTCCCAGCCCATCAAGGGACTGAGCAGCCACTGGGCTCTTTTAGACATTCTGGAGCACTCTGTACAAGCCAAAGTTTTATTTGTTTCATAAACAAGTAAAATTATATTAATGTAAAACAGGTAAATGGACAAAAGGAAAACACACAGCACTGAACACAACACTATAGAGTACTGACATGTAGAAGTGCAGTTCCCTCCCTCGTGCGATGCCCTCCCTCCCCCGGCCCCCCAAAAGATTTGCTTGAAAAGCCTAATACAGAGGTCCAAAATCTGATTCAGCTTAAACAAGATGTACAGGTCACAGTATGGAATCATAAAGGTAACGACAAGAGAGTAACTGTCTCAGAAAGGGGGAAGGTAAAAGAGTTCCCCAATCTCTTCTCTTTCTTCCTTCCTTTTTTCCTTTTTTTAAATTTTTAAACAAAGAGGTTAAGGAGGAGAGGGGGGAAAATCCATGGAAATAAACAGTTTTTCACTCCAGTATATATATATATATATATATGTGTGTGTGTGTATATATATATATATAAAGCAGGATTCTCAGTGAACACAAAATTCTATAAAACTACCATTGATCTGTGTGGTTTTCTCCCCCACCCCATCTTTTTTTTTCTTTTTAAAAGTTGCTTTAAAAAGGATAAAAAGTGCACAGACACCCCTATAAGGCACAAACAGATCTTCTGTACAAATCATGTATCATTGGACTGTTTAAAAAAAATATCAATACGAATACTAACAACTAAATCTGAAAGAGGCTACCTTTTCCTGGACATCTTTTTTTTTTTTTTTGAGGCCTATTTTGGAAAATTCCTGTTGCTCTCAGATAGGCAGGGTGACACATCCACTGCTCTCACGTCCTGTTTGCGTCTTGGCGGTGCTCCAGACCCTGTCTGAACTGATTCCCTTGCTGGCATCACTGGGTGCTGCCCTTCTGGAAACTGGTCTTGGCTGCTACAGCAAAAATTCAGCCTCTGCAATGTGTCCTGAACAGCTCAGGCCCAGCCCGGGGTGGATTTGGTATTTCTCCTTGCTGGCTTAAAAATACAAAAGAGAGCTACACCAAAATAAACCCTACCCCAGGCGTGCACCAATCCTGCTCACTGAGGACCTGAGGTGTCGGCCAAGCAAACGGGCTCTGCTCTGCTGGTGTGGCTGTGTGCAGTGACCAAAGGGACTGGGCACCCCTGAAACTGGGACAGCAGCTCCAGGGATGGCCACTGGTGCCCACAAGCCCAGACCTGATCCAGGCTGGCATCGCTCGCGGTGGATTCTGACAGCTTCCCTTGAATTCCTCATCATGCAAAGGCTTCCCACTGCAGGGGGAAGTCTGTCCCCAGGCAGGCACCGACCCACCTGGCCCTTCATCCCGTGCTGACATACCCTGCCATGGTCGTGCCCTTGGTGCTGTGCCCACCAACCGCAGCCGGACCCTGACCTGCCAATGTGGCACCCGGGAGGTCTCTAGGAAGGCAATGCCTGGGCAGAGGGCAGCTAGGAGATCCAGGCAAGGCTCCAGATGCAGGGAAGCTGCCCTTACTACCTCCTTTAGCAAAGGTGTGAGTGAACTCATGCCGCAGTCGCGGTGCCAGTGGCTCTGCTGAGGGCTGAGCACACTCGGCGGTGGCACAGCCAGTGCCATCAGCCAGGTTTCCAAAAAGGGCTCTGCAAAGCCAGTGGGCCCTTGTGCCGATGCAGCAGGGCAATGGCTGAGAGATCTCACTCTAGAGCAGCCTCTCATTTACACACAATTAAAATGTTCATCAGTTCTTAAAGGAAAAAACGAAAGGTTTCCCCGTGCCCTGTGAAGTGGCAGGCACAGCCCGCTGCAGGAGAAGGAGCGGCTCTGCTGGGTGTGCTCTCCATGACGGCAGCACAGGGCTGGCTGCTGGTCAGTAACCAAACACAGCTCTCCTGGCACAGCCAAACCACCACCTGGGCAGCCATGCACCCACAGCTACCGGCACCTTGGAGGAGAGAGGAAATGGCCAGGCAAGATGACAGGCACTGACAACCTCAGGCTGCCCCTCTGTGCCCAGAAGCCTTGAAATGTACAGGAGTTGCTATTCTGCTTTTTTCTTTTTCGGACTAAAATTGCACCTTTCTGAAAAAGCCATTGTTATGTAGCACATGGTCACTGAGCTGCAATACCAGCCTCTCTCTCGTCCTCCCATTTGCATCCTCTCTCTTGTTCCCTCTCAGACCAGCTGGAAGCTGGTCAGGTTCAGGCTGAAGGACTGGACAGGAGCTGTGCAAGTGGGCAGAGGGCAGAGGACGGAGAATGGAGAACACCTCCTGCCAGAGCCACAGGGAGGAGGACACTGAGCTCCTTGCACCAGTCCTGATGCTGCATACTCAGATGCTGCCCAGCTCAGCCAGCTGCTGCCTGTAGCTGTAACATCACCCCTGAAACCCATTTAAGTCCCAGCATCTACTAATAGCCCCAAAGCCGCCTTCTTTCCTACTCTAAGTAAAGCCAAGTGAGATAGATCCCTGTTTTTCTCAACAAGTTCTCATCTACTGTTGAGACCCAGCTGTGCTGGAAAACCTGGAAAGGCAGGAGAAAGAGCAGGTAAGATCAGCACATACACAGTCCTCAGAAAAAAGGTGAGCCTGCTGGGACTGGGTCAGAAATTAGTTTCTCACCACAGGCTCCAAAAAGTCCCCGTAGTGGGGCAGGAGGAAAGTTGAGCCCTGCCATGGCACTGGCTGGAGGGGAAGGTCTAGGACAGGTCTAGCCAGGCAGGATGGGGTAACATGGCAGCTTTGCCACCTGCCAAGAGGCCAGAGCAAAATGCAGGTGTGTGTGCCTGGAGATGGCAAACACCATCACAGCCAGGACTGCAGTGTTCCCATCCAAACACTCCTCTCATCCACAGGCTGCAAATTATGGCTTCATCAGGCCTGAGTTGCCCCTCATAGCTGCCCACTGCTGGGGTTGGCTGGTCTCTCAGTGGGCTTGTGCTCCTCACTGCTACCCCATGGCAGGTCTCCAGGTCTCAAACTCCCTAACCAAAAGTCCCTGCTCTGCCACAGAAAGCAAAAGCTGCTTTATCTAAGTCCAGACTGGCTTCTCCATGTACCCCAGAAACCTGTTCACGGGGACAGAACCCAAACAAGTGAGAATCTGGCTGTGCTACTATTTGGCTTTAGCTAGTTCTCCTTACGTGGATGAACAGGACATTTCCAGATCAGTTTTGTCCACCTGGGCCTTATCCTAATTTTGTTCCACCACAGCACAAGCATCTGGCAGCAGCGCAGAGCTGTTCGGGTTTTGGGGTCAGGAAGCCCAGTGGCACCTGGCACCAATCAAATGGCAACCTCCCCTTGCAGACCCACACCACAGCGAGCCTCCTCCGGAGCAGGAGGAGGGAAAAAAAGAACCTTTGCACGGGAAATTTCTCATTTGCAGCTGGGTCGGGTGCAGACCGCGATTACCCAGATTCGCCTGTGGGCACACAGCCTGGCTGTGCCTTTGGGCCCTACATGATCCTCAGCTCAATTTTATCCCTGAATTGTGCCCTACCTGTCAAATAAGGAAACACAGATAACGAGCCACTTGATAACGACTGACCAGCACGATAACCCATAAGCAGGGACGGAAAGGCGTGGTTACTGCTAGCGGCGTTCCCCTTCCTACAGCCCGAGGCGGGCGCTAAGGGCGGTATATTTTAATAACATCTTTGATGACCCGTCGGCAGATTGGGCAGCAGGCGTTGAGCTGCTTCTTCAGCTTAAGACCGCAGGTGTTGCAGAGGCACATGTGTCCGCAGGTGTAGATCACTGTGTCCACCTCGCTGTCAAAGCAAACGGTGCATTCCCCGTTCTTGCTGCTGGATGGCTCCGGAGGGGGGAAGACAGGAGAGATGGGGGGGCTCAAGGGGGAGCTTGGAGCAGTCACTGCGAAAAAGGAGGAAGGAGTGAGTCATTTAGTCACCAGAATGGTGCAAACCTGACGCTGTACAACACACACGCTCAAGTCAGTTTTTAAGGCTCTTTCTTCCTTAGTCATTGCCTGGTTTGTTTGGCCAAGCAACCCCCAGTGTATTCCAAGCAATGGCACAGTTACAGTTCCAGGCAGAGCCTGCTATCCCTTTTTTACAGATGAGGCAAGTGCCACATCCACACATTTTTTGAACAGTTCCAGGGATGGTGATTCCACCTCTTCCCTGGGCAGCCTGTTCAATGCCTGACCACCCTTTCAGTTAAGAAATTTTTCCTAATATCCAGTCTAAAACATCCTTGGTGCAATTTGAGGCCATTTTCTCTTGTCACTTGTTACTTATAAGACAGACCAACCCCCACCTGGCTCCACCCTTCTGTCAGGGAGCTGTAGAAAGGGAGAAGGTCCCCCCTGAGCCTCCTTTCCTCCAGGCCGAGCTCCCCCAGCTGCCTCAGCTGCTCTTCATCAAACCTGTGCTCCAGACCCTCCCCCAGCTCCACTGCCCTTCTCTGGGCGAGCTCCAGCACCCCAATGACTTTCTTGTCATGAGGGGCCCAGAACTGAACCCAGGATTTGAGGTGTGGCCTCACCAGGGTGCAGTACAGGGGGACAGTCACTGCCCTGGTCCTGCTGGCCATGCTATTGCTGGTACAAGCAACATGCAGACTTTCTTTAGGCCATGAAAATCTCTCCACCACTTGGTGTTTTCCTACAGTTCCTTCTGTCAGTCTGGCAGGAAACATAACATCTCCCCCTAACCTTGCCCCGCTGTCTCACACAGCCCCAGCCCCATCTCATGCCGAATTCCTGTCTTGCTGTGGTGGGAGCTGAGGGCCAGGCTGTCCTTACCCAGTGATGACTCTGAAGCCGATGACGACCTGTTCACACTGAAGGCCATGTCCGAGTCGCTGTCATACTGGGAGCCGCCAGGAGATCCTGAAGGCGAGACGGTCACTGGGCTGGACTGCACCGTGCCTGAGAACACAGGAGAGAGCTGAGTTGAGCCCGCCGTGGGCAAGGGACACCCCAGCCCCAGCTAAACAACTGCTGAGCTGCTCCCACCCCACACACACAGGGTGCTGCAGGGTAACCCCTTAGTAACGATATGTAGTGACTTTGGAGGTGCGTGATTTTGGATGTGATCTCCAGAGCCTGGACCTCATTATGCCGTTGTACGATGCCTGTTCAGTGCTTCAATGAAGCAACAACCAGGTTATCTGACGTTTGGGGTATAAAGTCACTTCCCCACAGTCCCAATCTCTCCAGCAGCAGTGGCCTCAAGCTGTCGCTGTCTCACTGTCAGCTGGGTAAGGGCATTGCTTTGGATGAGGAAAACCTGCTTTACAAAGTCATCAATGTCTGCTTTTCTCATAGAATCCCTCCTGATAGATCCAGCAATGGATCAAAAGTGCCAGCTGATACCCAAACTGTGGCAATGCTTGAGGAGCAATTACTGTCCAATACATGTGCTTAAACCAGAGCTGTGCTCACAAACATCATCACCCATTCCAAGGCAGGAGTTTAATACCTTTTGGCTGGAACAGGGAGGTTATAAAGAATCCCTTTTAAAAACAAAGCCACTGAAATACAGCTGCCTCCCCCCACAGCCATCCCTGACTCCCTGCCTGCTGCTTATTTTATGTCTCAAGTCTCATCCATTTCTGGGGGACTTACATAGGCTGCACACACCTATGTGACAGGCACCATGTCTCACTCACTCTTGTTTACAAAAACAAGGTGAGATCAGGAGCTGCTTCCTCACATCGGTGAACACTGTGAGTGCAAACCTGTAGCTCTGGTTCTGGACCAGGGAAGTTCACAAGCCAGGTGCTCCCTGACATTCTTTCTTTTGGCTGTACTTACCCAGTATTTTGAGCTGGTTGATTACACCATGGATTGTAAAAAACACCCAGAGAGATTGTGAGGTGTCCACACACATCAGCATTCCTCGGCTGGCTCCATTCACCCCGTGGTGCACCTCTCCATTCGGCAAGACCATGAAGCTGAGAATGTCGCCGTTGTTGAGGACCGGGAACGCTCGGTAAACCACCCAGTACTCCTTGCGGTCCAAGAGAAAGTCTGGATCTGCTGGGAGCTCATTTGTCCGTAAAGTACTCGGATCACAAGAAGTGATGCCAAATGAAAGGGCCCCGTAGTATGGCAACCCAAGGTGTCCTACTTCCACAAAGAGGCTTTCACCGATGTGCAAAGGCCGGTCAGAAAACACCAAAGTCCTATTGCTTTCTTGCCAGTTAGCGCATGCAACCATCCGGTCCTGAGAGAAGGTGATGTCAGGGCCGCGAGTGGGGTGGAACCGCAGGTCTGTGTCCAGGAAGGCTGGGACTCCCTGGGCGTGATGCCGCCGGTTTGGGCAGCAGGGGATGATGTGGTTGTCTGTCGCAAGTCCTGGTACCCGGCTTAGGTTTAGGTTTGCAATTTTGGCCACCACTTGGTTGTTCTCCAGTTCATTGTTGTTGAAGTTGGCGGAATCGTGGTTGCTCTGTGGAAGGCAAGTGCTGAGCCGGGCAGTGCTGAGCCGGGCAGTGGTCATGGTCTCTGCAAACATGCTATCTGTGAGATAAACCCAGTGACACAGGCATTAGAGTCAAGATACAACTGCCTACTTCTATGGTTATAATTATTATTTCAGCCTACAGATTCAGTCCCTCTGAATGGAAAATCAGTGGAAAAAATCAGCCAGAGGTCAACCATTAATTGGTGGAGAGTCAGGTGTGGAGCAGGCAGAAGGCAGAGAAATAGCTGCATCTTGGCACAAGCCAAGGAAAAACAAGTGTTTCAAAGTACCCATGTGATCTGAGAGTCCCCTGCACTGGTGAACCGCAAAAAGCTGTAAACCAGTGTGGTCCTACAGCTTTCTCAGTGGAAAAAGCTTTGAGATCACTCTGTAAAAGAAGGAAACATCTCAATATCTTGTTGTCCAAAGCTCTTGTGCCAGTCAAATCCACAACACAGTGATGGGCAAAGGAACACAAGCACGATATTCTTTCCACACTCCCTGTCATTGCCTTATAACAGTGTCCAGGCACAGGTGTGTCTAAGAGAAGTCATTTTAAGAAAGATTTCAAGCTTTGTGTCTCAGGGATGTTCTCAGCCCTGCAGAGATTTTGAATGGAGAGCTGGTTACAACAGCTACTTCCTGCAGGTGTTAGAAAGATTTTTGTGGCAGAGAATTGTTTTCCCTTTTCACAGCAAAGGGAAAGTCAGGACATTAATCCTTAATTCATTTTCCAGATTTTCACTTTGGCCATGCCAAGCTGGGGGCGATGTAAAGGTGTGGAGAAGTTTGGGAGTGTCCTTCTACCTCCAGCCCTGCTCAGGGCAGCCTGGACACTTGACTCTGATGGCGAGGCCTCAACCCACTGAGCAAAGTCGAAGCACATGGAAGCAAAGAGTCTGTGTGAATGAAGCAGACTCCTGGTCTTCCCAGAGATAGGGGTGAAGAAGCCCAGCACCAATACTGCCTGCTCCTTGGAGGAGAAAATCACCAGGCTTTTACCAAAGAAAAAAAAATACTCAAATCCATCCAGCACCTGCAAAGCAGAGGCTGCCTCACTCAGCAGCAGGACAGGCCACTGGGGTAGACTGACAGCTGGACCAGCTCCTTCTAGCAAGGACAGGGTGTCTGGCAAGAAAGAGGAGTAAGGCATCCAAGCTTCATGATGGATATGCCCCATCCCTGGAAGTGTTCGTGGCCAGGTTGGATGGAGTTTGGGGCAACCTGGTCCAGTGGGAGGTGTCCCCACCCTAGGCAGGGGTTGGAACTGGATGATCTTTAAGGTCCCTTCCAATACAAACCATTCTGTGATTCTATGATTCGTAATGCTGAAAGATGCACTTTGTGCATCAGAACTAGGGTTTTATTCACAGCTTTCTCAACTCACAAAATTTTAGGAGGAAGAGACAGAGACAAGCACATCCTCTATGACACCACCACATCTGTAGCAAGGAGTTTGGGTACCCTCGTTCTCCAGATAGCTGAGCATCACCCTGATTCCCAAGGCAGTTTATGGGGTTTGGTATTTAAAAAAAAAAAAAGAAAACATCAGAGTACAGGTGCTCCCAGGCTGAGTCTTTCACGCTGCACACTTGGATGCTGCAGGCATGACAGGGGATGGGGGGCAGAAAGAAGCAGCATTTTATTTTTCTAACTCCAATCTAATGAGGAAGAAGGAGTGCTCTGGTGAAGCAGCTGCCCTGGCCAATACAGCAAACAGTCCTTCTGCTCTGTGATGAGCACCAGAGACTGGAGTGCGTGGCAATTGCAATTACAGGATAAGCTACTGGTAAGGTTTAATTACACATTTGAGGCATAGCAAACAGGGAAAAGTGTTGTTTATGTGTAGCCTTCTCGCCTGTAAAATAATTGGCACCATTCAGAAGAATATGTGATGTAGCTGCCTGCCCACTGGACTAACCATTTCACAGCTTATCACTGGTGTCTGCTCTGTGCCAGGATGGCAGCACTATCCCCTTGAGCAGGTGCAGCTGAGTTAAAACTCAATCAGCTCCTAGGAGCCTCTGGGAAAGGGCAACACTTGTATTTTAAAAGGATTCCCTGTGGTGTAGCCCAGTTTGAAACCCTCCATCCAACACTGAATTCATTTGAAATTTCAGTGCCATAAAAGTCACAAAAGAAAAGTCATTCCATGGCAATCGGCTTGGTTTGCTAGTGGGAACAAGTTCATCTCCTCTTGCAGCCCTCCCCAGGCATGATGCCTTTCAATCAGCCAGACGCCACCTGAATGCAGTGATGTGTGATGCCCGTGTGTAAGTCAGGTCATGTTTGCAGACCCAGCCCCTTAAACTGCCAGCCAGGGTGGGACCAAGGCCAAGACCAGAGAGAGGGACTGGGAAAGGGCTCAAGGAAACTCTTGGGCAGTGAGTGGTAGTTTTCCAGTGGACTGGCCATCTTTGTCTGCTCAGTCCCTGGGACTTTGCTGCAAGTACCACCAGGTTTTTCCACGCCTCAGCAGCACATCCAGCTCAGAGAAACCTGAGTGAAGTTACAGGTAAAGATTTCCATTTATCCCTTTACATAGCTGCTATAACGTACAGCCTTAGGGCTTTCCATCACTGACATCTCTGAAACATATTGCTTTCTGGATCCCTAGTTCTGGCAGATGAAAAATGGTTAATTTGAGGTACAAAACCAACAGCAAATTAATTTTCTTAAGTGTCCCACAGAAATTATCAACCAGATAGATCATGCATCATTTCTACATGATCATGCCTCCATGGAAAGAGCAACCAGAAGAGCAAACACACACTTACCTAGTATCTGCACTTCGTGGGTAATTCCATAGACGTCTATGAGTGCCCAAAGAGGACCAGAAACTTTAATACCACAGTGAAACAGTATTGGCTCCTCATCATTAATACTGTAGAAGACTCTCCCATGACGATCAACCCAGAAGGCCAAGATATTGTCCCTCACGGCGAACCTCTCTGGCAAAGCTTTGGCCCAGTATCCGGGACGGGTCACCAGGTCTGGACAGGCGTACTTTGGTATCTCGTCAGAGCTCATCTGCGACGGGTCGTGGATGGTGAAGCCGAAGCGCAGGGCCCCACTCCAGCCGTGGTGCACAGCCACCAGCTTCAGACGGACCTTCTCATAGAGGTGGATGGGCCGGTTGGTGAAGGTGACCCCGTTGCAGAAACTGTTCCTCCGCGTGGCCTTGCGGGAGTGAACGTCCAGGCGCACGTTCTTGCCTTTGGCTTGGGAGTGGAAACGCGGTGGCTCCGTGATGGCGAGGACCGAGCGCCGCTCATGGCTGCTGTTGGGCAGACTGTAGTAGGGGCGGCTGGAGACAGAGCGGGTCTGGTGGCTTGTGTCTGCAAAAAGAGAAATCAGTGGCCCTGTCAGAAGTGCTTGACCCAGGCCACGTGTTGGCTCAGCCCTGCCCTGCCGGATGTGCCTTGCACTCCTCGCTAGGACTCGCTATTTAATATTACAACGTTGTGCTTATCCACAGTCTGCTCTTTGTTGTCCCAGTTTGGCCCTCAGCTTTATGCAAATACAAGGCAAATGTAACTCTCGGGGCAAAGGTTAGGCAGCTTCCCTTCTACGCCCTGCAAGGCTGGATGGAAAGGAACATCCTTTGTTCCCATCAGATGCATCCTATTGCACTCGGAAAGGTTTAACACCTGTGACTGTAGCTCTGGGTTTCCTATTTGCAACGACTGTGTTGATAACTCACATGGTGGCCAGAGACACAACAGATCTGAGAATGGTCACATGTCAGAGATGCTCGAGATGAACACAGATGCAGGAGACTGATTTTTTTAGACATGAAAGCACTGTCTCCTCTGGGCCCTAATTTTGTTGCAATGAACAGGCACTTTTGAACAACACAAGTAAACCAACACATTTAGCAGCTGGAGCACTACCTCTGCATCACCAGGCTGTTCTTCCACAACTTTCAACCTAGCCACTGGTTCAGATATCATATGCAACTGGCACATTAAGGAGCATTTCCTCCTGCAAAGCCTTGACTTTACATAGAACCTTCCATTTGAGCTCAAAGCACTTTATAAATGATGATTGTTTTCAGCTTCACAGCACCGCAGATGGCACAGAAATCCTGCCATCCTCATTTTACAGATGGGAGAAGGAGAATTTATGGGTGAGATCTTTCAGCATTTTAAGTCAATAGCAATTTTGAGACCAATTTCAAGAAAAGCAGGTTTGGGGCCTAAAATGAAGTTCACACAAGCATGAAGCAGAAATGAAAAAAGCTCAACTTCTAATCTTAAGCCTTAGCTATGAGCTCCCTGAGGTGGAGACAATCTCTTTTGCATATCCTTGAACACATGGGGTTTTGCTCCAGGACCTGGGATCCCATCATACCACCACCACCATGGTGCTACAGGCAAATTCCCCATTTCCCACCCACTCCACCTCTCCTCCTCTCTGCACCTGGCTTTGTAGATTTTTAAAGCAAAAATGGAACGTATCCTGAGTGCTCAAAGTCATCCTGTTAAATATAAAACTGCATCACATGCTCACATTCATTTTGAACTATTTTGCCACGTTTGAAGCTTTAGAAGCCGCCTGCCTGGCCCTTCCTTCAAGCTGCTTCCTCCCTGTGTGTAACCCCAGGCTTTGCTTGGTGACAAGGGATGGATTTTCTGACGCTTTCCTCTCTTGGAAAAAACCACCAGAAGATGCCGGGAGCGCAGCTGGGAGAGCTGGCAGGAGGCTGCAATTGTGACACCTTTTTCTGCAAGCAAAACCATAACAGACAGGGCAGCAAGAGGCTGGGACCTGCATTTGTGTCTGAACTAACAGAGGCACTACAAAACCACTGCCTTTGCAAATGAGAGAGAAGAGGGGTCACAGACAAGATCTGAACACAGGATTAGCCCTTGCAATCAGGCATCTGTGACAGGAGTCAAAGAGCTACAAAGGCAAAAAGCTCCTGTTTGCAGCAAGACAAAAAGGGCAATCCTAAATTCTGACAGGCAAGTGCAGCAGCTGAACAAAAGGTGGGTTTATGTTTCTTCCTTCTGTACATCATAGTCACTGTGTAGCACCAGGTAATGGTTAATCCTGTCCTACACCAGTGTAAATAAATACATCCTTGCTCTTACACCAGTGGGAGGGGGTTGCCGTTTCCATGGCAGGGCCATGAAGCCAGAGTCCTGGGGAAGATGGGGAGAAGAGAAGCCCCCCGCCCCGGTGTTAAATCCCCTGGGGAACTGTCCCTGACTGGCACAGCACCTCTATTCCCAGCAGCGCTGCAGGCCAGGTGCATCCTCCTGGACTATCCCAGCACAGGACAGGGTTCCCGGGTTATTTAGGGTCAGCCTTGGCTATGCTGGTAGGAGGTGGGGACATTTCTTTTTGTATTCCCAGGAGAAATGTCATTTCTTGCCTTCTGAAGAGCTAAAATGCAGAACTGGCTGCTCTCATCACAGACCCACCCAGCTCATGTGGCTGCTGCTCCATGTGTCTGTGTGTTCCCAAGAGATGATGCTGCTGCAAAGGAAGTGTGGTTTGGGGGTTCCTTAGCAGGGAGAGGCAGCGTGGCATGAACCCAGCCAGCACACAGCGCTGAGTGAATAAGGCAGAGAGGAGTGAACCCTCTCCTAGTCTTGCTTCCCCACACTGCCTCCCCATTTTCCATGTGGATTCACAAAGCCTTTGTGCTGTTCTGCTGGGATGTGGGTTCAGCAGAGCTGCCGCCGGGTGCTGCTGGGACAGACTCCAAGGGGCTTCTGCAGGATCAGCTGGGCTCAGTGCTGCCCTTTCACATCACACCCTGCCTGGCTGGGCAACAGCCTCCCCGGACAGAGAATCTCTCAACCCACTGAACTGCTTTTTTTCCCAAAATGGTTAAAAACAACCCCCTTGTGAGAGCAAGTGCCCTGGCCTCAATGTCCCTGTGTTGGCCAGGAGGCAGAAGGAGGGAAGAGAGCTTCTGTTCTCCTCTCCACTATCCCAAGAATACCCTGCTTTCCACTCCCAGTGCAGCACCAGCCTTCCTCCCACATTGACCTGCAGGAGAAAAGACACGTGTAAAGACGGAGAACGGCAGGATGTGATTCCTCCAGCACCGCTGACGGGCAGGTTCTTCTCACACCACTTTCAGAAGGCACAAAGGACCAAGGTGGCAGTGACAGTGCCAGCAGCACAAGTGACAGAAGAGCAACGACACAGGCACCCACTTCAAATGCAGCTTTGGGTCCACCCTGCCAGAGAGGAACTTGGGGCCAGGGTCTGGCACTTTTTGTTTTGTTTTTTTTAAAAACAGGAAAGCATATTGTGACTAAACAATAGGAAAGTCCCCATAAGGAAATGAATGGATAATTTATTTATAACATCGTCCCCTCCTCGCATGAACACCTGCCGGTTGCCACCGGGAATAAAGCCTGACATAACCCGAGGCAGGGGAGGCAGAGCTTTCCCACTGAAACACGCCTGAATCTGAGCTGGGGCATGTGCTTTATTCATTATATACTGACGGGGACTAGGCAAGCTCAACAGGATGTTTGTGCCTTTGAATTGCCCTAATTTGCAGCTCAGCTTCCATAGTTTGGATCACACTTCAATCTCTCTGCTATTTCTCCAAATCCTCTCCTCTCCTGCCTGTGCTTTCCTACCCAAAAGCCGATCGGTGTAGGATAATGACAGCCAAGCTCATGGCAGAAGTGCCACCCTACCCAAGGGTGCCTGACAGGCAGCAAAGAGCAATGCCAACTCTTTTTTTCAGCTGTGAGACTCCTACAACGCTTTGAGCAAGTAATCTCTTCTCTTTCTGCCTCACTTCCCTGTCTGAAAGAGAGTAACACTATTCCTCCACCCCAGAGGAAGCTAAATGGATTAAAAAATATAAGGTTCTCAAACCCTTCAATCCGTGAGCCCTGTAAGCATGTCGCAGGCTGGCTACATCATCACATGGGACCAACTGAGTCCCCCGAGGGATGTCTTGAGATTTCATCCAACATTTTCCTTATTTTTATTCCAGAGTTTTCCATTTTTCATCCCTAGTCTCACTAACTGCAAACATGATGCTCACAGCATGTCCCTTAAACACACAAGAGCAACTTCAGCACATATAAATTAAGGCAGGAAAATGGAAGAGAAAGCTGAAGTGAAGGATGAAGAATGGTCTAAGGCTCCTCACTATAACGTGCAGAAAAAACCCTTTTGGCAAGGCAGCATTTCCATCTACATCCTTACGGTGTCAGACAACACTGAAACAGATTTGGGTTATGGGGCTCCATGCTCTCAACTGCACTTCTGAAGCTTCACCTGCTTTCTGAAAGGCCAGTGCATTCATTTCGGAGGTTATGCTGACCTTTGGAGAGGTATTTTAACAGACATGCACTTTGCATTTCAAAAAGGTACAGCAGGCAGACCATGGACAAATTCCACATATTTATCATGGTTCCAGTTCTAAAAATAAACATTTTTTTCACCCATTTGTTCACAGCTCGGGTTTGCAGCGGCACTGTAATCCCACTGACAGCAGCAGACAAAATTCAGCACAAGAGCCCTCTCGGAGGCTGGTGCTCTCCAGGGTGTGGGATGGAGAAGGCTGCTCAGCTGGGGAGTGACCTTAAGCCACATCGATCCTGTCTTCACTTGCCTGGACAAGCCAGGCAGGAATCATACCCCTAAACACAGGGAGAAGGAAATAACGTTCAAGGAGACCAGAGCTACAGCAGTCACAGTGAGGGCAGCCTGACAGGAGGAGGAGGAGAGCACTGCCTCCCCAATAAATCCATGATCTGCATCAAAAGACATTCCCTGTGCCCCACAGACCTTTCCTGAGGACCCCCTCCAAGTAAATTCATGACAAGAGACAGGATCACAAGGGGCAGTCTGGTGCCAAACAGGGATGTGTCCTGGATACAGTGAGGATGTCAAGGGAACAGAAATTCCTGGGACCATCACTCAGCTTGCAGCAGATATGGCTCATCAATGGGCTGAGGAAGCGTGATCTCCTTGTGTTGTTCAGAGAAAGGCTGAGAGGTTCAGAGAAGAGGCTGAAAAGCTCAGAGGAGAGGCTGAGAGGCAGCAGAGTGTGGCCTGAAATCTGTCTATCGAGCCTCGCTGCACAGGTGAAAGGGAATCCACTGAATACACCCGCAGCTTATCTTTATGGCGGCTGCTTTATCTGTAACATGAGAACTTTTTCCTATTGCAGTAGATAGTTGGGTCGGTGCTGCTGCAACACCCCTGTTGAACATTAAACAAGGTGTCTGGAGAGAGAGGGCAGGTGGCTTTTGCTTTGTGACAAGAAAATCCCAACAGGTGGGGACAAGAAGGCCAAGTTCACTGCATGACTGCGAGCTTGTAGAAACAGCCCTCCTGGACTGAAGTCAGTCCCAGTGTGGTCCAGTCAAAGCATGGTCCTCTCCACACTTGTCCCACAGCATCCTGACTGCTGGAGATGATGCAGCTGGACACTGGAAGGCTGGGAGAGGCAGAATAGGCTGTTACTGCAGATAGCAAACATTAACAGTAACACGACACAGGATTCTGCTCCAACGAGATCTTATCTCCTGAGACCAGGAGATAAAAATCCGTTCACATAAAAATTCAGTGTACTGCCTAGACATTTTTTTTTTAAATACAGAAAAATGGTCAGGGAGCTCTGTGGGAAGCCCTGGTGTCACCTATTCCACAGTCGCCAGTGTGAATTTGTAAAGTTAGGCTACTAAACCCACTATAAGGCTGCTACAAAAAAACCTGGCCTCGTTCCTGAATGTCCTGCTGGCTCAAACACTGGAAAACTCAACAATTAATAAATATTCCCCGATGTAAATTCCTGTGGTTTGCATGACTAGTCCAGAGCCCTGCTTTGATGGAAGGTCGCCCTGCCTGGTCCCCTAACCTGAAACAAACTTCTAGGGAGTTAAAAAATGATTCACTTGCAATAGAATGATACAGAAATTGAGGTGTTAAGGGACATTGAAGAGCCTGTTACAAATTACAGGAAATGTGACATTTTTGAAGAAACATTTGTGAAGGAGGGGAGGAGGAAAGATAGGAGTTGTTTTTTCATTAGAAGAAAGTGTGTTGTGGGACTGTGGTGACTCTTGATGCAAATATCTAATGAATATATATAATTTTTCACGGTAGAACAGTTCAGAAAAATCCATGGCAGAGAACAGGGATTGATTTTAGCTTGCAAAAATCAAGTTTTGCCTATCTTCACAAAAAACTCCTCTTGCTCTGTGGCTAATGCTTGAGACCAAATATTTTACGTGGAATTTAAAAAAAAAAAATGCTAAAATCAATTTTTTTTCTAGGCAGAGGCTAATGACACATTTACTCTCAGCTTCTAGATGTTCCTCCATGAAAATAGAGAGGTGTTTGCCCAATCCTTTTGTTCTGATCCTTTTTCTCAAACCAGCAAACACAGGCAACTCCAGCAACTCCAGGCTGCTCCATCTCCTTTCTCCCACCATGTCCTCAGGAAACGAGCTCTTGCATTTCTGGAGCTTCTTTCAACTTTAGCTTTTTCCTTGTAGTGGGGAGCTCATACCGAAGTTCAGCCACATCTTGGAAAAGAACATTTGCCTTGACAGGAAAGCCAATGCCAAGCCTTAGCTCTCCTGGTTATCTGAACATCTCCTCATGACAACAGCATCGGAGCCAAAAGATGGCAAGTGCAGCTGAAACACTGATGTCTCCCTCCCAGAAACCACCAGCTGGCTCCAAGAAGAAAATAAAACATGACAGAAGTTCTGCTCCAAGGATGGAAAGTGCTGATGGCAAATCCTCCACGACCTAGAAGTGATCACAGAGCCCCAAAGACTGAAGAGAGCCAGCACTTTCCCAGATCAGGCAGAAATACTCTCCCAGCCCACTTCCAAACCTTCTGCTTGACTTTGCTTTTGGTGGTGAAGGAAATCAAATGTGACACAAAGAAAGCCAGTGCATGACTTTAACGGTGAGGCATTTTCAGATCAAAGTCGGGAGCCCTGAGCTAAATCAATATGGTCTGCTGGATCAGGCTGTAGAGCAGAATGCTATCAAAAAACCTACTGCTGGGCCTGCAAGCAAAGGTACGACCACCCACGCTTGCCTCCATCTCCCCATTCCCCTGTCTCTCTCCTGTTGTGCCTCTCACTGTCAGCATGAAGGAATTTTGCTGCAAAGTTGGCCCCATCTTTATTACAGGCTTTTAGTTCTCCTGCATATAAATAGCACTAAGTATACACAGAAGCCAGCGATTAAGCACGGAAAAAAATCTCCTCTTCCCCGTATTATTAGCGAATCTGGGTCAATGAGTCTGCAACTCTAGTAACAAATTCTCAGAGTTGGTTAATGAGAGACAGAGTGAGAGTGAGCGGGATGGAGAAAAGGCAGGGTTCATGCCATAATCCCTGCTTAAGTCTTTCAGTGCAAGCAATGAAAGCAGCTGCATGACAGATGAGGAGCCTTGGAAATGGCACAGCTTATTGTAATCTGTTATACGGGCTCGACACCCAAGTCCACTGGCTCGTGTCAGTCCGAAGGCCACGCTCACGAGCCAAAGAGCTTTGAAAGATGTCATGGATTTGAAAGTCATCGAGTATGGGATACAGGACTAGACGAAATTTTTGGCTACTGGCTAAAGATAAAAACATGTTGTCAAAAATAATCTGTCGGCCACTCCTACTATAGCTCTTATTGGGAATTATTTGACTATGTTCTCACTAATATGCTGCATATGCGTAAGGGTTCATACACTGTGAGAGCAAACCCATGCCCCTTACTTGATGTATTATGGATTTGCAAAATTGTTACCTTCTTTAGAAAGTGCAGTTTAACTTGAGGAGGGCAGAGGGCTGCTCAGCTCACTTTATCTTCTAGTCCTAAGCTCAGAGCCTGTTGGACAGTTTTGGGAGGGGATCAAAGAGTAATGAGAAGTGAACAGCTGATGTCTTCTAAAGCAATTCCACAAATGGTTTCTGAGGAGTGCTGGGTTGGAAGAATAAATATTTTCCAAATCTAAATGGTTAGCCTGTCAGTCAGTGATCAGAATATTTATTTTTGTGATTTATTATTGTTTTCTAGAAACAGACAATGTGCACCATAAGACAGAGAGCATTAAAAGATGCAACACTTCATGCTGGAAAGACTGGTCTGGAGGAATGAACACAGCTGGAGACCCAAAGATGGGAGGAGAGGAGCAGAGATGTGGACAAAACCCCTCATGTTCTCTGGTGTGACTGCGTTCTGCTTAGGTTTAGTGAATTCATACAGAAACGGGGTCCAAGTTTCATGGATTGCCAGTGCTAAACTTTTTTTTCTCAATGGCTGTTACTCTGAGGAGGTCTGAACCCCAACACCAACTTCTGATGCATCAATTTGGTTAAACCAAGTGCACTGTGCTCACTGTAAGTTAAGCCCAGCTTAGGAGGCCAATGGCCAAGGACCTCAACAGTGGCTTTGCTGTTCTGTCACACACCACTTTCTCTGTGCATTCTCTTTTTCCACAGCCTGACTAAGGACAGCCCCACAACACGAGTGTCAGGGCACCTTCTTCTCCAATGACAGCATCTACGGTCATTAGAGGAGAAGGACTCTGTCTTCAGTGGTTTCAGTGCTGTACAGGAATGGCTCAAATATGGATTTTCATGGCAACAAGATAGACTCAGAGATATTTAAATTTTATAGGATATTGTGCCAGTGGGACCTGTCTCAGAGATCTCTTTCCCTTCCTGCCTGCTCCAGGTGTCCACTGCTGCAGCCAGGACTGCAGACACAGCCTAAGAGCAACCCAAGAGACACCAAAAACCTGCTATATTGGTAAATGCTGATGGTCCCTCAAGGCCACCATGTGGCTCTTGCTTTGAGGTGGGGATAGACCCTGTCATTGGGTCTGCAGGAGAGCCATCACACGTTCCTGATTAATTCCTCTGCACAGCAAAGATCTTTGAGTATTTTTCACAGATTAAACAAAAAAAAAAAGGGGGTTGGTCTCCCTGCCCCCAATTCCTCTCCATTCATTCCTCACTTTCAAGACAACTTTTCCCCTACAGACAGTACAAACAGCTCAGGACTGATTTTCAGAGCAACACGTTATATTTCAAAAGCATTGCTCTGAACCAGTGCTTCCATTTTCCAATCACGACTGGGATTTGCTGAAGAGTTACAAGAACTTGTGCGTGGCATAATCACTGACATTGAAATGGTCCATGCCCCCACCCTCTCCTCTTGCTGCCAGGGCAGCACGTAACAACCATTAATGCAAATAGACTCCCTGTTTCCATTGAGCCTTTTCTTCAGACCAGCTGTACCAAGTCATCTGCACCGGGGATTTATAAATAGTGACCATGTCATTTCAATGTTAATGGCTTTTAATGAAATTGAAGAATGACATGCATTCCCTTTTAATATCCCCGGAGCTGCAATTTTATTCCATCCCATGGTTTCAATACAGCACTCATGGAAAGAGTGCTGGAGCTTGGCACATCCTTCCCACAGCCCATCAGTGTGTTGCTTCCAGCACAGACAGGAACAAAAAAGAGGGAAATAATTTTGTTGTCTCTCTGAGGCAGGAAACCCACCCATCCCCTACAGACAGGCAGCGTCATGGCACTGCACCACGAGGGCAGCTTGTGACACAGAGAGAAAAAAAGATTTGAAGAGTAATAGTGGTAATTTAGCTTCACTTTCGATGCACTGTTCTCTGAAACCCCCCGAAAAGCCAGTGTTTACGTTATCTTCATCCCTCGGGATTCGGGCTGTAAACAATTTACACTTATGCCTTTCACACCTCCAAAAAGCATGTTTGGAGAAAGGCCAGTGCATAAGATGTGCTGTCAGAGCCCTCCCTGGTCTGTGCATGTACCGTGGGTGACTCAGGTGGGGTGTGTGATGCTCGAGCCGAGGGCGTTACAAGCAGAGTGTGATTTCCACACTCACTAAAAACACGTGAAAACTTTCCCCTAAGCACAGGAATTGTCCAGCTCCAGGACTACGGAGGAAGAAAGCTGCAGACGATGGAACTCTGAGCAGCCTGGTCTAGTGGAAGGTCCTTGTGCGTGGCAGGGGGGTGGAAGGAAGATGAGCTTCAAGGTCCCTTCCAACCCAAAGCAGTCTGTGATTCTATGAAGGGCAAGATCAGCACTCAGAGCAATGCTGCAAGTGCAGAAAGTAGAGCCCGGCCATTCATTCCTGCCTTCAATTTTTTCTAAGAAAACCTTATGATAAAAGGAACAAACCCGCTATTTTTCTTTGCTTCATAATTTTTACAGAAGCCTCTTTTGTCTGTATCTCCTTCCTTCATAGTGGCTCTAAGGGTCTCTTTTTTTCTCCTCCTAATTACAACTTCTCTATACTGCAAGGACAGGAAAGAATTCAGTTTAAAAGAAAAAAACAGTAGAGCTACTTCAGTCCAAACAGGGATAGATAACCAGAGAGCCATTGGACTCAACAGTGGCACCCATACAGGGCTTTTGATCTGTCCTAAGCGAGCCATAAAACCATGGGAAAAGGTGAGAAAAGACCTCTAGGAAGGTGTTCTTCCCAGCAAGCCCTGCTTCCAACATGGTGCAGCATTTTTAAACTGTATTCAAAGTTCCTTTTGTATTTACACACAGTTTAAACAGTGATCTGGCAGCAAGAGGGGAAAATGCTTTGAGAGGAACGCATGGCTGAGGAAGCTAAATAAAGAAGTGGCCAGGTCTTCAATCATCCTATATTTTATATATACAAAGGCTGCGATTCCACTAAGCTTTTCCAAAACAATATGTAAAGAATCCAAAACAGGGCAAAGGGATGGTAATAACTGGTTATAATTAAATCAGGGGGAAAGTACAGCTCTTCCAGTGTGCCAGGCTTGTTTCCCTGGAGGCATGGCCAAGCACAAAGGGACTGGTGGTAGAAACCAGTGGGACTGGTGGGACTGGGAGCTCTAATGGGTTACAGGTAACTGCAAAGGGCTGAGCCCAGCCTGCGCTGGTGGGCTGGTGCCTCAGGCCAACACTGTCACAGCAGGGAGCTTTCAAAGAAATTTAACACTGGCCAAACTCTCTTTCCAAGACATCTGAAGAGCTGATGACTTCACTCAACTCATGTACAGTCCAACCTGTACAACAGTGTCACTTTTTTTTTTCTTTTGGCTGTTTCAGTTAATGCTCAGACAAACAAGCTACAGTTTTTTCTAAATACAGGACATCTTCAGAAACAAATCCAAAAATTTTTAATAATAAAAAAAAAAGGTACAGTTCCGGTCCAGAAAAACAGGAAAACATTCAACTAAAAAAAGATGCATCCTTTTTTTCCTTAGTTGAAATTTTTTAAAATGCATAGTTTTCTGCTAAGCTGTGAAGCCAATCTGAGAGGCAGGTGGTTGTGCAACACTTGGCTGCTGCATGGCTGAGCTATGAGATCCTTTTCCATTATATTTGCAAGACTTAATAAGAGGAAACAAGACCCACTTCAAGACATTAAACTGTCCAAACTAAAGAAAATACAGTCATACCATTACTGGACACACCATGACCTCAGCCCCATCCTTCATCTCAATTATTTCAACACAGAAAGGATTTGAGCAAGAGAGGTTTACTTTTAAGCCTTCATGTCAATCTTAATTCCAGTAGGATTTGATCCCAGCACACATAAGTCAGTACCAACATTTTTCTCCCTTTGTGGTATCACAGACAAGAGATGATAGAGGCAGGTGAAATGAAGAAATCTGGAGATAAGAGACAATTCCATGCCTTGTTGAAGATAAATGCCCATTTTTGGGGGGCCAGAAAATGTCCAAAGACTCTTTATGCTCCCTCTTCCAGAGGAAAGAATCCCTTCCAAGAGATGGGGTAAAGGTATGAATTACATAGCAAACAGCACTGCAATTGTCCAGATATCAAGTACTAGTTTACACCCTGTTTTCTCACCTTTTTGAGGTGGAGCTTGGCAGTTGTTCAGCACAGCACACTTAGCCAATACTTTCTCAACACTCCACTGCAGAGCTGCATGTTGTTGTTATTATTATTATAGCTGTATTTTTGGGGGGAGTTGTATTCTTTATAGAACATTTACACTTATAAACCCCCACTGTACACACTCCTTAGTAACTATGGAATTGGAAATTTTAGAAATCCCACACAAACCAATATAAACAGCTGCCTAAACCCTCCCATTTCCACCCAGATGGCTCTTGTTTCAATTAACGGAATCAAACTAATTCAGAGTCACTCGCTGGCCTCGTTTGGATTTACTTGGAAAAACACACCTATAAATCACATCTGAAAAACTGTGAGGAGAAAGAATTTGTTTCTCTTTGGGTGGTTCTTTGGGTTCTTTTTTTTTTTTTTTTTTGGTAGAACAAAATTTTACTACCAAACGAAAAATACACAATTACGTGTTGACAGCTCAGAGCTTCTGTGGTTTTGGCCACAATAAAACACTGGCAGCAGCACAACTACAAGTTGTCCCTCCGCTTCTCTGAAATAGATGGCATCAAGTGTCTCGCACTTGCATCATCTCCCTGGGACTTCTGAGCTGGAAACATGCTGAAAAAAGGGATGCCAGAGCCTGAAGTCATCAAAACAGCCCCACACAGGGGCTTTCCCTCAGTCCCAAATCCATCAGACATTGGGTGCTACGGGTGTCACCTGGCCCCTCGTCTGCCAGCACATCGAGGAATTGGCCTCAGCTGAAGGGAACTGCCCTTAGGATGTCTAAAAATAAAGCTGAAAATCATCTGAATGGCAGTGGCCAATGTCCATCCTGGCACAGCTCCGTCCATCGGCTCAAATCCATGGAGGACGTGCCGTGTGTGCCACAGCAAGGTGTGCCTGCCCTCTGGTACGTGTCTGACCTCAGAATCACAGAATCATTCAGGTTGAAAAAGACCTCCAAGATCAGCAAGTCCAACCTGTGACCGATCACCACCTTGTTAACCAGACCAGAGCACTGAGTGCCACATCCAGTTGTTCCTTAAACACCTCCAGGGGTGGTGACTCCACCACCTCCTTGGGCAGCCCCTTCCAATGCCTGACAACCATTTCCATGAAGAAATTCTTGAACCTCCCCTGGTACAGCTTGAGGACATTTCCTCTCGTCCTGTCACTGGTTACGTGGGAGAAGGGGTTGACCCCAACCCCTCCATCACCAACCAAGCTCCACCCAAACAACTCTCCCAACAGCAGCCACTTCCCTGGAGAAAGAGCATTTCCAAACCCCACAGCCCTCCAAGGCAACAGAATGTTGAGCTACAAGGCAGCATCACTCCCTTCAGCTACTCTTTCATTGCCACAGAGAGAAACAAGTCACAACCAGTGCTCCCAGTCCCGCTGTTAGCCCCAGGGGAAAAGATTATGAAAAAGACAAGGGAGAGTTTGGAAGAGCGTTCACTGGGTAGGGCAGAGATCTGAGGTGGTGAGCCTACGGTGATGAGTGACAGCTGGAGAGGCACAACAGCAACCACTCCAAAGTGATGCCCTGGCTCAGTGCAGGAATAGGCACAGAAAAGGGAAATACAGGAATGTTAAGCACAGGAACATACTCAGCACTGACCTACCCAACATTTCTGCCCATCACCTTTAGTCCCCGGGGAAAAAAGGAAACAAGGAGTGCTCGATGCAGGGCTGTGTTCAGGATACAAGGAGCAGGGAGGGAGAAAATATGGTCAAGATCCAGAGGCACACAGGGAAGGCTTCTCCCTCCTTCTGGGACTGTCTAATGAGGTCATACCATTAATCTCATCTCAAAGGAAAATCTGAGCAACCAGCTAAGTGCTGCTTGATGTGGTTTGGAGATTGATTTTACCAGTATGACCATAGACTTTGCTATTTACAGGAGTATAGTTAATTCACACGGGTGTATAAACATTTACTAAATAGGAATGCATACAAAAAGATGGTTTGAAAATAGTTTGGTTTAAAATGAGAAGCAGTTTTGACCTCTCTGGGAGGAATGTACCTCTGCCCTCTGCTTGGAGATGGTCAGCTGAGTGCTCAAAGAGGGTGGGAGAAACAAGGAACACATCCAGGGAGCTGGGAAGCCAATTTTTATTTTTGTTTTGCTTCTGAAACTATTTTTTAATATTTTCAAGACCAAGAGGCATTTTGAACGAATCATGATCCCTTGACACACTATTTTTGAAAAGGGTCTAATTTTGAATCAAAATAAATTTTAAAGAAGAAAAATGCGAACACTCCTGTTAAGTGACAAACTCCGGCTGTTCCACTTAGGTCTGGAATTTCAGGGAGAAACGTCTTCACAGAGAATTTTATTAACTGATCATCAGTGTCCTTGTAAGGCAGATGAACCAGTGGCAGAGCTGGGAACTCTGAGCTGTGGGAGACCCCCACCCTGGCACCCACTGAAGGGAAATAATCCGCACTGCTATTAGGAAGTGCTGGAAACTATCACTTTGAGGGAGGAAAGGAGTGTTTTAACCAATTCATTAATTATGAATATTAAACAAATCCAGCTTTGAAGTTTAGATCGTAACGAGTCAAACTTCCACTATTGTTCTGCTTGGTAAAATCAGGCTCTCCAGACAGCATCTGTTCAATCTGATTATTATGCAGTTAAATGAGGGAGAAAAAAATTGTTCTCTCTCACCTGCAAAAAGCTATCTGTGCCTTGTAATTATTTGCCTTGATAAATTTAATTTACTTGAGTTTCCCTTCCAGATTTGAGTGGTCAAGTTAAACTATAAAGATTATTCATGGAAAAGCAACCACAGTTGGTTACTAGGATACAAAAAAATCACTTAGTACATTCCTCCAATGAATAATCCCAGCAGAACACACACAAATTCAATAAATTATGAATTTCCCTTTCTCTCTTACATAAACACTGGGGTTGCAGAGGCATTTCTTGGAGCCCTTAAATATAAATTCATCTCTTAATTACTATACAATATCGAAACAAACAAAGAGGATAGCTGAGCCTTGCAGGTGAGCTGCATCCTTTGTCTAGACATGAAAGTTCTTCTGGAAGCAGGCAGGGTGCAAACGGACAGCAGATTCATTATTGCCAGTATCTCTTTTCAGACATTGGTATTTGGCATGCTCACATCCCTTTACGAAGTGGATGACGTCAGCAGCAGGATAAACTAATTTGGAAGAAGGCATTCTTATTTCAGAAAAAAATCTCCCTTCCTGCACAATTCCATGGATGTGAAAGGTCTTACATAAAGCACTTGTTGTCAGATCTTTGAATGCACAAGACAGAATCCCAGAATCATTTAGGCAGGAAAAGACCTCTAAGATCACTGAGTCCCACCTGTGAGACCATCGAGTCCAACCTTTGACAAAGACCAAGAGAGAGAAGTTTTCCTGCATTGGTGGCAGCTGTTGGCCAGTCCATACAAAGCCACACCCTCAGCCCAGCACAACCCATGCTGCTGATGGGCAAAGCAACCTGCAATCAGACAAAGTCTGCCCCGAGCCACTCAGACATTTTTTGAAACAACACTCAGACTCCGGAGATTGATTTTTGATACTTAACAGCATTTGGACTTTGTGTGTCTGTGGTTGTATATTGCACTGTCTCTTTCTATCCCTCATAATATCCCTGGATAACAGCAATCCCCAGGGATGACCCAGACTGCTGTTCAAGGCTGGGATATTTAAAGACACACTATAGGGTCTGTTGGCTGAGATCAGTTTTTATAAACTTTAACTGAGATGGATTTCCTTGAAATTCTGCCTTGGCAAAGCATCTGTCCTTCTCACTCTCTCTCTTTGATCACATCAGCAGCACAAGTGGTGCTGTTCTGCTGCTGGTAAATCACCCAGTAATTGCTATGTAAGACTCAAATCAGATGCCAGTGTGAAGATCTGCCTTGAACTCTGCAGAGGACATCTCCTTTCCAGGAGAGATCAACCAAAATGCCTGGCATACTGAAATATCTGCAAGCCTTCCACATGCATGGACACATGCTCCTTATCACTACAAGTGAAGCAACAGCCAGTTATTAAATTATTTCAGTTTTCATATTTAGAAACCCTTCCACTTCGCAGGACAAAGTAATCAAGAGTTTTTGATGGTGCCCTGAGGAAAGGACTGCCGTGGAACAGCCCCTAAAGGGGTGTTTCTCCAGGACGCACCGCTGTGCCTACAGGGATTACCCAGCCCACCTTTACTCATAATGAGACCAGCTCTACTAATTCCATTCCTAGCTAATGAATAACAAACTTGTTCTTTAAGATCTCCAGTGATAGAAATATTCCAAGGTACTGTACTCCACCAAGGCTTGGCATTGGTGATAACCTGCCTGGCTGCATTCTGCTCCTGTCTTCTCCCCACAAAACTGTAATTCAGTGCAGCCTCTTAGCTGCTCCTCTTAACAGCAATTTTGGCCACTATCAGGACACTAGAACAGACAGATCCCAAGCAGCAAGTGTTTTCTGCTGCCAGAAAAAAAGCTCTATCCAACTGTGTCAAGTTTAAGACCCCAAGCAATAGCAACTTTCCCTCATTAGGAATTATGCTTTCAACCTTAGCATCACACCGAGGAGATAACTTTTGAATTGCACTCCATAAATTACAGAACATATTAAGCTGAGAAGCTGGTGTCCCGATGAGACCAAACCAGATAACAGCCTGAGAAAAGCTGTTGCCACAGTGCCAGTTATCGCTGAGCAGAGAAAGATAAACTTGAATGAAATTATTTCATTTGTGCTGCCAAATGGGATAGTCTATCTTTTATCTTTGGCTTCTTAAGGCAGGACTTGGGAGGATTTAATGTTTGAGTAATGGAGGAGTGCAAAAATCAAACAACTTTTTTCCCTGGCATTTGGAAACCTGATGGAAAACTTCTGCTCAAGGAAATTCTTTCTTGACTGTCTTCCGTGTTGCCACAGGACCAATGAAAATCAGAGCTTTGCTTTTACGTGGTCTTTTCTCCCACGTAGCCATTAGACATTATGCCATCAGGAGTGCAAGCACAGGAAAATGGTTAAAATAGGAGAATTCCTAAAGGACAAAAGTCTCATTATTATGTAAATATCCACAGTGAAACAAGAAAACTTCAAAAATGAAACCTGTTAAGTGCAACTATCTGGCCAACAACGCTATAAACACAACTCCATCCATTTTTCTCCCTTCAAAGCACCAGCAGCTCTTAAAAAAATCCTAAACGTGATTTCCCTGCTGCACTGGGAAGCTTTGAAGTGAAGTTAAATGTTTTTTTCTTTAAAGAATTTTCCTGTGTAATTCCAGCAGCAAGCAAGAAGTCATTTCTTATGTTCTGATTTGGTTTCTTTACACCAATCCTGTTGGTGCAGAAAGGAAAAAAAGACATGGTTTTGCAGGAGCAGGGGAAGGACTGGGGTCTGATCCTCTCAGGAGGAGATCTCAGAGCTGCTCCACTGCCAGAGGTCTGAAAGAGCCGAGAGAGCAAAAGCTCCTGGGTGGAAAGCAAGCCCTGCTTACACAAAACAGAGGAAGATATCTCCCTGGACACAGAGGGGAAAACAAATTAACAAGCAAGAAATCATTTTCTCCTCCCTCACTCCTCCCCAAAGCCCCACTTCAGCTGTTCAGACACCAGGAATTTAATGCTGCAGCACTCAGTAATTGAGACAACAGGGCATCCAGGTCTGAAGGGAAACACTAGCACAGGTATACTGAAATAAAGCTTTCACCCAGACATCTCAGTACTAATGATTCATACTTTTTAACATATAGAGGGAAAACAAATAGAGCTGTCATCAGGATATGGAACAACTCAGAGTAAACTGCACCTCCTTCCCACCAAAAAAGTCCTCTCATGGTCACACATCTTATCTAAGGGACCCTTGGGAAGGGACTGCTCCTTCTGATGCCTCTGGGCAGTCCTACTGCATTGGCAGCATGCAAAGAGGTGGGATGGGGAGCTCTTCAGGGAAGTGGTAGGACTTTGCAAGCTAAGGGGACTGGGGCCACCAAAGAGACACATGGACTATTGGCACAGGGCCTGTCCCCTCCAGGTCACAGCAGATCAGTGACACCAAGGGCAAGGGTCAGAAGCTGCCTAAACGAGAAGATAGAACAAAGTAGGGAAATCCTCCTACAGCAAAACTTCCTCCAGCTGTCCCAAGAAAAGCTTCCCCAAGATGTGACATGGAGCCAGGCCCTTTCCAACAGCCCTTCGGACTCCCATCTCTTCCTGCACTTGTTGGTATGTGAGCACACCTTTGCCCTCTGGGTAAGTCTGAAGAACGGTGTATTTTAATGCCAGGAAGCCCCAGAAGTGTGGCTCAGGAGTCCATGAGGAGAAGGGAAGGTGCAGGTCACGAGTCAGCCCCGTGATTTGGCTGCCACTGCAAGAACCAGTGGCAAGCTCAGGGAGACCAACACAGGAGATAAATGCATGGGAGTACAAAGAGAAGAGATGGAGGAGATTGCGCATACCTTCCTCATAAGGAAACTCAGACGGGATGTGACACGTGTTTCAGGGAATCACACCTGGCCTCGTCCCATCTTGCAGCACATGAAGCCGCCTCAGCAAGAGAGGGGTTCTCGCTCGCTCTACCTCAGCCTGGTTCAGCAGATTTGCTTCCCTGCTTCTCTCCTGAAAACCACCACATCCATCACGGTGACGTGCACGCTCCACCTTAGCAAAGCCTGCTCTTAATTTAGCTCCCAAGCCGCACAGATAGGCTCTGTAAACAGTGGGATGCTGATGAGAAAGAAAATGTTTCCTTTCAAGGCAAACTGTGCAGCAGGACACCGACTGCCCGAAAGTGCAACTCCAAAACTCAATGAGCTTGAATGCTAAATCCACTGGAGCTAACGAGGACTGAGGTGCTTATTTGCATTCCTAATTGAAAAGCCATTGAATGTGACATGCAAAGAGGATCCTTACTAGAACAGGAAGAGAGGCACAGCATAAGCTTCAAGGTGACTCATCCCTTTCATGTCAAGCAAACATTAATGCCCGTACATTTAAACTTCACTGCCTAAACACCTTAAACACACTTAAGCACTTCCATAGGTTGTCAAATTATAATGTGCTGGGAAGCAGCAATTTCCTTTGCCTGCGGTGAGGGCTCTCTAAGGGTTTTGCCTACACACACAGACTTAGGGGTGTGATTTTCAGCATCTACATGAGGGTGAGATGGTGACACACAGGTCCTCCTGACCTGCAGCAATTATCTAAAGAAATAAAAAGGAGAAAGTGTCGTTCGCCAGATAGCCTACCTTTGAGAAAAGCAATTCCCCTCTACAGCATAAGCAGTAAAAGAGAGGGCACCTGCCCAGCGTTATCCAGTGTGACAGTGGAGAGAACAAAAAGCTGTTGCTTTAATGACACACTTGGCAACATTCTGTGTGTGTCTGACAGCCCATCGGCCATGGGGCATGACACACAGCTCCACTGAACTCTGTCCTGATAGGTGGTGCCTTCCTGGGTTCGAGTACAGTTGTGTCTCCAGTCTCAGCAGCCAAGATACCAATGGCAGTGCTGAATTAACTGTGCCAGTTGGCTGCAGCGCAGTTTTGGGTATGTACTATGCAAGGCTGGTTAAAGACAGTCCTCAGTATACGATCAACCTGTTCCAGCTCTAAATCACAGTGAGGGCTGGGCAGCTTCACAGGTTTCCTTTTCAAGAGTGGAAAAGCAGAAAGCTACTCAGGAAGCACCGAATTAATTTATTTTTTGCACTTCTCTGACCTTCTTTATGACGATGCTTCATAATTAATTAACTCTTGCATATCCATGTGAGTCAAACAGTGTTTTCTACCTCCCTTACATTCAAAGCAAGGCAATGACAAAGTCACTTGCTCAAAGGTCACACAGGGAGTCATCAAAATCAATGACAAGACTCTAGAAACTTCAACTCCCAGCCTAAAAGATGCAGAAAAACAGGCAGAATAGCAGTGGATTAACACCTGCAGTTAGCGTTGATCAGAGTTGAACCAAACCCAAACCAAAAACTGGTCTGAACAGGTACCTTTTGCACTCAAACCAGAACAACCTGAAGTGTTATTTTGTAGTTTTCTTGAAGTCAGACTGGAGCCAAATCAAACGATTTACTGAACTCCTCTCAATACCAAGAACTCATCACTAGCAGCTAAAGGAGGAGGGGGAACAAGAAAACAAACTTAAACAACAGTGCTCCTTGAAGCCGAGATTTTAGCCCCTGGAAAAGGCAGAGATATCTTTTCCCACTACATGGTCTTTGCTCCTCATTTCTTACTGAAGAAGTGAACCAGTTTTTTGAAAAGGAATACATGGAAATATTATCTTTTACTCACAAGCTGCAAATTCCTGTTGCTCTGCTGTAACTAGAACCCTACCACCATCACTGTTTCGCAAAGCCTGGCATCAGTCTGGTGAAGGACTAAAACTGGGATTTCTGACTTGCTGAGAAAGGGTTAGTTATTAAAAGCCTTTTTCTTAAGAATACAAAATAATTTCTTGAAAGTAAGTCACTTCTGCCAGAACAAGCCCCATTCTCCCTTGTGTTTACCAGACACAAATGCCACTCATACTTGGTATTCCTCGCAGTTGTGAGGAAGGCTGTGGGAGAAGCACTGCAATCAGACCCCAGCCAGACTCTAAATAGGGAATTTGGCTCCTTTGTTAAATACCAATGACCCTATTTGGGTCAGGATCAACAACTGGATCCCAAATGGAAAGTCCTTCACTTGTGCCTTGGCCAGTGAGTGCCTCCTGCCTGCCCTGCCCATCCTGCCTGCCCCAGCAGCTGTCCACCTTCACCCTGTCACCATGAGCTGCCATGCACCACAGGGACACTTGCTGCCTGTCCCAGTCTCCCAGACATTGCTCCTCACAGCTGCACGTAGGGGCTCTGCTGGGTCAGGGGAATTTTCAGCTCTTCCAACCTGCCAGTCCTGAAGCCCCACTGAGCTCCCGGCACCTTCACGCCCCCACAGGCTATTAACCATTTTCTGAACCCTGTTCACAGTGTCTGACAAGGACAGCAATTAGCATGGAACAATTAGCCCATCCACAATGCTGGGGTGCGCTGCTTGCTGCCTCTCTCACCTGTGAGTTAACTCAGAGCAGCCCTCTGTGGAGCACCACAGGTGACCAGCCACAAAGCCATAAAGCTCATGTCCATATGCAACCCACCCACCACCACCATCACACAGCCTCCCAGCCCACTCTGCAGGCCAGGACAGGTTCTGCCCATCAGCTGCAGTGCTGCGCTCCTACTTTATCACCTGCAGGAGACAAGAAAACGCCATGTCTCAATAATAAAGAATTCACTCTTGCCTAACCACCTGCCCGCAAATCATCTCGAACAATGGGCAGTGAGTGGTGAGGGGAGGGAGGCAAGAAAATATCGACATCCAAGCGTAAATTCCCACACTGTGCTGGAGATGTGGTGGAAGATCCTCCCACTGGAGCTGCAGGAGGGTCGGCGATGGGCTGGCGCCAGGAGCCACAGAGGAGCCCGAAGCTTGTGCTCACCCCTCTGGGTCAGGCCAGCTGCAGGAGCAATGTGTCCTGTATCATTTAGCTGTCATCCAGATAAGAGCAATTTCCACCACCACCTCAGGCCCGTTGTTAAGTGTATCTGACACATCTCAGCTCTTTTCCATTCAAATGCCTCCTCAACCCGTTCAAATATAGAAGCTGCCTTTCATTAGCCACAGCCTATTACTCATTTCAATACCACCCTGGTTAGAACCTCGCTGTTAATTTGACAAAGCCTTCACCCATTGTGTGTTAACTATCAGATACCTGGCAAACACAAGTTTCCCAAGCTCCCGACACAAATTTCTCCAGCACCGATAGCGTGTGCTCTTGTATCATTACATGGAAATGTGGAGAGAAAGGATGAAGCTGTGCAAGAATTTAAAGATGCAACAAGCACAGAAAACATTTGAACAAATTTAGGGATAAAAATGAGCTGAAACGCGTTCAATAGGATTTAAAATTGAACTCCACTATTTGAAAAAAGTATTAGCATTTCTATATAAATCCGGAATTGATGATTGTTTGGCTTTTCCAGGAGCCAGGTCCTTACATATTCCCTCTACATTTGACCACAATGAAAATCCTTTCTCCACCTTAAGCTATTTATGGTGAACAACAAAAATTGTTCTACAGTGAATCAATTTAACACAAGTAAGCGAATTTTAGTTTGGGGATTTTTGGTTGGGTTGTTTGGTTTTTATTAATAAGTTACTTCAGCCAATGGATCAGGGGAGAGCAATTCCTCTGTTAGTCAAAATGAGAGTGAAAGTGCCTTGCTCAGTCTGCCGGAAAGAAGAAAGAGATGCATTTTGGACCAAGAAGAGGAAAGACGTAATTCTGACTGATTATCTTTGAGTAACTTTAAACAGCTCTAGCATTTATAAATAGGATTTCATCCAACAATTCAGTCTTCCGGAAAAACTTTATCATTTTCAAAAAGTCTGTTCCAAGAACAGTTTTAAACCTGCTTCCCTCTGTAATGTCATTTGGATAATGAAAGACAAACAATTCATCTGAGCACACCAATATGAAAAATTGCTGAATCGGGTCCAACTCGACAAAATACATTTATAAACTCCCAAAATGCAAACATCCAAAAGCTTTTCTGCAGCCACAGGTTAACAGCTGCTTCTGACAGTCATTACTCCGTAAAAACTGAAAGCAGCTGAATTTGGGGAAAAGACACATTTTAAGCATCGTCCAGCACATCAGCAAAGGCGTTCAAGTGTCCTGCACAGTTTTGCCTTGCACAATCTGACAAATGTTTGCAAATGGACTATCCCCAGCGAAGCGATCCTTACAGACAGGCTCCACCTGGCAGGACAGGACAGAGATTTTCTAGGCCACTAGAACAAACGTTTGAGCTGGGAGGTCTACATAAATCAAGACTTCATTTTTCTCCATCAAACTTTTCCTCTTTCTTAGGAAGCTCTTTTGAAAGCACCGCGAGGAACTCCTGAATCACAGAGCTGCGGTGCAGCTGATGTCATCCCTTTTTTTAAATTCACGTGTGTAAGGCTGAGCATGTGAAGGCTGCTCAGGAGAGACTGTTCTAGCACTAGGCAGAACGGCTGATACAACTCTCAGCCTTCTGGAACAGAGCTCACAGCTAGATCCCACGTCCCAGCAGGTACAGATTTTTTTCTTTGGGAAGTTCTAGCCCTACCGAGGTAACCTCTCCTGACCCAAGCATATTTCCCTGGCTTTTTTGTTTTCCCCCAGGTTTTTAGCATCTGCCCTTTGCTGTCGCCTCTAGCCAAAAAGCCAACCCACAAAATGAATTTTCTCCAAGGTCATGCACTCCTTACAATGCCTTTATTTGCCAGTTGGTGAAGTATTTAATAAAATGAAAACTTCCTTATTGTGAAAGGAGCTAATGTCCCATTTAAATGTATCAGAGAATGAGAGGAGATGCAACTAGAAATCTAATCACTGGTTCATAGCTAAACCACAAGCTTAGCAGCTTTCTTTTGTGCCCTAAAGGTCCCAGGCACCCTCTCTTTGCAAAGACAATATATGGCACATCCAAATGCAAATCTATTCCTCTCTTTATTTCTATATTCAGCTCTCTGGCTGATTGCAGGGAGGCATGTGTACGTGTTCAATAGGTCCTCCTGCTTCTTTAAATAAGTTTAATAATACCCTCTTTATTTATGGGAGCCCAAAGTACAAAGGATGCAATGCAGGAGCTTTGCAAGAGCAGAAAAGAGAAGAAAAGCAAACTAGCTGAAGATACAGCCTGGCAAGGGCTCAGTAATTCAACACTGTTGATTCTATAGAGACCAACTGCTTTTATTATGCACAGATTCTCTGAAGGGGGGAAAAGCCCCACAGTTATGAACTTGCAAAGGAAAAGAATCTGTATATCTCTCGTGTAAGAGCAGAATTTGCTAAAAGGCAGTTTAAAAACCAGGGCAGCCCAACAAACATTTCAGACCTTATTTCAAACAGTTTTCTTCCGGCGACTCCGAACAACTAAGGTCACTCCACGTTAAAAAGTTC
>VZRE01002390.1:207561-311263 GCA_013396775.1 Cephalopterus ornatus
AAAAAAAAAAAAAGCTAGAGAGAAGGGGAGAGTCAAAGAACAGCCAAGGCTCAATAGTCTGGCAGAGTTCAGACTCTGATCTATTGCAGAGAAGCTAAAATAACAAGCCTTTAATCCCTAGATCATGTCGAACAGGTCAAGTGTGGCTCAGGAGATGAGAGAGGACAGAAAAACCTAATTTCCAGTATTTTTTGCTATCATATAGATTTGTTAAAAATGGGATTATTGAATGAGACACCAGCAGCTGCTCTTAAAAGCGCTTGCACCCATCTACTGTCTCCTTGGGTTAGCACATGTCTCCCACTGTCTTTGGTGCCCTGAGCTGTAAACCATGGGCAGGAGCTGTCAGAGGGCAGGAGGAGAGCGCTGGAGCACAGAGCTCCCCTTCAGGCAGAAGGGGAGGGCAGCAATGTCACCCTATTTACACAGAGGGGAAAGTCCTTGTTTCACTAGACGGCGGGGATTGGGAGGCTTCAGCTAATCCCGGCTGGTTTCCGTCAGCCGGGAGTGGCAGTTGTTATTTTAGGGCTTAAATAAGCCTTCAAAAGCCGGAGGCAGCAGCAGGGGTTCTCCACAATTGGATCCCTGTGGCTGCCCAGGGGCTGCCAGGGCAGCTCATGTGTGTGCCACGTGTGGGCTGGGTGCCACCTCGCCAGGATCTGCCTGTGTCCCTCCTTCCACACCGCGGCCACACCAGCCCACAGACAGTCGCTGCCTGTCCCAAGGGTGTTCCAGCTCTTCCTCCTCCCCAAAATGAGGTAAAAATAGAAGACAATAAAATGGAAATGCACATCCTTGGGACATGGAGGCAGCCTCCAGGAATGTAATCAACGCTCCTACTTCTTGGCATTGTAAAAATTTAGAGTTTGTTGAAATAACCCGCTCCACACAATGCAAAATGATACGCATGAGAAACATTTCAGCAAGGATGATTTCACCCTCTCTAGAAACCACACTGAGAAAGTACAAGAGAGCCAGAACTGGACACCAAGCCGGAACTGAAAGGCAGTGCAAAGTCAGCCTGGAGAAATGCAGAAAGGAAACCAACTGGCCCAACCAAGGCTCCACAAATGAAACCTCATTAGCATTTTAAAATTCTTTCCACTCCAGCAAGTTTTGATAACTCTTGATAACACACTTCAGTAATTTCTTCTGTAAGCCTGGCAGATGGCTGCTCCTTAAGAAATCCCCTTCCCTCTCTCCCCCTTATTTTGACCAAGGGACAGAATGACCTGTACATGGGTGGAATTTGCTTTGGTATCTGCATTCTCGTAGATATAAAATAGTAATATCACCTAAGCTCCTTCCTAGTATTTTTTATTACTAGATCTTAAATTATTTTGCAGACAAGGTGGATGACATTTTCCTTATTTCATAAGTGATGGCACTGAGCCACAAGGAACCCAGGAAACATGTACAAGGTCATCTGTCGGCCATTGGCTGACTTTGGGGCAAAGCTCTGGAACAAAGGAGCCACAAAACACTGACTGTGTTGGATCCAATTCACAGGACTGGACACATTTAGTCACTGTACTGCAGCTCTGCATTTTCTAGTGCCCCCCATAGCAAATTCATCTCAGTGAGATTAGTGGAGTATGATCAGGATAATACCATGCAAGGGAAAAAGTCTCTGGGAGGCATTGTGTACTGCACTGATGTCAGACATCTGCTTCCCAGCTCATTACAATCACCTTTAAATCTTACCGTGTATGGTTGAGTACCCAGGCCTTTAAAATATGGGACCAAAAAAATAAGAAAAAGAGAGACAAATTTCTTTCTGAATAAAAACTGTGATAAATTCAACCTGAGGTTTGTCACAGACAGGGATCTGATACAAACCTTCCTATAAGCACCTGCACAGGCCAGACCTCTCAAGAGAGGTTTTGGGCTGTGGTGCCTGTTAGCAGTCATATAAACACATTTGTATAAATGTAATGTTCCCAGAGATACAAATAGCTTACAAGGAATTGCTAAATTTCCACTGATTGATACCAGCGCAAGGAGAAACTCTTCTTATGGCATCAGATTGGTTGCATTGTCTTTGTAAATCCTTTGGGGGCTCGAGTTTTGGGGGATGAAAGACGTTATGAGATGTTAGGTATCACTGTTAGCAGCTGCCATTCTTGTCTCTCTAACAGATGGCAGTAAATAATGACAGACTCAGCTCTTTCGGCAACAGTGAGATAAAACACTGAAAAAATCTGTCTGTCTTTCCCGTCGGGGCAGGGAGCCCTCCTGGGCTTAAGCAGAGCTGTCTCCTCTGATCCCTGACCCCAGCTCAGGGTGGGGATGCACCTCCCTGGCCCGCTGAGTCACCCTTGCTCCCGGCTGCCTCCCAGCAAGCACCAGTTTTACTCCTCTGCTCTCAAACTGGCCAGTTTCATCTTGTTCACAGCTGAGCTCCACTGAAAACCTATAGACCTCCCAGATTTATCCGACTTTTACCAAAGACCAGATTGCTGCTTGCAGACATTTCCCTCCAGAGCTGTGTCTAATCCTGCTCCACAGCCTGGGGGCTGTCAGCTCTCGCTCCCATTTCACACCCCTGCACCTTCAAGTCTGCTTTTTCTTCCTTTCTCTGTGACTCTAAATCTGAGTAGATGCTTAGAGCATCCATTTCTCTTTCAGCTCCATCTGTCTGGAGCTCTGAAACTATCCAAACCTTTTTCTCTTCCATCACATCTCACCTTGAAACCTCCCTTTCCCTCCCCTACTTAGCTGGAGCTCCCTGGGAATTCTCAGAGACTGCAATTTTAAAATACCCTGGAAAAAGGCTCTTCCAGCATGCAAATACCATGTCCAACAGAGTGCAGTTACTCTGACATGGACATCAGTGATATAGAACACATTTTCTTCAACAGGTACTTATCCAGCATGGATGCATCAAGCAGCATCACAGAAATAATTCCTTCCTACTGACAGAAGTTCATTTCTGTAGCTGTGCTGAACAGTATTATGTGCTTCCCCTATAGAAGCCATGCTTCTGACAGCACCTTGTGCTTCCTTTCCTCGTATTTCTGGCTGAAATGACTGTCCGGGAGAGAGCAGATTTGACTGATAAAAGCAAATGTTACTTGTCTCACAACTTCCCAGCCTCCGCACCTTGCTTGCCTATGGAAGGAGAGAACTAATAAGCCTCTCTCCTACTTGGAGTAAGGAAAAAAAAGAAAGAAAAAAAAAAAAAGCTGTTCCCTGAATCCCCATAATACACATTTAAAGAGGTATTTGTTTAGGAGGGATGCGTGTACGGAGCATCCTCCAGCACCGCACAAAGCCATCCTGCCACCCACGCCTCCCAACTGCTGAAAGCAATTACTTCCCTCCCCTGCTCTCAGCACTAGCACAGGATGCGCAGGGTCTCCACAGGTCACGCACAGAAACTGGTTCTTACTTTTTTTTTTGTCTCTAAGGAATGAAGGGAAGCAGGAGCTTCCAGCACAACAGTAGGAAAATCCTCCGAAGAGCTTCTTGAACTGGCCTTGACTATGCAGCAATTGAAGCTGTTTCCTGGTCCAAGTCCTCACTGCCTGCTGGAGATTTGGCTGCTGTGAGGCTTATTTACCCATAGCTGGGGAGATCAAACCACATTTTCTGGAATATAGGCCATGATGGTGTTGGGCCAGAGGTGACCCATGGGATCTGAGGCAGACAGGGAAAGGAAGTCTGCAGAGATGGACAGGTCCCATGGTCAAACAAGCCCTTTGTGGCTTCAAAAGAAGCAGTGACCATCTGCCCTGACAGACTTCTCTATTCAAAGTGCAGCAAGTGGCTATGACATGTGCCAGCCATGCAGGGTATGGAAAAGCAATCTCTGACAAGATGCCAGAACAACTCTCAGCTGAAGAACATGTGGGCATTCCTGGCAAAAAGGATTTTGCAACCGGTTCCTAAGCCACGGGAATTAAAGCCCAGGCAGAAAGACGAAAAGGAAATGGTGAAACCACAGTGCAGCAAAACACAGCTCAATGTCACTCGCACAAGCCACATCCCAAGTGGCTTTGGGAAGTGTAATAACACAGTCCCCAAACAGCAGCAGAGGCTGTCACGAGGGGCAGAAGCCAGGATGGCAGTGAGGATGATGATGATGCAGGGAGGAGCAAGGAAAGCAGAGCCAATAGAGAGAAGAAAGGCATCAACAAGGAGGCTCGGTGAAAGCATCTTTTCTTGGGAAGAGTGTAGTTGGGCTGATTGTTCTGCCATGTTATTAACTGCTTCAGATAAACTGTGCTTTCTCTCCACCCTGTCCATAGGCATGGGGAGAACAGGGGCTTCTGGCAGTGACTAAACACAGGGCCAGCCCTGCAGCCCAGAGGCACCAGCTCTGCTGGGAGATGCTCCATCTGCCAGTCCCAGACGAATGCCCTTTCCTTTGACGGGGGTGGAGGGTGGGTTGGGCCCATGTAAGGAAGAATTTCCAATTTAGAAACAAACAGAGGCAGTTCCTATTATTGTTAGTGGAATGTCAGCATCTCTGGTCCCAAGCACCACTGTCAACAAACAGGCTCACAAATGCTCCTTCAGCATCAGCCAAAATAAAATCCATGAAAACATCTATAACTCAGCATTCACTACACACACAACAAGCTCCCCTTTTTCTTTTTAAATCCAGTCTTGTCCACGTAATTTTAACATAAAGGAACTGGTTGTGGGCTGTGTTACCAAATGAGTCATCATTTTATGTGACAGTGTAATATGATTTAGAGAATTCTTGGCACACCAGTATGGATTATGCATTATAATCTCTTAATTTGGACTGTTAGTGTCGTGCAGCAGTGCCTGGAGCAGGAGGGAAAGAGCAGTTCTGTGAATTACAGTCTGAGCTCTGCTCCTGCTTTGCTGTGTGACCTTCTGCCTTCCTTCCTTCATCTGCAGAGCAGAAACACGTCTGTGTCTTACAGCAGGGTCAGCTAATGTTCACCCAGGAGATCTGAAGAACATTACATAAGTGCGAATTATTAGTTTAATAAGGGAGGGAAATCAGAAGGACTTTCTTTCCAATGCAACAGGCCGATTTTGGGAAGTACTGTCAGAACTACCAGGATACAGTCTCTGGGTGCTGGATACCAACCACAGGCTAATTTGGGATAATGATTTTTGGAAACATGATGGACAGGAAATGCCATGGGAAACTTAGAGATTTGCAAGCTGGGGTTCTTTGGAAAATGAGCATAATTTCTGATAAACATTGATGTGCACAAGATAAATAAGAACCCTCAGGAAAAATTCTCTCCCCTTCCCCTTCTCCTTGGGGAATCTCCCTTTCTCCTTGGGGAAGCTCCCAGCATGCGCGTGGTGATGAACTGTCACCATGGAGGAAGTGGAAGTGCGTGTGAATCAGGAGCTGTGGACACTTGTCCTCTTCAGGCTGGACTAAAATACTGGAATCAGTTTACCCAATCCCACTCATCAAAGCGGAAAAGTTTGGGATCAGAGCGTGCTCAGGAGATCCAAACAAACAAACCCAGAGCCTAACATCTGCAACGGTTACTCCTGACCCCCTCAAGCTTTCCATTCCCTCTGCTTCTGCTAAATATAGACTGACTCATATTCAGCAGAGGGTCACTGGGCAGGCAGAAGAGCTGGCACCCATTTCCAAATCTATCCCACTCCTTTCAGCTCACTGAGTCTGCACCACAGTCCCTGGTATGGGACTAGCAGGGAGGAGTATTTCTACAGGCAAGGAGGATGCATTTTAGGGGGCACAAATACCACGTGAAGAATTTTGGGAGACTGAGAAATCCTCTCCACAATGAAAAAGAAACTTCTGCAGAAGAAATGAAAAAAACACTACCTACATATGCTGGCAGGAGGGTTTCTTCTGAGCTCTTTGAAAAGCAGCATGCTGCTGCCAAGGCAAATCTGGGGTGGATAACTGGCCTTTCCTGAGGCTGACTAAAGACCAGCTTTTTCCTAGTAAAGTAAGAGAGGTCTCTGTAACAGATAAAGCAGGCAGACAGAATTGGTTGACCTCTGGGAGCTCTTTGGGGAACAGATGACAAGGGAGAAACACAAACAGAGGAGGACATCTGCCCATGCTTCGAGCTCTCTCACCTGTTACTGATTTCCTCAGACAGGACAGTGACTGAGAGGTCACTTTTAAATGCAGTAGTTGATAATATTTTACATCTTAGGAGCTCATGGGAAAACAAAACCAAACCAAACCAAAACAAATCCCATGTATACTGCCTCTGTGGCCTTCTAAATATGGGACCAGCTTCTTAAATTTCTACTTAGGAGAAGCAGGAAGAGGGGGCACAGGGATACCGGATAGTGCAGAAAACTATTAAGGAAAAAACATCTTTCACTTCTTGCTTGACCTTCTCAATCTTTTCATGCATAATTTAGCAAAAGGGAGTTGACCCTTGATTGCCTGTAGTTAATTTATAAGCAAGAAGCTCTATGCCCAGAGGATGCCCATGCTGCAGTGTCAGCTATCCAGGCACGAAGCTATTTTCTGATGGGCTGTGGGAGAGCATTTCATGGGCCAGGGGCAGAGCAGAGCCCACCAAAACCCTGTACCTCTGCTCAGCTGGACCTGCCATGCGAGGGCCACTTGAGGGACTATATTCAGCCATCCCCAGTGCGTCATCTCAGAGAAAAAACGCACACAGTGGCCAGCGAGGCGGATGGAGTATCCACGGAGAAATGAGCAAAGCCTTTTGTTCTGCACACCTTCTGCATTCCATTCAGTGCACCCAGCACAGGCCAGGCGAGGGATGAGTCAAAGCTCTCATGTGCCTCTCCAAAGGTGCTCCTGGTTACAGTGAGATCAGTGCCCGCCTGGACGCCGCAGACCCGCACCAGTGCCGCCCACTCGCCCCCGCTGCCCACACGCCATGCTCAGCAAAGGAGCCACATCTCACCCTGCTTCACCCAGGGAGACAGAGTCACTGTGGCATTTGCCTGGATCACAGAACTGCCTATAGGCATTCATGGACACAACACAAACTGGCTCAGGATGTCCCACAGCCACAGCGCTGCTCTTGGCCTGGAGTTCACATTTGCTCGCACGGGCACCGTAGGGATTGCTGTGTGGTCTAACAACTCTTCTCTGGGGGCTTCCCTAGAAGAGATGCCCCCCAGGCACAGCCTTCACTGGCAAAAAACAGGTCTTTGGCTGAGGGGTTCAGGTTTGCCCCTGCTGTGGGCTCCCCTTCCAACTTGCTCCAAGGAGGGACCCCTGCAGAGCATCACTTCTACTGGTACCCCTGTGCTCCATGAAAGCCACTGGCTTGGGTAGCCAGAGGGCTCTCTGGGGGACAAATGTGGTAGTTCCTCAGGGCAACTGGCTCCTGAACCCTCCTCTCCCTGCTCAGAGCATCTCCCAGAGGACCCCTGGTCATGGCATAGGTGCTTGCAGGGCCCTTCTGCAGTGCCTCTCTCAGCTCTAAGGTCTAAGGTTGATACCAACTCCCACCATCAGCACCCCCCACTCCAAAACTCACCAGTGGGGCAAAGCCTGACCAAAAATCCAGCCAAATCAGCACAAACACAGCAGAGCATCCCTGCGCAGAAGGGCAGGAAGAGGCAACAATAGGCATGGTAGTGCAGGGACTGGGATGGACAGC
Source organism: Cephalopterus ornatus (assembly GCA_013396775.1). Lineage (NCBI taxonomy): Eukaryota > Metazoa > Chordata > Aves > Passeriformes > Cotingidae > Cephalopterus > Cephalopterus ornatus. The sequence goes on from VZRE01002390.1 coordinate 215,130, forward strand.
AACAACTTACAGCAGCAGTGCCACCAAACACCCAGGGTTTCAAACAAGAACCTGTGCATTGCTTGGAAAAAAACCCTGTTGGAACAGAAGAGAACCCAAATGAGAGACACTCACCAAACTTTCCCTTAACTGTGAACCCATCAGAGCAGCATGAATGTTGTTATTCCCTTTGTGAGCTCTAGCTCTCACAATAAATGTTATCTCCTCTTTTCCACAGATTGTCCTTCCGGAGCTGCAGCATCGAATCCTGACCCCGTGCGTGAAACACTGCTGCCTTTATCGCTAGCCCTGAGAACATGAAATCAAGTGACAAAGAATCCAATCTCAGCTGTCCTCTTTGGGGCAGAACAAGACATGATTTATAGATTTATATACACACATGCCCATCTATTCATCCTCTTAGCAAACAGTTCATGAAGTGTGCCTTAAGCCTTTCTGAATCAAGCAATTCTCTGCTTAGACAATCAATTCTTAACTGAAACTCTGCAGGGAAAGACATCATGTTGCAGGAATGCTGCAGAAGCTGTTGCATATACTGTTCCCTTTGTTGAGAATAGCATCTTTGCCTTGGATATATTTTTTTCCTCCTTAGCCATTTAATTTCATGAAATGGGGCCCAGTTCCAGCAGGCAAGAAGAACATAGCTAGATTTTGCTTCTCCTTTCCTGAAAGGCTGGGAAACCAGATTTAAAAAATGTGCTTAGTGGGCGTTTGGTGGGACGAATTCTCTCCCAGAGTTCGGCATTTTTGAGATAGAGCAAGCAAGAGTTACATTGCATATGGTGCTTGGTTTTTCTTCTGCAGCAGGTAGCCTAGAGAGTTGCTGCTTCCCCTGCCATGAAAAAAATCATAGTAGCTGGTTTAATTGAAAAAAATCCTGCAAGAGGATTTTGTCAAAAAGGCTCAGTGCAGAAATTTGTAGAAGTGCTCATGTGTAATGAAAAACAAATTATACCTTGACAGGAACTTAAAGGGCAGGTAGCTTTCTGGGGCAGGGCCTGTCTTGTTCTCTAAAGCCCAGCACCAAACTCAGCAGGGATTCACAGTACATGTCTGGGGCTGTGTGCTCACCTATAACCATAGTAACAATAATAACCCTTCTGAGAAACAACTGATTCATCTCTCAGAAGGACTGTAAAACCAGATATAGCTCCCTTGGACATAACATGGATGACAGCAGGATCAAAGTTTCTGCACACATTCGAGTCTAAGGGCACCATTTAACATTGCTCACCTCACACACCTGGCAGAAAGGCAGAAATGGGACAAGTTTCAATCCTTCCCTTTCTTCTGATGTCACCCATGGCTCCAACAACTCTCCAGCCAAGCCTTTCCTCTGCATCCCCATTATGAGGGAAAAGTGCTGGAGCTTGGGTGGAGAGATCATGAAACCCAAAGGTGGTTCCACTGTAACCAGTAACCTTAAACCACTGCAGAATGACTGGCTGATTCATCACAGCAGGTATTGCACACTCAGTGTGCAGGAACAGACAGGTGGGGATCTCCATGTGCCTTTGGGAGAGGGTTAGGAGACCACAGAAGGAAAAAAGCAGGAAGTTCTAATGAATGACCCTCTTGTTTCTGTGTGCTCTTATTTGCAAAATAAAAAGGGGAAAAAACAATTGCCAAGATCTGCTCCATCTGCACAATTGTCTCCAAATTAAATGTATATCCATGTTCTATAAATATCAGTAATTCTTCTATAAAGCATCAGTAATTTCTAAGTTCTACTGATTTATTTTTTTTAGCTGCCAATTTTAGAGACTTTCCAGGAGATACTGGCCTGAATGTGCTATCTCAGCTATTAAATAAAGATGGGATATTTTTATTAAAAAAACCAAAGCACCCACTCAAGACTCAGCAATTTGGACTGGAGATAACAACCCCTGACTCATGGAACATGAATTTAAAGAGACTCCAATAAATCACAGAATCACAGAAACACAGAATGATTTGGGTTGGAAGGGGGACTCTTAAATTCCAATCCCACCACCACAAGCAGGGAAATAGCTGCAATTACTAAATCTTGCCTCAGTGTTGCAAGTTTCTGATGGCAGAGCATTCATCCACCTCTGTGCAAGATTGTACAGAAGGGAACCTGCCTGAAGGTTCAGGTTCCTCATGGGTACCATCAGGAGGACCATCTGCTCAGGATGCACCCCCCTCAGAGGGCTGTGTCCCAGCGAGGACTCAAGACTGAGCTTGCACTAATTAAGACCCTACACCTGTGTCTCATATGTTCCCATATACAAATCTAGGGTCTGAATTTTTATGTCTCTTCCTCTGGGACTTGGAGTGGGATACAGGATTGGTCTCTTCCCTTGAGAGGCATTTTGAGATAGGCAGCTGAAAGACAACTACTACAGTGCCACGTGGTTTTGGGGATGTTTACAAAACCGCAGAAATCAGAGCTGTCTAATAGAGGGAGAACGCTGAATTTATTACGCCTCCAGGCTGGGCATGGCCTCAAAGAAATTTCAAATGATGAGGATGTTACAAAACTTAGTAGGACATTAAAGCTTTTCTTCTGTGGTGCCAGAGAACCAGAGTTTTGGGTTGACATTCAACCTTTCACTTCGAAAAGGCTGAGTCTCATCACAGGCTTTGCATCCTCACAAACGAGGACCACACTGGCACATCACAGCACAAGGCAAAAGGTAGCACAGTGACCTGGCTTTTCCAAAGTAGCCAACACGTGCCCAAGCTGACATGCACTCCTGGCAGCTGACTTTCCCAGGAGAAGGGCCCAGCAAGGTCTGGAAAACAGCTTTCCAAAGCATCTCACTGAGACTTATGAGGAAAACGAGACCTCTCCAAGAAGCAGTATCTATAAAATATTTCTCTCAGGTTTTTGTAGGTTTTTCCATTTCAGTGACAGCACATCCAGGAGCACAGGGAGGTGAGCTACAGCTTCCCGAGGAGCCTGGTGACATTGGCCAGGGAGGGACATGGACTCAGGGCACAGCTTCCTGGGCTGATGTATGAGGTGATGCTGGGACGCCTCAGCTGTGTGCACATGTAGTGGGACGGATCCAGGAGAGGTGCTGATGCCCCTGGATGTGCTAAGGGATGGGGAGGTACATGCAAGTGAACTGACAGCAGGCTGTGCCTGGCTTGGCCAGCTCAGAGATCTCAGAGGTTGTGGCAGCAGCTCTGCAGTTACCATCTCCAGCAGCTTCTCGAAGCAAAGCTGTGTTGACGGACATAGCACGGGAGAGGGGTTCAATCCCTGTATCTTCCAGCTAGTTCATCTTTTCCCCTTGGGCCAGCTTCATGCTGGCCAGCAGATACGTGGCTCCAAGTCCCTTGGTCGTGGCAGACAGCTTTCTTCATCGTGCACCTATTCTATCTCGTCTCACTGGGGGAATTCCTTGGCCTGGGTTTTACTAGTGTAAGAATTGCACTGAGTTTTGAGATAAAATCACTGAAAACTCGTCATTGATTTTCCTATGAACATGAATTCACTCCATGTATTTTAAAACCCCATCTATCCTGAATGAAAGGACCCATTCTTGCAGTGCACTTTGTTACTGAAGAGCTTTAGGTGAAGAAAAGAGGACACAGAATCTTTTATACATCTCTGTGCAATGAAAAGGAGGTGATGTCTCACAATACTTGTGATACCTCTTGGTATTAAGGACAACAGTTTGCAAGACAGCATCTCCACTGCCTGGCAAGGACTGCCTGCTGCCTTCACTATGCTCTTGGCTTACACCAGCCCATCCATCACTTGCCTTTTTAACTGGCAATGATGAGGAAATTATGCATGCAAGCAGCCATGTGCACCACAGGGTGTAATTTCTAATGTCCCATAGCAAACATTTTTCCTGGTGCTAGCAGGTGTTTCAATCCTTCATCTGGACTTTTATGAACAGTGCTGCTGGGTATCTCCTTCCAGCTGCTCCCACTATCTCCCTGTCAGATGTGTGCCAGCTGGAAAAAACCCGAACAAACTCAAATCATGAAGGTTTCTGGGTCATCTGGAGCAGTTTGGTGGGCACTGCCGTCACTCTGGAGCTTGGCCTTAAAGGCTGGTAGAGTAAAAAGCAAGAGGGTGGTAACAAGACCTGCGGCTGGCTCCTCAAGTTCCTCAGACTCGGTGGGTTGCGTTTGTGCTGCAGCAACCAGAACAGCACAAAAAACCTCACCATGGCCAGGCAGAGGACCCTAAGCCATAGGGAGGAGTGAGGGAGGAGTGGACAAGGGGGTCAGCTCAGCCGCTGTCCCCCCAAGTTCATACTGGACTAAGCTCTACCCAAGGCAGTGGCCCCCCTTTCTTCCTGCCTCCAGGTAGAGCTGTCCGCAGCAGGTAACATCTCCTGCAAGGCTTGTCCCTGCAGCTCAGAAACAGCAGTCACAAGTGCTCAGGCTCTGCCTTCTCAGGAGGGGTGTTCATGACACATTTTTCCCACACATCTCAGTGCTTCATAAAATGCAAGCAGCCTCTGAGCACTCTGAGGAGGTGGTGGCTGTTGTTCTACACTGAGAAACCAAGGCACAGAGGTGGCACAGAGCTGGCTGCAGCCTGCTGAAGCCTCTGGGAAAGTCTCCTACTGCTTCAGTGGGAATGTGGGTTGGGGCCTCTAACCTTCTCCAGGCAGGGAAACCCCTGGCAGGGACAAGTAGAGTTTGCTGTTGCACAAGCTGGGGAATGGCACCTCATTGAGCAGCTCTCCAGGGTGTGAGAGGACTCCACCTTAGGAAAGAACTGACAGTGGCACCACTTCACATGGCACATGTTCTGCATCAGTGCTGGCCAAGTCCCTTTCCACTCACCCTCCTCACCCAGCCTGGTAGAAGATGTTTATTCCTAGAATCAGGGGGGCTTTATCAGCCAACTTGGACCTGCAGCATCTCCACGTGCATTTCTGGGCCACACACAGCCCTGTTCAGCCTGGAGCTGCAGCTCTCTCCTGCTATGGTCCTGGAAAGGACCCAGGGTTGGACTCTCTAAGGAAAGGGCCCTGGGCTGCCACCAAGCTTCTCATCAGTATCCAAAACAACCCTCATCTCTGAGCTGTGTTAGTCCCAGAAGCCACTCTCAAAAAAATAAAAGGTCAGACCCTGTAGTGCCTTCAGCAGCACTGTCATCACAGCAATCTGTAGTGGATGATATTTTGGGGTCTGCAGCCATTTAAAGTCCCCTGCAATTACAGACACAGAGTCCTGAGTCTCCCTCTGAAACAAGGCAAATCCCTGATTAACAACAAATGGAATACGGAATAACAGGACATGGGTTTACTCTCCTTATTTCTTTTGCTGTAAATGTTCCAGATCTGTCCAAGGAAAGTATCCCTCAGGGTTTATCAGAGCAGCCACCACAAAGGAGAACAAAGGAAACACCAATCATTTCCAGTAAATCAAAAAATGACAAGCTTTAACCTTCAGAAGAGAGCAGATTCCTGCAAAGGGTTTGGCTGCTCTGTCTTTGAATTTCCTTTTCCCCAGTCCCAGTTTCCTAGCAAAAGTTTCCTCAAACAATAGAGATTGGCATCAAAAGAAGACAGGAAAAAAAATTAAAAGAGCCCTCCTGTTACAAATAGGCTTAAAATGGAAAGACAGGGCTTGTCACTCGGGAGCAATTGGTCACTCTTGGCAGAGCTGGGGACTCAGGTCAAGCACCACAGCCTTGTTGTGCCCCGGGGACAGAAAGATGCTTCTTGGCTCCATCTCTCTTCCTTTCTATGAGTAGGAGAGATGGCAGGGGACTGGGAAGAGACTGCTCATACCGTATAGAGTATGAGGTACTCACACCTCATAGAGCTGTTGCAGAGAATGACTGCACACTGCAGCAGCCACCCGCAAGGCTGGTGAGCCATCAGAAGGGTCTGGGGAGGGTAAACACAGCCCAGGCAGCACATTCCAGGTGCTCAAAGGAAGGCAAAGGCTTCCTCAGACATGTACTGCAGTCAGGAGGATGGGGTGGTCCATGAACAGGTCTGGGAACTGTGCACAACCTCATCCTCCTCATCTCTGGAAATAATTCCCTTTGCAGTTTTGCCCAGTTCACGTACATCAGCATCTTAAGATGTAAAACAGGTCTCAAGATGTAAAGAGGTCTCAAGAGACAAAAACAGTTAAATGTAGATATTGTAGAAATGAGGGATTGGCCCAGACACCATGCTGACCCTCCTTTCAAAAAAATGCTGAGCAGCACATGCCTCTTATCCCGCAGAAATCTATGAGAATTCAGTCCAACTTGAGGATGAGCTAGTTTAAAAAATAGCATCACCTAAATCAAGAGGAGTAAATAAACCACACAGCTGCACACACACCTGTGACTGTCAGAAAAGACAACATGCAAGAGTATGGAAGCAAGAGATTCCTTGAGAGCTGCAGATGTTAGGTACAGCTCTGTAATTGCTTGGGTTTCTGTAAATCTAAACTCAAGACCCTCTTTCATAGAGGAGGCTTTCCAAAACCCCACAGGAAACAATGAAATCCTTCCTATTTTACCCACACGTTTTTACCCCACCTAGGAAGAAAACAAGTATCTCAAACCTTCTTTTCTGGGGAACGAGACACCACCAGAGAGTCACGGAGTCATTTAGGTTGGAAAAGACCTCAGAAATCATCGAGTCCAACCAGTGACCCATCACCACCTTGTCAACCAGACCAGAGCACTGAGTGCCACGTCCAGTCGTTTCTTGAACACTTCCGGGGATGGTCACTCCACCATCCACATGGAATCACATCCAGGGAGACCACAGGTGTGTGATGGGTTGGTGCTATGGGCTGGCTGCTGCAGGGACTGTCTCTCCTGTTGTGTTCATCCTGGCTGAGCACATCCTTCCTGCCCCATGACCCTCCACCACTGAGTAGTGAATCAACTCAGGCCAACCAGCTGTGTTTAAGCACCTGCCAGAAATCAGCTTAGCCCTGGAGGACACAGCAGACATCCATGGGAGCTTATGGAAAGTGTGCAATGGCAGTAATGTGCATTCACCCCGACCTGCAGTGCAGCAAACGACTTCACCTGCGGCTGCTCCCACCAGAGCTCGTCTGCTGTTCTCCACAGTCACCACTCCCACCCATCCAGTGGGTCACCACGGCTGGAGTGAGCTCTCAACAGGCTCATAAGAGACACATGCAAGTGTCGCTACTTTCCTCTTGTCCCAACTCAAACCCTGTTGTTTTACCATCTTTTAATCTAACTGGGCAGTTAATGATAGAAAAGATTTGTTCTGGAGCGTCACTGGGGAAAATGCCATAGCAGACCAGAGCTGAGGCAGGAGCTGTAAAAGGGTAAGTAAGTGCTGCTCCCAGGAATGTGCACCAACCTGAACAACAGGGTGTGCAGAACACTCTGCTTAGACCTTTGCTGAAGCCAGAATTTGAGCAGCAGGGACAGCACAGGCAGACACTCTTGGCAGCTCATACAAATGACTGTTCTGGGTCTGTGCAAAACCCTGCATGCCTCAGACACGGGTTACCTGCTCTAGGTGAACCTGCTCTGAGCAAGGGGCTTGGACCAGATGTTCTCCCAAGATCCCTTTCAACCCCAAGCAAAGTGAAACATCAGGGATTTTCCCAGTTACCACAAATCTTCACTCAAGCATTTATTTAGCAGAGGGGAGAACTGGTTTGCTGAAGTGGAAGAGGGTGATAAAAGCTACAAGAAAATCATCAGGTGAACACATCTGCCACAAATGCTCCTGCTGAACTGAATTACTACCAGGGTAAATGAGCCAAGGACATGAAAGGCTCATATTTGCTTCCCCAGAGAGGCCATGGATGTCTCCCTGGGAGAATTAGACTGTACTGACATTTTCTTATAAATAATCATGCATTTGCCCCCCTTCAACAAGCCAGGCCATCGTAATTACGATATCCTGAGCACTGATGAGCCCTCGTGCAGCCTGTTTCACCAGTTCTGTGTTTGAGAAGTGACTCATGAGCACACTATCAGCTTACTGGATTGTGGCCGCTGCAGCCACCGCGCCTGCCAAACACCCCAGGGGAGAAATCCTTCCCTGTTGCTCTGCCATGGGCCCTTCCAGCATACATGGAGGTGTTTTTAGAATATTTTTGCTTTAGAGAGGAAAATATTATGGGTTTACATCTGTGCCACGCTCATTGCAGCCATTGGGAGAATGAGGACAACACGCTGGTCAGGGTCACTAGTCAATCTCCAGGAGGAGAGGATTCAAGGACAACTTGCATCCACCCAGCATCATGCTTTGAGGGATGGTTTCCAAAGACACTTGAGCTTCCCTGAGCCATTTGCCATCTGTGTTGGCTGTTGACTGCCAGGGTCAAACTGCTGGAGAGTGATTTCTGTGCTGTGGAGCCATTACCAGTGATCCATCCCCACCAGCTTCTGCATAGGTGGGGGCAGTGACCATTAATGTCAGGTTTCCAGAAGGCCCAACAGCTCCAGAGAAAAGCTGTTCCCAGTGTTATAGGAGCTGCAGCAGGTTGCAGGTTATCTGCAGGAGGGTAGGAAAAAACAGGAAAGGAACTTGGACTTCCTTTGGGTGATTGACCTGAACACAGCATCCCTATCTCTGGAGTTTGCTCTGGTAACACTCTCCGAGATCGCAGATGTAGGAAGAAAATGTTGTGCAAAAGCTCCCATCCTTTGCTTTGCAGATTTCCCCAGTACAAAATTCAAATTGCTCATCCTTCAAGCTCCATCACCACAAAAAATCTGCCACACACCCCTTATATGTTGCTCACAGACATATGTTGCTCTGGATCCACTAACCTTAAGAGAAAACCACTGGAATTACATTACTCACACAAACCAACGCTACTCACTGAGCAGTCTGCAACAGTGGGCTGCCAAATCTCTCCTACACTTGTCTCCTTATTCAAGTGGAGTTTCTGCCCGGGGTCAGTGTGGAATTAAAGTAACTGAAGTAAAATAAAATATCAGGAATAAGCCAGGCTTATAGAGATAATTTGTTAAAGCACTAAAGCAAAGAGGCTCTTGCTCACTACACACTTTGGCCTTTCTCAATAATTCTGATGGAGTTAGTCATGCTCCTTTACCTAGCCCTGCCTCTCTGCTGCAGTGAGTCCTCAGAGAAAATGCTGACTTTTCCCCTGCCAAAAAATTAATGAAAATGAGGTGAATTCTGTCTAAATGTTCAACTACAAGAAAAAATCCATCCTACAAAAGTAACAAAGCTTTTTTCAAAAACCCAGAACCACTGCGTAAAGGAAAGGCTTCTCTTCAGCATTTCACGTGCTCCAATATCAGTTTCACCGTTGTAAAATCACTTTTGCTTTGAAGATGGCCAACTTGTTCATGTTTCAGTTGACTCAGAGCAGAGTTAATTACATGAACGAGAACCAGGGTGCACCAACAAGCCTTTTCATCAGGTCCACGCTGAAAATCCATGCAGCTTTGAGTTTTTGCACTGTGTGCTTGCCCTGCCATTGCATCAGCTATTTAATTAATTAGGATGACTTAAAAAACAAAACGAAGAGAGGGAAGAACATGCAGCCCTTTGACTATGGAGCCCCAGGTACGTGCAGCACTTGGTTAATGCTCCGGAGTGTCCTGCTGCGAGTGCTGCCGCTGACCCAAGGTCTGACAGGCTGCAGCTCTCGTGAGTGTTCACAGGCAATAAAACCCAACACTGGTGACATTAATTCATTGTTCTTTTAATCTTATCATTCTTTCCCTCCAGGTTAGCTGTAACCCAGGTCACTTATATAATCAGTTCACGTGCTTACACATGTGGGAGGAGCCGGCGGGAGGGCAGGAGGATCGGAGAGATTGCGGCTTCCCATGGAAACTTTTGCCCCTCAAAGTGTAGGTAAAACCTATGCCAGCAACGGTGTCTATCACAACCAGTGTGAGTGAAAAGTAACTGCTTTCATCACACCACTGCTTTGCTGTGTGGAACACACCCTGAGCCAATTTGAATGGTGTGAAAATAAATAGTAATTTTTAAAATTAACCAATTTATTTTTCTCCAAACAAGACAAATTCTCAATGAATGTGCTCAGGTAGACCCAACGTTATGCCCCTGCAGTGACTGGACCACATTTCCATTTGCCTCTAGGCAGGTTCATGGCCATGGCTATACACTGTCTCCAGGTGTCCAGTGACATACCTTGGAGCAGGACACAGCCTGCAGCTGCCCCAGCTCACCCTGCCTGCAGTGGCATTGTCTCTTTCTCAATCTTTAAAATGGCTGGTGTGGAGAAAGGATTTCTACTAAGAAAATGGTAATGGGAGTAAACCAAAAAAACCTCTTAAAATTATAAACAACAACAAAAAAAATAGCACACACACAGCTGTCATTTTATATAGATGGAACTCAGAGCTGTGGGAGTCTTTCAAATCCCACCCTTAGAACTACTAGTTCTACAACCTGATTTCTCCTACCCATATATAGGAGATATATAGGAGCACATGCTGATGTTGTTCCCTGTGATTTATCCTAGCCTGACATTATTTTTCAAATGTTTCCTTTTGAAAATGCAAGGCTTTTGGTCATGGGGCTGCAGTAAAAAGGGACTGAGCAGCGAGAGCAGAAGCTGTGAGCAGCTCAGTATGTGAGGACAGGACACTTGTGTCCTCAATAGAGAGCAAACCCTTTTGGGAGCCCTTGTTGACTCCTTTGATGTGCCATGAGCATTTCAGATAGGGCCACATCCAAGAAGAAAGGGCCAGAGTAGCTGCCAGGTTTATGATTTCTAGGATGAAGACGGTCTCCAAGAATAGTCCCCTTGTTCTCCAAAGACCATCAGATGAAGTCACAGGACGCGAGGTGCAAAGGGAGACACAGAACAACACACAGAGTATTTATATGTAATCAAAGGCACAAAGATGTGCTCCAGCCTCTGCTCATGACTCCAGGGAAGGGCAGAAAGTTTGACATCTGGTTATTTACTTTGTGCCTGCCATGCCCTTCAGACTGAAAACTGACTGGAATTAATGGGCTGACAGTCACTGCTCAGAGACATCAAAGATCTCTCCTCATGGGGATGGAGAAAGTTGCAGACCAACCTGTTCCCTCTGTCCCAGCCAAGGGCTTTCCACTGTTTGCTCTCCTTGCCATGGAGAAGGAAAACTAAGATGGCATTTAACCCAGGCAGCTGCTAATTAGGAACCATTGTCTTCCATACTCCTCATTTCTGATGCGTTTAATTACAAGGTGGGGCCCTCAGCTCCATTTGCCTCCTCCCAGGATAAGGAAAAGTTGGAGAGAGTTAAAACATCTCACCTGGGACAGGTTTCCTTGCATGACTGAGTACTGTACGGACAACATGCCAAGTACAGATCCGCATCTCCGTGCTCTGCTGTGCCTGCACATGTGCTGTCCCTGCATACCAGGCCTGGGTTAACTTTGCTCCAGTTTGCCCCTTTCAATACAAGGATGTGGCTGGAATGCCAGGACTGGGGAGACACACAGCAGTGCTGGTATGTGGCATCTCCCAACCTCTGTGTTCCCTCCCAGCTCTCTGCCCTCATCCTGATCCAGGCTCCTGGGCACAGGGTACAAAGCACTCAGCAGTGCAAGGTTCAGATGCCTGCAGCCCTTGCTGCTCGTTCCCACCCTTGTACCCTGCCAAAACGTGCCTATAACCCCCCTTTCCTACTTTGTTTTGATAAAACTGCCCCAGGAGTCCTGCGAACCAGAGAAAGAAACTGGTCCAGGTTGTAGAAAAGAAGCCTCTACTCCAGTTCACAATCAAGCCTTGGCAGAGGACTAGGAATAGTATGGTCCTTCCAGCAAACAGTTTATGACATAAATCTACTGCTTTAGATCAATGTGCAGGGCAGTTCATTGTGGCTGAGCGTGGTTTGATCAGGGACAAAATAAAATGCTCCCAGTGCCAACGAGACACTTTGCACAAGCATCTCCAGCCCTTGAAATAAAAACCCCTGACCAGAGCACCTGTGCTACAGACTCTGGGCAGTTCAAGAATAACACATTTCCAAACCAAAACCTAAAGATAGAAAGCACGCACTTGGAAAAGGGAGCCCTAAACATATCCTTCTGTGGTAGGCAGGATGTGGACATAACCCACAGTAGTCAGTCCTTAGAATTGGAACTTAGAATTGGTCCTTGGTATTAAACTGAAGTCTGTGCATACTGTTATGGTTTAAGACAAGACCAGCAACCATGCCAGATCTTGATTTTATCATATTGAGGACTAAACACATGTAATTATTCTATTCCTAACTAAATACTAGGCTGAGCAGACTGCCTGCTCTCGTTCCGAGCAGTAAGTGTGGATGTAACTCTGTCCCGCAGACAGATTAATATGGGCAGCACAAACTGGTGGTTCTAGGGGATCAGGTATTTTCCAGAAAACAGCCTTACCCTCATCTGCATAAGATTTAAGTTGGATCACTGAGTTAACTTTATATACCTATATACATATGTGTAGTCGGAGCATGTGACAGGACTCCCACAACAAAGGGCTTTTCCCCCAAAGCTTCCCATTTTTAGTGGAATTCAGATGACCATCTTCTCAGCCAGTTCAACCCAGCCTGGGATGGCTGATGCCCAGCAGGACAGTGGTGAATATTTGCCATTCTTCAGATGCTCAGGCCAGTTTGTGCTGGGGGAGCAAAGGCAGCACCACTCTGAGCAGGGCTGTGCCAGACCAGAGCACCTGGGTGGGGAGAAGGATCTCGGTGCCTCTGTGCATCCAGATCAGCATTTTGCAGAGCTGCTTTTCAGACTTACTAAAGGTACAATGTCAAGGTAGTCAAACATTCAAAAGATGGGTGGGTGAGCTAAGATGTGTGAAAAATTAAGAGCTGCTCTCATTTCTGAAAACAAGGCACCTTGTAATTGTCAGGAATCATCATCATGGCTAGGCTTCGCGAACGAAGATTTGTGAAGGACTCTACCCACGCTTGCTACAAGCGCGCTGATGGCTAAAAAGGCCAATGCGAGATAGACACGTCCGGTTGCAAAAGGCACAGCAGAATGGCTCCCCAGGTGGTACTGAAAGGACACGGTTCTTTCTGCGTTGCCTTTTCTCCTCGAGAGTGATCCTGCGTGTATTTTCAAAAGATATTGCAGCATTGTGAATAGTGTGTCTCCAGGCCTCCCGATTGGAGGCCAGAGCAGACCAGTGATGATGATCAATATGGCCAAGGCTGTCAGGAATACACACCCAGTGTTTCAGATGTTTGGTCATGGTTTACAAAAACATCCATGCTGGCTGTAGAGTTTTAATCTTCCCTCAAGACAAGAGCCACTACAAAAATTCCCATGCCATACAATCTTTGTTTCATGTTGCTTTTCCTGTTCAGAGAGTTTTCCATCTGCCACTGCTAACAAATCCTAATGTACCTTCTCCATACTAAAAGCTAAAACAAGTACCTTTGATCTTACCCTCTTCCTACACTATTCAAGCCTTTGCATCGACCAACAAACGAAACTGTCTTCTGGATGCCTGGATCACCTTTGTCCTTTGGGAGATCTGTCAGAACAGAGAACAGCAGCTTGCAAGGGACACATCTGCACAGCTGTGAGAGGGCAAGAGCACAGGGATCATTGACTTCAGCTGTAGGTGAGCGTTTACTGCAAGTCACATGCAGAAACTCCACCAAAGTTCACAACTCTTAGCATAATGTCAAGAAGTGGTTCTGTGATACTGAAACAGTGTATCTATCTGGGTTTTCAACAAGAAATCTATTTTGGGACCTAGAAGGAGGACTCCTTAACCTTCCCTCTTGGAAAGAATTGTTGATGATCTCACTGCACGGCTATCAGTGTCCTGGGCCAAACACTCCTTATGCTCTTGGACTTCTGATCAGCTAACAAAGCAGATGCATGAACTAATTAAAGAAGCAGAGTCTGTGTTTTCTGCTTCTTAGAGCTCTATATTCAGTAGCTGGTACATGACACCTCGTGAGCTGATGCTTGTCTGTCTGTGATCTAAGATGAAAGAAGCATTCACCAAATAATTCAGGGGGATGGGAGACTGAACTCTCTTTGCTAAGACTGTTCCAACATATGGAGAAACAAAATCAATTGCAGAATCCCAGATCATGGGCACTAGTTCTCAGGAATGCTATTAGGAAAATAACCCGATCTCTTCTGGCTGGAAGTATTTCATACCTGAGATCACATCACCTGGAATTTGTAATCCGATTTTGCAAGAGGACAGACTGCCAGCAAGTTCCATAGGCCTTTTCAATCTTTATTTTCGGCAGCATATTTAATCCTATAACATATTTCATAGGAGGCAAGAGACTAAAACAAAGTTGCTTTGGCCTAACACAGAAAAAAGAGCATAAGTAATTTCAGTGCCACTGGCCTGTCACTTTCGAGAAACTTTACAAGGCACACGTGAGGAACATCATAAAAAATAAAGCAAACTAACCTGTAATTTAGAAAAGAAACCTTCTCTTCTCTAAGTCATTTATTAACCAGTTAAGAATATGTCAAGGCCTTCTTAACTATTAACAAACAGTTGTTGAGACTGGGACAGAATCCCAGACCAAACTGCACAATTTAATGACATGAGAGTCTGAAATTTATTGCTCTCCTTGTGCAAACATTGATCTGCAGCTGCACACAACCACCTATCCCTCAAATCTCCAGGAGGAGCTCAGAGCCTGAGGTCCTGCTCTCTACAAACACTCTGCAGGGGCTATTCCCAACACACCAAGGTAACCCAGAAATAAGGTGGAATTAGAAGGAATAGAAACTTCAGCAGATAAACACCCAGTGAGGATGACGTTCCCATACGCCCAGTATTGAGAAACACATTTGATTGGAAAAAACTATAGAATCATGGAATGGTTTGGGTTGTAAGGGAGCTTAAAGATCATTTCATTCCAACCTCCTTGCTGTGGGCAGGGACACCTTCCACTATCTCAGGTTGCTCCAAGCCCCTCCCAACCTGGCCTTGGACACTTCCAGAGGTGGGGCAGCCACAGCTTCTCTGGACAACCTGTGCCAGGGCCTCACCACCCTCACAGGGAAGAATGTTTTTTAACATCTAATCTAGTAGGAAGCCAAGAAAAATTACATGCATGGTTAGAACAAGTGCTGGGAGAAATAATGACCAGGAAAGCAAACCTCTCAGCCTAAAGTGGTCACAAATGCTGATGATTGTGGAAGAAAAATAAATGGCAACTGAGAGCAGTGACTTTCCCACACCAGGTGTGCAGCCACTTTCTCCATCTCAGCTTGGCTCTCAGATCTGCTTGGGAGCAGCAAGTTTTCCACAACTACTTCAGAGACCAGAAAAAATAGGGTTGCCTGAAGCAGACATTGAGGGTATAAAACAAAATATAATTGGATAAAATAAAGTCTAAATAAAATAAATAAAATACTGCTAGGGTTGGATAAAATATAGTCTGCATGAAAAGCAGGCATGCGAGTTTGTATCACAGCTTCCTGAGAGGTGGGTGCTCCTGCTTGTCCCTGGCTCCCTGCAGATGCTTTTGAACCTCATTTCTTTTCATATTCTCTAGACCTCCCTCACATCAGAATATTAGAGTCTTTAGGAGAAGACCACCTCTGAGTACACATATCTTGCTACAATTTGATTCTGATTCTGTCTCTTACAGCTTCCCTCTCTAACAGTCACTGCAACCAGAGTTTAACTCCACTTAGAGGTGAGACTCTGGGTCCATTTAAGTTCTACAGATGAATCTCTGTAGCCACTTAGAGCTCTTTGTGCAAAGACTTCAGAAATGGTGAGGATTAAACTCCCCTACTAAACCTTGCTTTTAATATTTCTAGGTGGATGTCCAGCTGTGCTCTATGGAACACCCCCGTGGGCAGCATCTACAGAGATGGAAGAATCTGAGAACCTGACAATGCAACCAGCTGGCCCAGTTTCATGTCATGTACAGTAATTGCTTGTGGGAGTGGAAAGAAAAACTAAGTACAATTTGTTTATTGCCAGACATATGTCTCTATAAAATAAAAGGACTCAGTTCAATACAAGACTCCTTTGGGCAAGGACATGGCATTTGAGTTATGTCTGTGGGCACAAAGCACATGTCTGATGTACCATAAAAATAAAGATGTTCTCTTAACCGTTATCTACAAAATGCAAAAGAATCAGCATTGCTAGAAAACTGTGTTTTGACATTTCCTTCCCCCTACCACTCTCATGGGTATCCTTTGGGCTGGTCCCAAATTAAAGATGAAAAACATTCTCTGCCTCTTCCTTTTCAACTTCATCTTAGGATTTGGAAGTTTCTGTCCTCCCTGGCGGGGCATAAATGATCTTTCACATGCATACCCTCTTCAAAGCCTGTGTTAGGGCAAGGATAACCACTGTGCTGGGTGGTAAAAATCTGTTTTACTTTGTCTTGTCCCTAGAAATTTCAAGCAGTGCTATTATTTTGGTCACTGAGAACGTCTGTGGCAGAAAGCTGAATATTCGTGCCGATCCAGCTGTATCTGAAAACTAATGACAACAATCTGGAAGGAAACCTTGCTGCAAGCATTACTGGAAGGATCTCAAGCAAACTGGATCTTTCAACACAATAAAAACAAGCCAACTCCCAGCTGCAGGTGGAGATCAGATAAGGAAAAAAACATTGTGAGTAGAAAAAGCCTTTACATCATCATGATTTTTTTAGTGTGGTTATCTTAGGTTTCACCTCCAAGTGGACATAATCATCTACTTTCAGGATCCGTCAGCTGAAAAATGCCCAGCCACACTCCTCTCAGAAAATAAGTTTTCCTCCCCACCGTCTGGAACTTGCTCTTCTGAAGTAGGAACAATTACTCTTTTCCCCATTGATTTCATCCCTTTCCATTTGAAAAATATCAGCTTGTGCAACTTCCTCTCTTGCTTAGGGGCCACATGCCAGAACAGCTCTGCCTTGTTCATCTCCTTTTCCAAAATCAGCATCAATACTTCCCATCAACACTAAGGACACCCTGGAAACATGACTTCTTCATCCATAAGGCATGCTCTGCTCTGCTTACAGAGGAGAGTATGAGTCCCAGAGGGTCCCAATGACTCCTTTTTGGACTGCAGTGATGGTCAGGAGAGAGCCCACCAGGTCAGGATGCTCTCCTGCCCTGTTCAAACTACAGATCCTATAAACTGCTGAAATCACCCAGTTGTATTTTTCCTGTATGTTGGACAGTCCCCTGGAATAGAGTCAGGGACTGGGACGTAGCTGTTGTGGAGGTATAAGGTGATCTGAAGCCAGCTGACAATTTTTGATAGTTTGCTAAACATGCAATTTGTCAACCCAGATGAGAGGAGGGGAGCAACTGGGTAACAAAGCAGTTGCAGTCGTTTTTACAGTTATTTTCTTAACAGTAGCCACATCTCCCATGTGCAGTTTCCTCCCGGCCCTTTACTGATTGTCACTCCCTGGTTGCCGCAGTTTCTCGCACAAATACCCACATGAGAACACTTTTTACCTCCTTCTCTCTCCTTCATAAATGCCTTCAGAAAACAAATTTCTCTTTCACTTACATGTTGCTTATGGGTAGTCAACAGAGACATTTGTCTTGTACTCCTGCCTCTCAGCATCCACAGTCATGCCTGGGGCCACCAGTGGATTTTGCACTCTGGTTTGTCTGGTGTAGAGCCCACCTACCCCTTACCACAGCAAAAAGAGAATTCATCATTACATTCAGCAAAATAAATTGTCTCATTGACCCCAGCTGCCTACACAGACTATGATCTGGCTACACTATCTACAGCTGGAAATACGGATGGACAGTTAAAAGGCACACGACCCCCAGGAATATTGAAAATAACCATCAGCTTGCATAGTTCCTCTCCTTCTCAAGAGTTTCTTTGCCTCGTGGCCATAGGTGTTAAAAATGCCATCTCCCTCTTACAGAAAGTCTTTCAGAGAGGAGAATGCCAGTTGAACATACAAAGAAAAGCCAAAGTTTCAATTGCCAAAGTCTTATGATTCCTGAGGACAGAGTCTAAAACCAGCTGGAGCCCACATCCTGCTCCCATTCCATCAGGATTAACCCCAAGAGCTGTTCTAGTCATTTGAACTACCTTTTGTTTTGTTAACAGGATGAAAAATGAAAAGCAGGACAAATGTCAGTGAATTTCCACTATTTTCCTGGATGCTGCTAGAGGTTAATTCATGGAAGTGGGATTCGAAAATACCACATCAATCCCAAATGCAATCTGCAGGGTGAGATTGGAAGGGAAGGTCTAATTTATAAAGCTGGCTGCATCTGGGATCTGACCTCTCATTTTGGAGATCTGAGAGCTACGTTGGCGGGCAGCAGACCTGGCCTTTCTCTGGTCTGATAGCACAGCAAGTAAGCATGAAGGCAAAGAAAGCTCACAGCTGTTTTTACAGAGTAGGAAGGATCTGGAAATGCAAGAAATCTTCCCCCCCACACACACCCCATCCAAGAGGACTTTGTGCTCATTAAGTCGGAATTTGCTGACAATTTCCAAAAGCACGGGGTGACCTGGGGGACAGCAGACAGTGATACTGATCACCTTGCTGCCTTAGTCACATCTGACTCTGCTTATGAACCATAGGATTTTACAAGGCAATGAGAGCTAGCGCAAGATGATCTCAGACCATTCCCAACGTCTTCGCTAAGACAAATCTTTTTGTGACGGTACTGATACCCCTGACTCATCCCCCTGTACAGGATGTTTGAGTGGCTGTGCAGCCCAATGAACTGCTGATCTCACCTTCTATTTTCATGAGCCTTAGTCACTTTATTTGCAAGAATTATTTACAAGAACTGGTTCAGTTCACAAATCTGCACAATTGTGCAAAGCAGTCACGAAGGTTTGCTTGAAACTATGTTTCATTTATAATTACATCAGGCACTCTACAATATCACCCTCCACCAAGGACCCAAAGCAATGATGTTCTTATTTCAGCCCTACAAACACCTGTTACATTCACAGAATCACAGAATGGTTTGGATTGGAAGGAACCTTACAGATCATCTCATTCCACTTCCCTGCCATGGGCAGGGACACCTTTCACTATCCCAGCTTGCTCCAAGCCCCTCCCAACCCGGCCTTGAACACTTCCAGGGATGGGGCAGCCACAGCTTCTCTGGGCAACCTGTGCCAGGGCCTCACTACCCTCACTGGGAAGAATTTCTTCAGTTGCAGCTCTAGTTCATCTGTTCAGGGATATTCTCTATTATTTGAGAACAGGTCATCTTAGTGATCCTGGTATTTTTATGCCCCTCTCTGCCTGGTACACCACAAACTTCTGGCCTCACAATGCACCTCACAATGTTAGCCTGTTATTGAGACCTCTCCCACAAACACTACACTCCATCCTGCTCCATATTTGACTCTACATACACTTCAGGTGTTCAAGCCAGGTTTGGGTTGGAAACAACTAAACAAGAATCAATGGTCAGGAAAACTACTTCAAATCACCTTAAAGCACAAAACACATGAAAAAAACCCTGTTCTGTCTCAAAGGTAAACTAACAGCAATGAAACCATGGAGGCCCATGAATACAATTAACTTGCATTTAACTTGCACCTGCATTTGCCAGAATCACACAGCCATGCAAAGCTGACATACCTTTTAGACCCTCTGTTGAGAGCCTAAAAATCCAGACCTTTATTCAGAGAGCACATTGCAGACTATTTTCTGTGTTATTTTTACTTGCTTTCTAGTAAGAGAGATCTTCATCCATCAAAAGAATACCCTTTTCCACACATATTTATCCCTAATCCCCTGCCAGGGCTTCAGAAAGCGTTGCTGTGGAGACTGGAGAATGGTCATAAGCTCCGGCATGGCACAAAGAAAAGGACTGAGGTGGTGCTGGCCTCCATTCCAACTGTAAAAAGCTCTGCCTGTGGGGAAGGAGGTTCTGGGCTGCTAAGTGGAATTTGGGGACCTACCAGCTGCTCTCAGATGGGCCCAGCAGAGGCCCAGAGCTCAGGGCTGGTGATGGGATAAAACCTGCACAGCTGCAGCAGTCTGAGCTAACCCCCTGTGGCAGGGGGTTGGAACTGGATGATCTTTAAGGTCCTTTTCAACCCAAACTATTCCATCATTCTGTGATCCTGTGATTCAAACATCTCTTGAAGATAATCCCAGACTTTACACTGGTTGCACTGTGCTTTGAATGACAGCAAAAGGCGGGTCTTCACCTCCACTCCAGTGCTTCAAATTACCAGTTTTTCTCAGGGGAAGAAGAAACCTGATTAAATTCCCTGTCAGGAAAGACACCAAAGCAAACATGGGTTCTGAAACCCTCTCAGTGTTTTGTGTGAAGAGGCATGTTTTTACCTCTGTGGTGGTGTTCAGATCTGGAAAAGGTGGAAAGAAGATCTTATAAAATCTGATTTCAAATCAAGACCCATGATCTGGTTACCAAGGTATTTAGGATGTTAAAAAAGACAGACTTCTGTGGGTGGAAATGAGCAAAAGGATCAACTGAGACTCCAGTTTCATATAGCTGTCTTCAGCAGAAGATATCATGAGAGGGGAAAAAATTCTCGATGCAAGAAATACAGAAAATGAAAGCAAGCTGGCTGGGGAAGAGAATGATCCAGAAGATCATCTGCTCCTTAACATTAGGCTGAAGGCTGTACCACTTCTTCTTAAGAATTGCTATAGACTAGGAAGTATCTCGAATGATCTAAAAAGATATGTAAGTATATATGCATATAAAAAAATATATATATACACACATATATATACATAGAGGGAGGCTATATATAAGGACAGATCCCTGCAGCCTTTAAGGCTTAGAGCCAACTCACTTCCTGCTGTGCTCAGTCATTGAAGCTCCCCAGTACTCAGGACTCCAGACTTGCTAAAATTGGGTAGCTCCAGATCACCATTTTAACCAAATCCTATTTTCTGAAGAAGCAGAATGCCTCTGGGAACCCAGCTGAAGAGCCGCCTCTTCTCCTGGCACACAAAAGTAGCTCATGGGAACCACAAGTCCCATCTTGGATGTTCCTAGATAAAGGATGCAGTCTACAAAATGGGATCTGTTGCTTAGGTGAAAGTCAAATTCACATTAAAAGCAGAAGCAGCTGTCTTGTACAAGAGGAACTTGTGAGTCCCCTGCAAACTCCCTGAAGCGGCCCTGCCTCACGTGGGTTTGGGGTGTTCCTAGCTCAGATCATGGACATGTTTCAAGACTGGAGTGGCATAAACACCAGGCTGCATCCTGAGACAGCTGCAAAAGACCAAAACATGAACAGGTAAAAACACACCCAGTCACAGACTCATTTTCAGTGATGGACCTTCTGGTTGGTCATTTCAAACCCCAACTCCTCAAAACACAAACTGTGATTGGAGACAAAACTGTGCTATTCACAAGCCTAGTGGAAGACTATATCAAGTTTTTTCCATTGTTATTAACAGCACTAAACAAGGGTCTAAACAAGGGTTAGTTATGACATTTAGTTCATCTACACAAGACTAATTTGACAGGACAAGAGGAAATGGCTTGAAATGCACCAGGGGAGGTTCAGGTTGGACACCAGGAAGAATTTCTTCACGGAAAGGGTTGTCAACATTGGAAAGGGATGCCCAGAAAAGTGGCAGAGTCACCATCCTTGGAGGTATTCAAGGAACAACTGGATGTGACACTCAGTGTTCTGGTCTAATTGACAAGGTAAGGATCAAAGGCTGGACTTAATGATCCTGGAGGTCTTCTCCAACCTCAGTGATCCTGGGATTCTATGAATCTGCTACAGTCAACAGCAAGGGTTGTCAGAGCGGTAGAGAACAGAGCCTTGCAACCACATAAGACATTTCTTTATCAGCGCTGCCTTTCAGAAGTGCTAGTCCTTTCTTCTCTGACATAACCCTATCCCACCCAACTCTATCCCACCATAAGCAGAAGGCTCTTTTTGTACCTCATTTTGTGCATGGCCTTTATTTCTCTGCATTTATCTCACAGGTGCAACTGCTCCAGACGCACAGAGATCCTATTGCTGTGATTTTTTCCTCTCAGACAGCAGGTATTGTGGAGCTGAGAGGGGATCCCTCCAAGCCTGCAAGCCAACAACTCCACCTCCATGAGACTCTTCCTCAGCAAAAGCCAGGAGGGTGCATCCCCTCACACCTCTGTACTGCACAGCAGTGTCTTTGCAAGGATGCAGCCCCACCACTGCTCTCCACAGAGCACAAAGCCAGGTTTTTCGGCTCTGAGGGACACCCTCTCCTCGATCCCAAGGAGATGCTGCAAGAAGGAGTGAGGACTAGGGAAGACACATGAAGGAGATATGACCTCATTGGTTTTCAACTTGCAAATTCTGCAGTCTCCAGGTCTGAAAGGAAGGAGAGTCTCTTGTTCCCTTTGTTCCCAACCTGACAATAATATTGACATATTTCCCCCCCTATATTTAGCAGCCACATTACCTGGCACTAACGTGTGCTGTCAGCAGTAGCTCTGTTACATGGCAGAACAGTGGGAATATCGAGTTCTCCTCTGTTTGTTTTTTTTTTTTTTCCCCATCTTCCCTTCTCTCCAAAACACTCACATAATTTCTTGCAACATAATCTTATCTCCTCCTGGGCAATGCTATCAGCTGTCATCCTGCATCATGTGCTTCTGCCTTAGCTGGATCACTTACACACCCCACACCACTTTCCCCAGGTCTGTCACAGTTATTAAAACCTCATAACAAGCTGCTTTGCATTAAATCCCATCTGTCATCAGATCCTGTTTAAACACCAAGAATTACCACTTTAATGCGACTACTTCCTAAGATATGACAGCTTTCTTCCACTGATCTCAAAGAGTTCTGCAGGAGAGGCTGAGTGTCCCTGAGCCCCTTTCTCTGTATGATAGTTGATGCAAGACGAAATAGGGCAGCCCAAGCAAAATGAACAACCCAGGAAAAGAGCACACAAAATCTGAAAAGACCACAGTTCCAAGTCTGAATGCATGCACCAATAAGAAGAAATCCCCTTTTCCCCAGCACAGGAAGGACATGGACCCATTGGAGCAAGCCAAGAGAAGGCCACCAAGATGATCAGAGGGATGGAGCACCTCTGCTATGAGGAAAGAGAGAGAATTGGGATTGTTCAGTCTGAAAAAGAGAAGGCTCCAGGGTGATCTGATTTTGGCCTTCCAGTACTTGAAGGGAGCCAACAAGAAAGATGGAGAGAGACTATTTACAAGGGCCTGTAGTAACAGGACGAGGGGGAATGCCTTCAAATTGACAGAGAGTAGGTTTAGGTTAGATGTTAGGAAGAAATTCATTCCTGTGAGGGTAGTGAGGTACTGGAACAGGTTGCCCAAAGAAGTTGTTCCCACCCCTGGAAGTTTTCAGTGCCAGGTTGGATGCAGCTCTGAGCAACCTGGTCGAGTGGAAGGTGTCCCTGCCCATGGCAGGGGGCTGGAATGAGATGATCTTTATGGTTCCTTTCAACTCAAACCATTCTGTGATTCTTTTCGTGCCCACAGAGAAGTGGTGTCAGCCCACATGAGCACTCCCACACTGTGCCTACAACACAGCCTGCAGGGGCTAAGCCCGTTCAGGCCCCCCCATCCCTAGGGCAGAGCATAGGGCAGGTTGCTGAACAAGCCACTAGCACGTCATTTCATAAGAGAGGATGAAAAAAAATAATTGGGAAAGTGCATTTGTTATTATTCATTAAATGTACTGGAGCTGCCCTATGTGCTAAATGTTCTTACCCTGATGATCTTACTACCTAATTACAGAAGACTGATCAAGTATGATAGAAGCAATGTGTTAGTACATCCAAACTACTCCTAAATTGAGGCAGAGAGAGCACACATACCTATTACCTACATGAAATACAGACAGCGCATGAAGTTCTGTCAGAAAGCCAGCCCTGTCCCTGCAGATCAAAACACTCCCTCTCTTTGAAACTCTGTGCTTGGATGACACATTAGCAACATCTTCCTTGCCAAACTAATTACCTGCAGTGCAATGCAGGCCAACAGATTTGTAGAGTCCAAGATTGCTGGTAGGTGAAACTGGTATTTGACAAGTACTAAAGCTGGGGAGGTTTTGGTAGAAGTTGTCCCAACAGAAATGCTGGCCTGGGGACACTTTTGGAATTGAACTTCAGTCAAGCTTACTGGAAGGGCCTATTTATATTTACATGGGACGATGACACCAAACATTGGGATAACACAAGAGAGCTGGTTCTCATGGAGTTTTCCATCCTACTTTTAGGACATTCAGACTGTCCAATGGTCCAAAGTCCTTTGAAGGAACTCCAACTCTGTAGCTTTTGGGTTTCCTCCAGAAATCAGCAGGAAAAATAGGGAGAGCTCAAGTTACAACTCCAGTTCTCAATACTCCCTCCAGATGAAAATATCCAGGTTATGTACTTAGAAGACTAAGTCAGAACCTGTGTATTATAACTTCAAGCCAAGGAAAGGAGTTCAGATTCATGTTTGTCCCTACCCTACTTATGTTGGTGTATTAATTACTATGCATACTCAAAATGCTAGGTATGTAAGAGTTAGATACCACTGCAATGAAATCCTTGGCATCCATACCACTGGCCATAAATCTTGTGAACAAATTCCTTGCAATTTAGCTCCTACTTCCAGCCAGACTGGAGTTCCCAAAGGACAGTGTCTGTCAGGAGCCTGACATCAAAAATGGCAGACGGTTATGAAAATGGAAACAACTTCAAGAAAAGCCAGACTAGTTTGTTGTTTAGTTTTTTTTATTATTCAAGCTTCTCAAGAAATTCAGATTAAGGCCAATTCATAGTCCTGGGCTGGTTCCTGCTTTATCCAAATCTCCTTGCCCTAACCATGGCAAAGGGGCTACTTTCACTCACTTCAGAAGAGGAAGATCAAGTCCAACAGTCACATTAAAAACCACAAAAGATGTTAGATCTTTGGAGTCCGGTTCATCAGCCACATCCTAAACAACAGTCCATCCAGCTTCAACGATGTTTGGACAAGCCAAATCACTGTTTGATATTTAAGCAAACTATTTGATGGTTCAACAGCAAAATTTCTCTGATTGCAAGCAATGCTGAGTTGCCAAGTTTTACACAAAAGAGCTCTGTGTACGACTCGTCTGACATGGAGATGGGATGGGACACCACCTGGTCCTCACCACACCG
Source organism: Cephalopterus ornatus (assembly GCA_013396775.1). Classification (NCBI taxonomy): domain Eukaryota; kingdom Metazoa; phylum Chordata; class Aves; order Passeriformes; family Cotingidae; genus Cephalopterus; species Cephalopterus ornatus. The sequence goes on from VZRE01002390.1 coordinate 240,082, forward strand.
CCTTTTGCACGTGGGAGGGAAAGACCCTCTCCCCTACCTACAAAAGGTGGGGAATGAGGTGGCAGCAAGCCAGGAGAAGGATTTGGTGGAGAGGCTGCAGGGCAGGTTCAACCAGCTTGATGCTGAAAGACAGACAGAAAGACGACCAGCTGGCAAGCGCGCGTAGGTGGGGAGAGTCATGTTGTCCGTGTTTGCCAAAGGGGCAGAGAATAACACATGTTCCTGTGTCTCAGTGGAAGGGGAAGTTCCCAGAAGCTTGCCTCATCTGTCTTTCTATTCTTAACCCTTCTCTGGCACCCTCTCAAGTCTGGGTATTGGTAGAAGATCTGCTCTGCAGAAAAAGAATTCGGAAAAAGCAGCCCTCCCGAGCCTGGCAGCAAGCATGCCTCTTTTGTATCACCAGCACCAGAAGGGTGATGGCTGAAATGGTTTTACCCATATGATGGCACATGAACCAGCCCCAAAAGCCCTGTTTATAGAGAAATGGGTTACAGATGTAAACAAGGCATAACTGCTTTGAGCGGGGTCCTCCCCTCGGCCAGTGCTCTCTCCCCTCCATCATCCGAGTAATGCTCCAGTTGCTGGTCCCTGGCTCAGTGAGTTGTCTTACACGTTGTAAAGAACAATACCGTGTTACAGAGAATGGAATGACTCAGATAAATATTTACAAAACCAAAGGAAGGTGCACTGGCTCAGTGCTTCATCTGATCCAGTGCAGCATTGTTAAATGGAAGATGTTAAACTGTGACCAGCAGCGTCTTGTGCGTAAAGATATGTCCATCCCCCGGTCAGAACTACCATCTGTTGATATCTAAAGGTCTGATTAAAAGTGTCCATGCCCCAAAAGTCCTTCTGGCAGCATAGATCCCACTTCTCATCATGGTTGTTCCTGTCCCCTGGGCTAGGGGCAGCTTTTATCCCACAAGCACAGCTCTTGCTGCCCTGGCTTTGAGCGGAGGTAGAACTGGAAGGTCTCCAGGGGTCTGCCAAATTTGGCGACTCTCTACTGCTGTGAATCACCTCCAGGTACTGACTTGCATCAGTGCTAAAGGGATGCAAACCCTCAGGTCTGAGGTAAAAAATCCTAAAACCCATTTAAAATTCTCAGGGCAAGAAAGAAGCTTTCAAAGCAACAGACTTGAAAGGGATTTTAAAAGACATTTTTTCTTCTGAGAAACAAATATTCTTCTCTCTCTGCTTTCCTCTACATCATTCCCTGGTAACTGCTGTGAGATACTGTCATGACAATGAGTTCGACCACAAGAGCTGGCACACTCCGTGCTCTACTCCACCTCAGGTTTAGGACAAGCTGTAAATCTGGAGCATAGACAAGAGGTCATTTCTCTTTCCTAAATTCCCAGATGCAGCACTCAATGAAGCTAAGAAAAAACCATGGCAGGACTGAGGGGAAAACTTTTGCCTGCCTTGGAGGGTAATTTCTGTAGGAGCCAGACCAGCCTTCAGGGGTTATGGTTGTTCAGTCTCTGGGTTAATCCCAGTTTCTTTTTCAATTTGAATGGAAGTTTCCAGCATTTGTCATTCCACCTTGGAAAAATGTAAACTGATCCCCTGATTGGTTTCTTCTTAAAAGCTTGGAGAACTTCAACTTCCTGCAAATTAGCTCCCAAAGCTGGGAGGGACAGGAAGATTGCAGCACCATTATGAAGTTAATAAATACAAAAGCATTTTTCATCTTTAGACCTAAAGGAAGTTTACAACAGATTCTTTTCCTCCACTACAGATGAAAAGCAAGGAAAATCTGGTGGTGGGTTGAGGAGAGACAAGCAAGGAGGTGGAAGAGCAAGAAGGGGACCTGCTCCTCTTGCTCCAGGTGTGCACTGCCCAAACCAAACCTGAGAAAGGAGCAGGAGGCCAACACACCAGATAGCCATGGACTCAAAAATCTATGTCAGAGGGAGCTGGAAGGAGTGGAAGTGGATAGATGGAGGACTGATGAAACAGTGATCTCCCATCCCATCCCCTGGCACAACAAAAAAAAAAGCTGTGGCAACCCAGGAAGGCTGTACAAAGGCACAAGCGATGAGGTCTGGTGTGCTTGTGCTCATCCTGTTTGGGGTTGAGCATGGCTGAGGGGAAGAGAAAAACAATGTACCGAGGAGGGTGCAATTCTCTCCAGGTTCACACGTAGCAACACTGCAAGTTTCTATAGCAACACCAGAATTATTTTTAGCATTAGTCACATTTTAACAGTAGCAACCCAACATGGAGCTGGGGTGGAGAGGCTGCATTTCACCCTCCCAACACTTTCTCCTTTCCTGCCGGTGCTGCCGAAGCACACCCTGACAACTGTTTAAGTGCATGTACACAAACCAACCATGCCTACAAATAAACTCCAAACGGAAGGAGTCAGGCAGAACAGCCCTTTTCTTTCCCCGTGAGGCTCCTTTGTTGATGTCCCTTCAGTGAGGGCTCAAAGCCTGCAGTGACAGTGGGGCCACCCAGTCCACAGAGGACATTTCCATGGTGTTCTTGGAGTTCCCTTCAGCCTTGATTGATTCCATGAACATACAGGAGTGGAGAGAGGAACCATGTGTCTTTTTTTTGCTGCTGTGTGCCATGGCAGCAGCAAAGGGTCTGAGTGATGGCTCTTACAGATGGGCTGTGTCCAGAGGGGCATTGCCTGCAGGTGATTGTGGCAGGAGGAGGTGAAGGCAGCATAGGAGGGTGCACAGTGAACGAAAAGGTGAAGAGCATCTTCTCAAGCACTGGAGCCATGGGAAAAAATGCCCCCACCACTAAAGTGCCCAGGTGTGTTTCCTTGGAGAGGGGAAACAGTGGGATCAAGTACAACTTGCAGCTAAGATCCCTGACACTGCAGATATACAGAAGGCCAAACAGATACAGCTTTTCAGCTCTAAAAATGGACAAACATCTTCCATGATGCCAGTCCCTATGGCTGTGGCCAATTCCTTGGAAATTCTTATTCTACAAAACCCAGAGCAGCACAAACGACAGCCTTGCTTAACTGCTACAGGAGCCAGTGACAGAGTAGATCCATGACAGACTTGGCCAAGCAATAGCAGGAATACAAATTATAACATCTCCTAAGTATCTGTTATCCACCCACACACCCACAGACAGTTCCTATTGCCACTCAGAACAACCCAAATCATTAGCAATAAAAATGTATGCTGTGATAAATAACAATGTCTCCTGCATGCAGTTCCTTTCACACAAAGAAAAACCATTGGTGCTCCACAATTCACATGGCCACTGAACTTCAAGCAGCCCCCCCACTTCCTATCCACAGACTCATACCCACAGGAATCAAGGCAAATAGCTGAAGTGTCCAACTATGGGAATGGAGTAGGAGTAGTCCTGCTGGAACATGGTCAGTAAGAGTCCTCAAGCCTCAGTGTCCTGACCTGAGAAATCTTCCCCCAAGGAGGGCAACAATAAGAAGGGATGGGAGAAAATGCAAGTGAGTTGACAAGATTATTTCATCCTGTCAGGGACCACAAAAACTAGCCCACCACGCTGCTGAGACTCTGCTAACACTACCAGGAGTGGTGGGTGTCTGTGCATGCCCTGAAAATATCCTGATCTCTTCAAGGCACCTGTTTGTCCCAGGGGCTCCAGGCAGGACCTGAGCCCAGAAGCACAGGGGTACAAGGCACCTGCTGACATCTGCAGCACTGCCCTTCTCGGAGACATGAAGTGCTCCTGGACATCAGCCTGAGGTCAAGTCAGTGAAAGGAAATGGAATCTTTCCCTTTCTCTGGGTCTTGACATACCTTAATTTATCATGTAAGCACTTCATTGCCCTGTCGCTTCCAAGAGGAGGTGAGCCTGGACTGCCCTTCAGGCTGGGAGCAGGGAGATGGTTCCCAAGCTGTGTCTTAGCATCCTTTATGGAAAAAACTGCTGAAGAGACAGTGGTGCATCGAGCTTCCCATCCTCCGAACTCTCTGCCTCATTTTACTGCCAGTCAGTTGCTTTTTTAACATGGCCCGTGGATCCCCACCTATTCACAGAAGATAAAAAAGACAAAATCACCTACTACAGAGCAGTTTACATATTTAACAGGATCCACTAAAGGGAATGGCTCCACTAGCAATGCCTAAGAATACACAGACTAAACCAGGTTTTAAACACTCATCAAGTGAGCCAGATTCTGTTCACATCCATGGAAAGCAATCTCTGTTCATTCTCATCTCAAGACAACACACTTCTGCTCTCTCCAGAGTCTGTACCAAACAAGGTTCACTATGAAATCCTGCTTGGAAGTGCTCCTGGAAATGGCCACAGCAGTCTATTGCAGCAAACAAGTTTTTCACTTTTATTTTACCCACTGAATACAACGTTTGCCACACCATCGACACTACTGCAGTCAAATGGCCACCTTGCTACCTAGGGACCACCACTCCTGGTTCCCAACACCTCTAAACCACTGGATTGTCCCTGGCACCTTTCCCAAACAAGCACTGTGCCCAGAAGGACTGGAGGAATTGTTCCTTTTTTTGCCCATTGGCTTATACAATCTGTGGATCTCCTACATATTCTGGAACAGGCAGCAAGTACAAATGCCCCTGGGGAAAGGCCAGGTTTGTGTGCAAGTTAATTGCCCAAATCCCAGCATCCAAAAAAACCACAGAAGCTCCTTAGAGACAAGCCTGCTGCCTTGTGAAATTACGGATGCTGTTTTACCACTTCAGTAAGTACTCGGTGTCCCCAAAAAAAGGGGAGGTTGATTAAAACAATTTGCTCTTCAGCCTTCGTCCATCTGCTAAACCACACTGATCTTTCCCTAAGAACACTTCAGCACAAGCCAAGTCAACAGGAGCAGAGATGATGGGAAAAGCTTGGATAATTGGGCTGTCACTGCCATAAGGGAACTGTATAATCTGGGAGAGGAAAAAAAGGCCTGGTGGCTGCCTGCCAGGAGGGCTGTCACAGCCGCAGGTGAGCTAATATTAGGCTCTGGGAATGGAGTCAGAATGAGCCGTTTGGGCTGATCCTACACTGGCTTCCGCACGGCTCCAGAGACCGGCTCCCAGTGCTCAGCCCCGCACATCGCTCCGTGTTCGGAGTGTGTTATCTGGGAACTATTTTCAGGCTGTGACAATGAGAAGCAGAGAGCCCTGTGATGCCTCAGCCGGCAGAGCTGTTGCCATCACCATTTGAAATCCTCAGCACCTGTCACCTCTGGATTTGGCATCCCTCCCCCATCCCTACCGAGATGATATCATCCACTTTTCTGACTGTATTTCAACATCTACCTAACACTGAGTTATGTAAATTCCCACAATAAAGAAAACCTGAGCAGGACACAGGGAATTTAAGGATGCTTCTGCTGTGGAAGACAGGGATCTCTACCTTTGAGTGTCAATCTTCACCACGGCTCTGGCTGCTGAGCTCCGAACTCAGCACACAAAGGCAGACCAGACCTCATCCATGTTTGGTAAGCACTGAGAGCTCTCTGCTTGGAAACCACTGGAGAAAAAACAGGCCTCCAGGTATTTACAGAATCACAAAATCATTTAGGTTGGAAAAGACCTCCAAAACCATTGAGTGCAAACTGTGACTGATCCCCACCTTGTCAACCAGACCAGAGCACTGAGTGCCACATCCAGTCATTCCTTGAACACTTCCAAGGATGGGGACTCTACCACCTCCCTGGGCAGCCCTTTCCAATGCCTGACAACCCTTTCTTGAGGAAATTCTTCCTGATGTCCAACCTGAACCTCCCCTGGCACAGCTTGAGGCCATTTCCTCTCATCCTGTCACTTGTTACCTGGGAGAAGTGACCAACGTCCACCTGGCTACAACTTCCTTTCCTTGATTTCCCGAGGTCACTAGGGCTGTGCATAAGAAGAAATCTGCATTTTCTCCAGGACAGGGAGAGGCTTCTGGGGTAAGCTGCAGACGCACAGAGTTGCACTGATAACACACCAGCACCCCACAGCTCTTGCTGCAGGTTTATGCTTAGGTTTAGTGTCGTGGTGGGTTTTCTTGTTATTTTACACACTCAAAACTTTTTTTAAGTGGTGGAGGTCATTTGAAAAGTATTTCATTTTCAGGTTTGGACAAAGATTTGAGCTTTAAAGGCATGCTGGAGTGGCTGGTGCTTAATAAGAATTAGTGTGGGCTAAGGTAAAGAAGACAGCTCTCACTTTCAGCCTGGCAGCTAAGACACAGGTATGTCACTGAGCTGCCTGGGATTTCCAGGGAAGAATTCTCTTGCCTGACAATTGCCCTACAGCACTACTCACACAATGACATGAAAAGCAATAGCTTGTTATAGAAACCAGTGTGTTCAGATCCCATAGAAACTGTCCCAATACCCAGCTGTTGCCACTGGAGTATTGCAGAGGCCAAGTTTCCCTGGTGCTGACTCTGGACAAAAATCAAGTCCTGGATTTCTGAGACGGACCCTGTGCTATAGAAATGGCAAGACTTCTCATGGCCAAAGCTGTCCAGGCAAAATGCATGAGACCAGAACCAAAATACTCAATGGGGCTGGGAGCAGCAGATTGAGAGCAGCTTTCAGTCTCAGAGACATCACTTTGGAGGGTTTGGAAGATCCTTGCAAGGTTACAGCAGAGCTGGTAACTCAGGAAAAAGAAAACAAATCAATGAAAGTTTGCAACTTGATTGTTCCTAGAAGATGTAGGGGTTTTTTTTTAAAGAATACACTACACACACTGGCCTGAGCTGCTACTTGTGGGAAGGACCTGGAAGTACCATAGTGACTGGCATTTCATTTGTTTACTCTAAGGCTCAGCAACTGTGTTAACCAAGGAAATTAATTTTTATTGTTCTTTATTCAGTCCTCAATTATTTTCCATACACTTTGTGTAAGGAGCTTTCTAATGAGCCTGACAGAATAACAGCTATTTTCCAAAATGAAAATCTACTTCTTGTTCAAACCAGGACAACCAAGGAAGGAGATCCCGTGGGCTGCAGGACGTCTGACTGCAATCCAGCCACTGCCTCATGAATAGCCAAATTCAGCACAAACTCCCCAGTCTCCTGTCCTGGGAGAAGAGAGGGCAGAAAAGGCAAGAAGTAGTCTACATCTTTGGAGAGCTCTGCTATCCCACACTGCATTTCCACAGGGATGCTGTGCTGGACTGATGGAGCACAGTCGTGCCTTGCCTGCCCTCAGCTACAGTATGTTTCACGCTTCCCCAAGGAAACATAGAATTTTTCTAATTAAGCATTAAAGTGATTCAATTATGAGGAATGCTCTCTTGTGGGGCTAAAATCCATCCCAGACAAGAGTACAGCAAGGCTTTGGACAATTCTGGGGAGGCTTTGCTGACCGGTGGGTCAAGAAACAGCGCATCTCCAAAATGGAATTTTTTTGTACTTATGGAAAGCACTGAATTGTGCTCTCTGAAAGGGCAAAAGGCAGCAGTAAAACAAGAGAAAATTATACAGACAAGGAATGAGAGACATAGACAGGCTTCTTGAGCTGCAGAAGGGGGGCCAAGCAAAAACACATTCACGAGGATTTCAGGCTGTTAAGTGGGGGTGCTGCCCCAGTGCCTTCCAATCTGGCATGGACAGGACAAGGTTGAGGTTTGAGCAACTTGGCAGAATGGCTTTTGTCAACACATTCCTCACAACAGATCTCAAACCCCTTGATGAGACTTGCTAATTGGCACATCCAACTACTGTGACTGACAGCTGTCAAGCCAACACAGCCCAGTGTCAGCTCTGCGAGGCAGCCAAAGTGAAAAACATTCTACATCTCATAAAAGGTGCATAATTATTTTTATCTTGAAAATAAACAGCCCCTCTACCCACAGAGCTGCTGTCTCTGATGTACCAGCTTTGTGGTGGCTGTAGCCCTGCCTGGCTGTGGTGCCCATTCCAGTCCCAGGAGGGGCTGCCGGTCCCACTGGGGCCAGACTGCAATGGAGTGTTCAGAGAGAACAGCTACTCCATTACAAAAATAAAATAAATAGTAAAAAAACCATTACAGACACTGTCTAGACAAATGTAGCCACCTTCCAGGCCTCCCTTCCCTCCCATCTAGTCCATTTGCTTTCACACACTCCAGCTGGCCTGTCCAGCATCCCTTCCTGGTCTGCTGCTCTGTGCTCATGATGTCCCCATTTGTTTAAGTAAGTGTCTGGGAAGCTCCTTCCCAGGTGCACGCACTTGCAGGGACAGGGGCAGCACAGACAACCAGCCCCATAACTGCAGCTCCTGCAGCCAGGGCTGAGCCAGCTTTACCCTGCCTGGAGGGGGCCTTGGGAAGCACAGAGCTGGGGCAGGTTGGAGCTCAGTCCAAAACCTTACCAAGAAACTGAATAATTTGCTGGATTGATGGGCTGAGGCCAGCAGTATGAGGTTCAACAAGGTCCAGTGCCAGGTCCTGCCTTTGGGTCACAACAACCCTGTGCAGTGCTCCAGGCCTGGGGCAGAGAGGCTGGAAAGCTGCCCAGTGGAAAAGGGCCTGGAGGTGCTGGTAACAGCAGCTGAACATGACCCAGCAGTGTGCCCAGGTGGGCAAGAAGCCAATGGAATCCTGGCCTGTATCAGCAATAGGGTGGCCAGCAGGACCAGATTGTCCCTCTGCGGTGGGCACTGCTGAGGCACCTCAAGTCCTGTGTCCAGTTCTGCAAGAAAGACATTGAGGGTCTGGAGCGTGTCCAGAGAAGGGAACGGAGCTGGGAAAAGGTATGGAGAGTCAGTCCTATGAGGAGCAGCTGAGAGAGCAGGGGGTGCTCAGCCTGGACCTCCTCACTCTCTCCAACTCCCTGATAGGAGATCAGAGCCAGGTGGGGGTCGGGCTCTGCTCCCAGGGAACAAGGGACAGGACAAGAGGACATGGCCTCAAGCTGTGCCAGGGGAGGTTCAGGTTGGACATCAGGAAGAATTTCTTCACTGAAAGGTCTGTCAGACATTGGAAGGGGCTGCCCAGGGAGGTGGTAGAGTGAATCACCATCCCTGGAGGTGTTCAAGAAATTACTGGACATGGCACCTAGTGCTCTGGTCTGGTTGACAAGGTAGGGATGTGTCACAGGTTGGACTTGATGATCTTGGAGATCTTTTCCAATGTAAATGATTTTGTGATTCTGTAAATATTCATGCAGGCAGCATACCATGAGCTGCCTGTCACTGCTCTATGCCATCAGCACAGCTACATCTGCCATGGGGACAAGACCCTACGACAGAAATCTCTGTCCCACCTCAGATCCAGACTCTGCAGAATTCAAAACTGCATTTAACTGATGAGGGTGGTAAAGAACTGAACAGGTTGCCCAGAGAGGTGGCAGGTGCCCCATCCCTGAAAACATTCAAGACCAGGGTGGACGGGCCTCTGAGCAACTGATCTAGTTGAAAATATCCCTGTTCTTGGCCTTCTCAGCAGACAGGTCAGATACAGCAAGCTCAAACCAAGAGCCAGCACCACAGCGGATGCCCTTCCCAAACTCCTCCACTTTTGAACTGAAGCTCAATGAAAAAAAGTAATTTGTTTTTTACATTTCCAAATCAGTTTGGGGAAATGAGTTTCTGTCCTGGGCGGTGGGCTGACACAGGGCATCCTATGTTCCCACAGCTTCAGGGCACCAGCTCCCATGGGAGCAGAGCCCAGAGGGCTGTGAAACAAGTGTATAGCAGTAGGTGACCTTCCATGACCCAGATACTTTGTGCCCTACTTTACTTAATCCCTGGAAATCCTGGACCATAACCTCAGGACCTACCCTCAGCACACTGTGCTAAAATTAAACCAGACTTTTTCCAATTAGGTTTACAGACCTCAGCCATGTATTTCTCTCCTCAGAAGCTTTGCAATTTAACTGTTTCCAGCCAAGAAAGGTGAACTGTGGATAGACCTCGGCAAGCATAGAAGAACCACCTCTGTGGGAACAGGGGTCTGGGGCAGCATCAGTGTTGTCTGGTTGAACTGTAAGAGCTGAAGGCCTCGGTTTTGCCACCTGCGAATGGAGATGATGATCCCCTTCTTCACAAAGCATCCTACGTACCCCAAACAAAAGTGTGAGGAAATGTCTAAGGACTATTTCTCTGAAACTGAAAATTCCATTGAAAAAGTTGAGGACAGGAAAGACTCTAATTGTTACTTGGGAATAAGCAGCGATCATTGCTGATACATCCTCTCAACTAGTTGTCTTTGCGTCCATACACATATCTTGGCTCATTGCTCCAAATTTGCACCTCTGTGTCCCCTAGGCAGGACAGAGACTGGCTTTCCATCCAGCTGGAGGAAATCTAGTGGCCAAGAAGCACATGTTCTCTTACCTCCAGCAGGAAGCAGATGCCATGTTCTCAGGCAGGAAGATGCATCCTCAAAGGAATGAACTGTATCAAATGAATAGTTCAATATAATTTGGCCCAGGTTCAGCTGACCTAAATTCTGCCTGATTTAGCAGCCTAGTGTGGTCCGTGGGAAGACCCACAGCTTTCAGCAGCATCTGCCAACAGCAAACATCAGACAGAGACAAAGGTGGAAATTAGGGCATCTGAATCTGGGCCAGTGCTCTTCAGTCCTGAGATCCCATCCTTTGCTGTGGTCCTGTCCCTGCCACTGGGATGGGAGGCCAGGAGCCCAGTCATTCACCGCCCTGAGGATTCTGGATATTATTTTGCTTCTAATGTTGGACTGACAGCAAGAAATTGAGAGGTGAAAGAGCAGCCTTTTGGGAGAGAGAAAAGAAAAGGGAGCCCATCAGCACCGGGAAAATGACACCAAAAACATGGTGTAAGAGGAGATGAAAGACTGAAACCTCGTTCACTCACACTTTATTCATCAAGAGCCTCCTGCCATGGGTGTTTAATCCGGGCTGTGGTCCTGGCTGCAAGGCTGCTCACATCCAGAGCTGCTGCAGTTGTGAATGTGCAAACATGCAGCAAAGGTAAATCCAAGAGCAGTGACCCATAGCCAGCACGACCTGTGCATCGCTAAGGCTGCCTGTGTGCAGCCTTCCTGGCTGTGCTGACCTCCTCTCCCTGTGCATTACAAGGCCAGCCCAGCATGTGATGGAGACCTGGAACTTCAGCTGAAAATCAGGAGCTACAATTCACAAGCAAATTGTTTCCCCATTCATTATTCATCCATTTGAAGCAGTGCACGCTACTTTTACTGCCACTTCGCCACGTTTCAATCATTTGCAGTAAAGCAAATCAATCATTTACATGACTTACTATTTGGTTCATCCTACACACAGCTAAAAAAGACAAGGGCTCTCCTTGAATGAGGACAGCACACTACTCGAACGAGGCTGACAAGAACAGGATCTCTTTGGCTCATCTCCTGCCACTCACTGACAGCAATTTAGAAAGGTCTGTTTGACAGTAATTTCCTCTTTACATTCTTATTCTGCCTGACTGTAAAACTACCAGTGCAGAAACAAAACCGTTCAGAAAAAGACAATCAACCGTTGGAACCAGGTGCCTCTCAATTTACCAGCTGAGATTTGCAACAGTTTTTTTGAGCAAAAGCAGGGAAGACCACAGGCTCCATGGCATGCTGACAAAATGGGTCATACCTCCTGGGCATCATCTTCTCTTCCCAGGGATGCTGTGTCTTTTAAATACACTGTATATCCAGGATGTCTCTCCTATATGGGGGGTACTGGCAGCACCAGAAAGCTGCGTGGATGGTTAGCAGTGCTTGTTTTGGGACACTTTTTGGGCTCACTGCTCAGTGCACCCTCAACCATGGGCTCGGTTACGTGTGGAGGGATGAGTTTTGGAGCCTGTCCCATATTCCACAGATGCATCTCCCTGCTACAGAGTCTTTCTGATGTTTTATAATTCTTGAGATCTCACCTCTTGCAATCTTCTACCCAGGTACTAAGCCACTCCACTGCTGAGCTGCCAGAGGATTTACTTATACATGTCTTCTCCTTGGAACAGTCTCAAAATCTGTGTCAGTCATGATCACCCTCAAATTCCACATCAGGCAGCTTTCCTCATCTACCTGGAAATGTTATTATTTTAGCCTGCTGCCATAAAGAGACAGATTGGAATCAATTTTAGATCAAACTATTATAAATATCACATCCTCCTTTTCAAATCTGACTAACTGCAGGCCACACACACCCCCTCGAGATGCCTGAACTGCTGGTGCACATCGTGGGCATAAATCCCCATCCTCTACAGGTCACACCTACAGAAGTGAATAATTGTGTGCAAAAACTTAGCCCTTCAGTTGTGATGTTTCAACAAGGAGAAAAATTACATCATGGGAAGGAAATGGCTAAGATTATGAGAAAACATAAAATCAGGGATTAGATGGGAGGAAAGGAAGCCTTGCAGGAGGTCAGCTCCTCACAGATGTGCTGCCAAAGGGCTGAATGCACTGTTTGAATGTAAATAAGATGATGCACAAACAAGACTGGGGAAGCCAGTCTTTTCTAATGCAGGTGAGATTGAGGTGAGCAGGAAATCCCTTCTGAGTATGCAAGAAATCATTTTCATCACAGGTGTATAGCTCAGCACATATGGAATTACATATACTAAGGAACACGTGCTCCCCACGGCGGGGAGAGAGTCCTTCAACAACATCAGGACCTTTATTGCACCTTTTATGATACAGCTGGTGATGAAAATCCTTTCTCCTCTGCCTACAACCCCCAACAAGCAGCTCTACCAGACATCTCTCTATCTATAGCTGCAGAGGTTGTCAGATTAATCCTAGCCCTTTTCAAAAATCCACCCACTATATTTTCCCCTTAGAGACTTGTGTGTCTGCAAATCTGTGTGGCTGCAAGTTCACATCCCTGAAACATGAGCTGCAAAGGGAAAAGACATTGCAGACCTGATCAGAGCACTGACACCACGTTACCTGTGCAGTACATCTGCAGGAGGGAGAGGTCGGGGACCTTCCCTTTGGCTGTTGTGTCTCATCTCCTCTGCATTGCCAGAAAATATCTTGGAGGTCCACAAAGAAACAATGGGGATGAGATAAATAACAGGAGACTCAAAAATGAGTAGCAGAAAGTACCCTTAACATACACAGACACAGAAGGAATACGAAAGAGAGCAGACGATTCTTTCCTCACTTGCTTAACTTCAAGACAGACAGTAAGGCTAAAGAGATTTCTTATAACATCTTTTTCTTTGCCCTTTTCAATAAAAATATTCTGGTTTGTTTCTGACATTCTCCTTGTCAGAGCACAGAGAACCCCGAGTATTACAATACCAGTTTGTCTTCTGTACTCAGGAGAAGCAAACAGGGAAAAAAAGCTTTAAAAAACCTGCCCAATTCCAGACTTCCTTTATGTACTGTGAAGAAGGACACAAGGATGAGAGCATCTACTCTTTCCCCAGTCACCTTCAACACGAGGCACACAGCAGGCCTGTAGGGTTCAATCCCAACTCTTGCATTCACTGGAGGAAAATGACTGATTTATGGGACTGTGGCGTTGCTTCTAGGCCAAACACAACCAGAGGCTCAGCACTGAGATGTCTCATAAAGCTCTCTTTTCTGCTGGCCTTCTGTTTGTGCAGGCGGGAGGCACTTCCTCTGTGCTTTGCTGTGCTTGGCAGCATCTTGGGAATGCTAAGTCAGGCAGATTGCCTTTCAGGCATGGGAAGATTTCGGCTGAAACCATAAATAGATTGTACGTCTTCATCCGCGGCTTACGCTGAGCTTATCAGCACACAAACAACATGAGGGAAAGCTCAACCCACTTCCCACACCCTGAAGGGGCTCTTCTGAAGGACCTGCACGAGCCCACATGAAACCTGGAACCCCCAGCTGCTCCCAGAGAGGGAGGCACAGCACAGGCCACATGCCAGGCAAACCACAATTTGTTGGACCTAGTGGAAGGGCTAGTATCTCCAAGCCCAGGAAAAGCACTAATATATCCACTAGTATGTGATCAGCTGTGCAAAGGACCGTGCTGGTAAGACACAATATGGTAACTTTACATACTGAGAAATTTTAGATAATTGATGCATCATGGGAAGTCTGGAGACCCTAAATATCTATGAGCACTCACGCATAAAGGCAGTTAACACATTCTTTGAGGAATGATTAAAGTCTGAAGTGGGCAGAAACACAGACTTTTTGGAGTTTACGAAAGCCCAGAATCTCCTTCTCTCATATTCCATAGGCGACTGAATGGTTGCATATGAAACGCCACGAGCAAGAGCTTGAGCTGAGCAACTGGCCAACTCAGGGCATGGCAGCTCACACACACCATCTGGAGCAAATCATAACAGTTTGGAGCTGAAAAGTGCCAACTGGCACAAGCTCAGACCCAGCCCCAAAAGCCACGAGTGCAGCTCTGTCAGTGAAGACCAGGCAGTCAGGGTAGCTCCCTTGGCTTGAGGTGGATACTCTTGGAAAATAGATCTGCTTCAACAGAGCACCAGAGGGGCTGTCCATGTGCTCCATTCCAAACCCCAGCAAAGGTTGCTCAGCTTAGAGGTTCCAGAAAACTCTGCTATTTCACCTTTTGTTGAGGAGCCACCCCCAGTCTTTTGCTGACCAGATGTTTGAAAGCAAATGTGAAGTGCCAAGGGTCCGATGCTTAAGTGGTGGCTGACAGGTTTCCAGGTTGTCTCATGGAAGCTTGGCTTGATGCCATAGGGGCATATCACCAGAAACTCAGAGGCTGAGCTTGCTGGCCAGGCTGTAGGCAGCCCTGGCTCTGGACCACAGCCAGAACCTCCTCCTCAGCTTCCTCTGCTCTCTCCCCCACCCCAGCCCCCAGTTTTCTTCGCTGCTTTCAGACCACTGCCCTTCCTCTTGCGGTGTGCGTTCAGTGCTCTCACACCCCTCACACACCCCACAGGCACAGCAAAATACACTGATCCCACACACAGACCAGCTCCCACCTCTCCTTTCCTCTCCAGCTCTACAAACACAGCACAACCTCAGGAAACCCATTGCAAACAAACACTTTATGGGCCAACCTGTGAGTTACAGATCTAAAGCACTGACAGACAGATGTGTGTACCCCTCTGCACTTCTACACAACCTCAGAGATGATTCCCAGATATCCCAGCAACCATGGCACTAGAAGCCTCTGCCCTGGGAAGGAAACGGACCTTTGCATCCCAGCCTGATGCGGAAAGCCCAGGACTCGCACCACTGGGAATCTGGCTATAAACAAACTCGTGGCAAGGCCTTCCAGTAAAGCCCAGCAGAGCAGTGCTGTCATGCAGGGACCAGTCCATCCCCACGTCCCCCCTTTTCCCATTTTGAGCAAACCTCGCCCTGGTCCCGTTGATGTGCAACCACAACGCCTCCACAGTGTTGTCCTCACTGTCATTTTGATCAGTCATTCCTCTCCTTCCATCTCCCAACTACATTCCCTCTGACGGGAAACATCAGCTATCCATCCTCTCACCCATGTCCCAGTAGCAGCTCTCGTCTCTCTCAGTTCTGATCTGCAATATTCCCTGCCATCACTTTTCCCCTGTTCCTTTTTCCTGGCACTTGGACAAAACACCTCACTGTTGACTTGTAACATTTTTTGGTTTATTTCTTCCAAGGAGAACTGCCAGTCATGTCACACTGACCCACATTGCACAGTTATTTCTGTCAGGCAGAAACATCCTTTTCAAGAAACAAATGCTATTCTCCCCTGTGATCTCAAAATTGATGTGAGCCCAGGTTCTTCCTGGGCGATGTCAACTTTATGAGTTACTTACACAACCTCTTTGGCATGTCAGATGGAAAAAAAAAAAAAAAAAAAAAAAACCAACAAAAAACCAAACCAGAAGAGAGAAAACCTAATATGTAAGTTGCAAAAAAAATCCCAGCCCACAGAACAGCAGCTCTTCCTGCTGTGGGGCTGTATTGGCTCTGCCCAGTGTGATACAGAGGGTGTCCAAGCACCAGCAAGTGCATCATGGACCTGTTCCAGAGCTCAACATGACAAATTATACCCTTTACAAAGGGACCAGAAGACAATAGTGAACTTGTGACACGCCAGATCCTAACTAGCTCTGACAGGACAATAGAAAAATTCATAAATAGAAAACAACATTTCTGGACAGCTTTCAATGTGTGAGAAAGGGACAGATTTTAGCTCAGTGACCTGAGCCAAGAGAGAGGGGAAGTCTGGATCAATGAAAAACTTTGAGAGGACTTGATAGAAGATACTCCTGGTCTTCTGACACAGGTCCACAGCTGGAAAAGCCAAAGCTTGTGTGGAGCACCTGCCTGAAGCACATTACGGCGAGCAGTCACCACTTTGGTAGGAAGGGTGGTTGGGAATCCCATTTCAGGTGCATGGTGGTATCAGAAGGTTGTTTCTCTGTATTACTTTTGTAACATACAGAAGAACAGGCAAACCACTCCAAAACCTCATCCTAAAGAATGGAATATATCCAGCCTCATTCCCCTGCAAACAGGCTCTTAGTTTTCCTGGAGAAGCTTCATGCTTAGTGTCACTTTTTACATCACTGTGCCTGTAAAGCCAGGATGATCAAGAAGTATTTGAATCCAGATCTGTTTTAGAGAGAAAAAATAAAATTCATAAACTTCTATAAAAATCAAAACTAAAATAGATCCCACATAGAGGATATTTTTAAGATTTAATTTCCAAAATTCAATCAGATGTAACAGCCATGACTAGTTAACAAAGGGAGGTTCCCAGGTGGAACAGAGCACCCAACATCACGGAAAACCCACAAAACTAACAGGTCTTAAATTTATCCTACACATTGGGTTCAATTTGTCCTACGCATTAGGTTCAATTTGACATCCAGGAAAATCTCCAACATCTAAAACCAAGTGCATTAAAGTATTTATCCCTGCCATGGCAACAAAGAAAAAGCTGTGAAACACCTCCAGTCTGAGGCACACCCACTGGATGGAACCATCAGGCCTGTGATGAATTCAGTCATTTTGAGTAAGCAAATTAATGTGCCGTGGATGTCACAGTGAGGTGGTCTAAATTTGGAGAGTTAAATACACACTGCGATTCATCTTGTGTTCACCTCCACATTAAATTAGAAGCCAATAATTCTTGATCTATGGCCTGGTATTCAATTTGCTCAGTTAATTTGGTAACTTAAAAGGCTATTGAATACCTTGGAGAAAGAAAACTACACACAGACAAATGTGATCTCATCAGATCCTCTGCCCGCTGACTGCAGCTGAAGCATTAGCACAGCCAGTTCAGCTGTTCCCACTGGGAAGAGAGCTCAGAGTGGGTTAACCCGGAAAACACTCTGTTGTATATAACTCCTCCAACCAAACCCAAAAATGTTTGCTTTTTTTTCACACCTATCTCACCCTTTCTCCAAAAAGCCTCCTCCTAAGGGAGTTCTGAAATACCTGCTGCAGAGACACAGTTCCAAACCCTGACACTGCAGTGCTGCACTTTTGGGCATCACAAAGCTGAGACACCAAAACTCTGCTCCAGCACCCTGTGTGGACATCTGGCACAGAGGTTTCCATGACATGCTCTTCCTGTCTCCAGCATCCCGGGCACCACCAGCGGCTCCCAGCCAGGGAACAATACAGGACTTCAACAATCAGTACCAGCAATTCCAGCAGGGAGCTGGGCACTTCACCTTGGCAAACCCAGACCTGCATCACTTCTTTGTGGTCAACCACAGTCTCATACACGAGGGAGTGGTATGAAGCTGCATAAAAGGAGGTTTAGGTTGGATATGAGGAAAAGGTTCTTCCCCCAGAGGATGGTTGAGCACTGAACAGGCTCCCCAGGGCAGTGGTCACAGCCCCAAGGCTGACAGAGCTCAAGGGGCGTTTGGACAATGCTCTCAGGCACATGGTGGGAGTGTTGGGGTGTCCTGTGCGGGGCCAGGAGCCGGACTTTGATGATTCTCATGGATCCCTTCCAGGATATTCTATAATTCTTGCACAGCAAGAAACTAGCCCAGCTCTTGAGAGGCCACATGAGTGCTGTACCTAGAGGGCCACCACATCTCCTCAGGAAATGCTAGGCATATTTCCCCACTAAGTAAACTTGAACCCTTAGCACAAGGGAAAGAAAAAGAGGCAGCTCCCACTGGACTTGGGGTGAATTTTTGGCAGTGGTTGTGTTTCTCATCGCCAGTGCAGCCACAGCTAATGTTTCCTTTAGTGAATTATCTTTACAGCCAGGAAGTGGGTCTTTCCATCTGGACAGTGTCAGTCTCTTGGCTTATTCTGCCTAAATGTTAACAAAACCCTGCTGCTGCCTTTATTTCCCCTCCTCAGGGATACTTGGAATTTTTATTTTTCTTCATAACCACTGAAGAATACATATTTCACAGAGTCCCATGATCTTATAAAAGGACTAAGAGCAAAAGAAAATCACACTGGGCCTCAAGGTTATCTGTTTAGCCTAAAAAAAAATGCAGGCATAACACAAAACACAAAGACAGAGGTTGCACAAGAAATTTGCAGGGCCTTAGGGGATGAAAGTCTCATTTACCAAATAGATTTCACAGAGAAATCCCATGAGAGAAAACAGACATAACTAGATATAAACATATTTGCACAAACAATGTGAAGGGTCTGTTATGAATGGATATCTATAGTTTGCTGAAAGTGAGATAGAGAGAGCCTTAAGGGCAAAAATAAAACCCACAGTTGAGCTGACTTGAAAGAGTAAAAACTTTACCATCCTGAGAGGAGCTCAGGAGGGGCTTCACCCCTCTGCCTTATCCACAGGCAGCACGGAGGACACACCGTGGGATGAACGACTCTGGGTCTTGCACAGCCTCAGTGAATACAACCCAGAATGTTTTTCACCTCTCACACAACCTGAACACAGGAATCTTCTTCACAAACAATGGGCTGTTCTCTAGGGACTTTGCCTGGTCTCATCAGTGTGGAAAGCTTTGGGACACCCAACACCTTCCTTCAGCACTGTAAGCCTCCTGTTGCAAGAAAACTTCATCCCATTTTACTCCACTGCAGTTCTCAACACCTATTCTCTTCCTGAGTACAGAAGAACAAGGATGGAAGCACACTTGCATCGTGCTCCTCCTGGCAGGGCTGGAGCAGCAGGAGGGACAGGATGAGAGGAAATGGCCTCAAGCTGTGCCAGGGGAGGTTCAGGTTGGACATCAGGAAGAATTTCTTCACTGAAAGGCATTGGAAGGGGCTGCCCAGGGAGGTGGTGGAGTCTCCATCCCTGGAGGTGTCCAAGGAACGACTGGACATGGCACTCAGTGCTCTGGTCTGGGTGACAAGGTGGGGATGGGTCATAGGTTGGACTCCATGACCTTGGAGGTCTTTTCCAACCTCAGTGATTCTGTGATTCTGAGGGGAGTCCTGTAGAACCATGCTGCTGGAAGCACTGTGGCTCCTTCGGGATTGGGAGGAGAAGCAGCTGTGCTTGGAAACTACAAGTGATCACACTAATTAGGCCTGTGCTGTCAGCCACAACTCAGCTCCTTCAGAGCAGGAGACTTCTACACCCACAGCCCATCACTGCAGCTATTTCTGTCCCACCCTGAAGGGACCTGAGGTGCTGACTCAGGAGGTCACAAAAGGCAGAGGAGCCAAACTTTTGAAAAAAGTTGAGAAAAGCTGCTCTGGTTTAACTCCCATCAGGTGTTAGCCTTTGGCATCAGCATCTGTGAGAAGTTTTCATCTCCCCCACATTAGCTGTCATTTAGCCAAAGGATTCTCATCAGCCTCCTCTTAATTCTTTCATCCCTGCTGCTTCCTTCCACTAGTGTCCCTCAATACTCAGAAGATAACCTCCACTACCCACCTCTCCTACGCTAAGTGGAAACAACTCTCCAGAGGGAGACGTCATTGGGGAAACTATCCTTGGGTTACAAGACCACTGCAAGACCTACTCTGTCTGCGTATTTTAAAACAGAACTATGCAGATCAGTAGTGCTTTGCTCTGCCTTCTGCAAACAGGGACAGCGGGAGAACCAGTGTTTAAGTGGTGTAATTTCAGAATGCCCTCAACGTATTTTATTTTCTCCTCCTTATTGGACTGAAAAACCTGTGAATCATAGAATCATAGAATGGTTTGGGTTGGAAGGGACTGTAAAGATCATCCCATTCTAACACCCTGTCATGGGGTGCAACCACCTTCCACTATCTCAGGCTGCTCCAAGCCCTGTCCAACCTGGCCTTGAACACTTCCAGAGATGGGGCATCTACAACTTCTCTGGGCAACCTGTGCCAGGGCCTCACCACCCTCAGACGGAAGAATTTTTTCCTGATATCTAATCTAAACCCGATCTGTCAGTTCGAGCAGTTAATATGGCTCAGATACAATGTTTTGTTTGTCCCTGGGCAAAACACTTGGGAAACTTTGGCAAAGCAAAGCTAAGGATTAGACTCCAAATGATCAGACTCCTCCAAAACAGGTGGAGAAGTTTGTCTTTTACCTCCCAACCCAGGGTTAAAGATCTCACCTGAGAGATGGTCCCTTACAAACACACACATGCTCCACACCAGGTGGAATCCTCCACAGGATCCCCTGCCATGGGATCCCTGACAAAGCTGCTTTTATTGTGGGGGCAGGGGAACAGCCTTTAGGTAAAAGAGTAAATTGCAAAAATCCATTGCCTTGCATGCTGTGGGCATGTCAGGCACACCTCTGGATGGGAAAGTGAGTATCACTTAGTCCAGCCCTTAGTTTTAATTCAACTGTCCCTGCCCAAAACATTTCAGAAATGTCAAGAAATGTCCATTATAGATCAAACTTGTGAAGAGTTTAGTCGTACTCCAACTACATATTTTTCCATGGAAAAATGACTCATCGGGGCAAAACATCTATTTTTAAGTCAAGTTCATCTTCTCCACAAAAAACACTAGGTTCAAGACAGGACCTAAGAGGGCAGGTGGTTGCTATGCAACTCCTGACAGAGGATAGCAAGTCAGAAAGGTACTTTTACAGAATTAAGATGTTTATTAAGTCAAACCAATCTCATAAAGTGCTATTTTCACTGTTTCATGTTCTATTTAATAATTATAAAAATCTGGCAAATAAAGCCAAATAACAAAAGGATGATGTTTCTTGGAGCAGATGAGCCAGGATGTTTAACTAGGAAAATTTTGTCTTTATGGAGAAAATATGTATATTTTCACAAGATAAGAATTGTGCTTTTCTAAAGGAAAAAATACTGAATAGCCAAGAGGGCTTTCCTGCCAAGTTGGACAACTTTACAATCCCACTCCAAGCTGCCTGCATAGAGCACTGTGAAGTTTTTACATACAATGTAAGTCCTGCCTCCCCCTTTTGGGGAGCTTGTGCTGTCCAAGCCTTCCTGTAGCTTCCCTGTCTCAGGTGACCCCGCTTTGCAGAGCTCTCTCTTTGCAGGCATCCCTTCCCCTGAAAAACTCTCAGGGAACCCTTAAAGACTGGCACAGAGACTCACAGGCAGCTGCTGCTGAGAATCAGAGGTAACTCAACAGAATTTGGTAGAGATAAGAAGAATATGTGTGTTTGAAGAAAAAATTAAAATAAAATAAAAGCAAAGACTGAGATGAGACACAGCTCCCCAGGTGGCTGAGAATCACTCACTGGCACATAAATATTCCCCCAGGTTTGCTACAGCTAGATGGACAACACTCCTGCACTCATCCTGGGCCATTCTGCACAAGCAATGATGGGCAGACATTGGACAGTCATTGCTGAGCTGTGGCAACAGGAGCAGTGAAGCCCTGCAACAATTTGACACCTTATCCATCTCCAGATGCTGTTCTGAATTCAAGCTGCCCTATAGGGCAAAGTCTTTCCATGCAGATTACTGTCATTTCAGGGTCAAAACTATATTTACTCATTCCTGGGCATTTCTGTGGTCTCTCTATACCAAGTCCAAGTTCATAACTTAATCACTTTTCTTACTCCCTTCCATGAATCAGACCTCTCTCTTCTGTCATTTCAGCAGTCAGGCACAACACAGCAGCTGCAGACATGACAGTTACTAGAAGGAATTCAGACTGATTTTGGGACGGGCTGACCCATATTATTCATCTCCTAAGCAACATAACCCCTCTCAAGAAATGCTGTCAGGGAAGGAGAAAATAATGCCAGCTAGAGCATTTTAGCTCTTCAAGAAGCATTCCCACATAGATCCTAATGACAGTCTGTGACTAGATCACTCACTAATGGGCAGAGAGAGAGATGTTAATGGGATGAAAAATGGCCCAAAATATGCTGAAACTTTTGGTATTGTCACTTCATAAGATATGTGATGCTTCTGCAGGTAGTGGAAAGTTGCTTTCAGCCAGGTAAGAGAAAGAGGCTGCTCATCTAATGCCGAGATGCCTGACCCATAGCATCAAGACAGGGAAGGAGAAGTTTGCTGGTTTTTAGTCATCCTTCAAGACAGCCTAATGCAGTATTCCAATCAATCCATCATGATGGAGCAGGTTAAAAGCCCCAGCCCAGTTCCACCCAAGCCAGGAGTTGCTGTTGTCCAGCTCCGAACAATGCGAGGCCTTTGCCAGCTTCCTCCTCCAACACAAAGGAAGGCAAGAATGTCCCAAAGCAAACGCTGCTGGAACCAGCCAGCCCTGGCACACAAACCCCTCAGCCGAGCTGGCTACGGTGCAATTGTGCGTCTTATCAGGGGCTTTCCCCGCAAATCCAATACACGGAGGCGCCGTGTGCGCACTTGCCAGAAATAGCAGCTGTGTTTTAAATAAGGGCAAAGCCCACGACATCCTGGAGGTGAACATCACGAGCAGCGAGGGAGAGCAAGTCTGGGGGCCAAGAGCCAACTTGACAACGCAAAGTGCTTTCCAAGGGAAAACAGAAGGGCACCTCCCAGTCCAGTCCACCAGGGACTGCTGGGGTTTTGGTCCCCGAACAACTAGGCCAAGTGGCCTCTTGTTATTTGGATGATGGTGACTGTAACCTTTTGTGCCAGACATTGGAGACACACCCTCTGCTCCAGAGTCTGCCATAAACAAGTATTTGGACCAAGAATACATTTTTCCAAAACAAGGAGGGGGGAAAAAAGAATAGGGCAAAAAAATGGCTAGGAATGGGAACAGAGACATGGTTCTTTTCTTTTGTTCTGTGTTTCCCCAGAAGTTCCCAGCAGTTTAATCAACTGATTCCCAGGCCAGGACACAAACCTATCGCTCTTTTCTGCTGTCTCTGGGAGAAGGTGAAGTGTTAAAAGTGCAGAGGCCGGGAAGAGAAGGAGAGCACTCTATACAGAATACAAAAGCAGCCAACCCACAAATCTATGCATCAGCATCAACACTTGGCAGCAGCAAAGAAAACCACCACATGCAATTATGGCAGATAATCTTATTTTCGAGTTTGAAATAATTTGTCCTGGGATGGAAGTTGGGCACCACAACCACTTACCCAGTAAACCACACACAGCAAGGAACGGCTGCAGGGAGAGTAGAGAGGATATAATAATCTTATTTTTATTCAGCAAACCATACCACTCACATACTGATATTCCCACATACTTTAGGATGTCAATGCAGGGGAGTTGCACTTTTTTTTTCCCCTGCAAGATTGTCAGAGGAGAAAACACAGGGGAGAGCAAGACGACTCAATCCAGCCTGGAATACAGCTCTGCTAGCTGCTCCCAGATGGGTTCCCAAACCTCCCAACAGGATGCTGTTGTGCATTATCAGCAAGGCACAACTTTCCATGTACATTAATGAGAAACACTGCTGTGCTACCAATTTGTCTGGCTTGGTCTTGGCAGTATTTCTAGGCTGGAAATCCCATAGTTCACATAACTGGTCTATTCACCCCGCTGCTTAATCTGTCTTCACTTGAGAAGATGAACTCCATATATAAACATGCAGTGCTGTATATAAACAGCCCCCAGGCCCATGGACGGCAAGAATTAAGCATTGCTCGGTGTGTATATGTGTACATGCGTGTGTGTGAGTCTGGGAAAGGGGCTGTTGTTTGCTTGTTTATTGTTGTATTCTAAATTGTAAATGCAAAGTTATCCAAACCTCAGGCTGGGCTCCAACCTCACAGATAAGCCCTGACCAGAGAAGGGCTCACGGGGTAGACTCGCAGGCGACAGGATACTCCACTGTTTGTTGTGCTTGGCAGTTTAATAGAGATTTCACTCTTTCTGAAACTAAATTAGGGGGAAAACACCTAAAACCAAGCAATCCATCCTGATTTCTGGAAAAGAAGAGGGTTCGTGGGCTGTAGCAGACTGTATTGGCTGGTTAGGCAGGGGATGAACTGGCATTCTGTGAGAGGGAGACCCAGCCTGCTCCCATGTCCCATCCACCTGGAATACAGGGAATTCAGCTGCTTGGTGCTCAGCCCCCCTCATTCCCTAAAACACACATCCCACACACGCACCCCGTGTTATGGCTCCACTCACAGGGCCCAGGCTGTTTCTTATAAAGAAATTACAACAGGGAAGATCATGTTTTCCTGCTTATTCTTTACATAATTTGTGAACTTAAATGAAAACAGATCTCTAATTCTTGGAGATTTTTCTCATGCTTTTTTGGTTGGTGCTTTAATTCTTTTCTTGATGTTAACAGTGGCTTCTCTCAAAAATGTCAGAAATTATCAATAAAGAGGAGGGGGAAAAAAAAAAAAACAGAAACAAAAACAATAAAACCTCTAGAAACCTTCAAGGCAGGGAGGGAATTCCTGCATGCATCACTGAGCAAAATCCCCTGGATTTCAGGAAGTGCACGTGGCTGGCTGAGCAGTCTGGCTGGCTGAGGCACATCGTGTGTATACCAGCAGCAGGTCTGGGCTGTGCAGGAGGAGCAGAGCACATTGTGTGCCTGTGACAAGCACAGACACTGTGAACATCTTGCTGTGAAAAGTTCAAGCCCCTGAAATAAAAATCGGTGGGGGAAAATGTGTGACTTGAGACCCAAACAGCCAATGCTCTGCACAAATCCTGCCTCTTTTCCTCTGGTTCACTTCAACTCGGGGCAGAGGTTCCAAGACAGTGCCCTTTGAGGCTCACCCACATCTCACTTTTTTCCTGAATAAACACTGGGAAGGGAAATGAAAGGAATGACAAACCCCAAAAATGACTATTTTAAAAACTCCATATTTTGAAGGGGGGGTTATCACAGGCAGCATCCACTATGGCAGCATCCAGCACAACTCCTCTGAGAAAAGGAGTGGGTAGAAAACCCTGATCTCCAGCTGATTACTATTCTGGGGACTGAAAAGAACAAAAAAAAAAAAAAAAAAAAAAAAAAAAAAAGAGGAAACAAAATAAAAAATGTGGTGCCTGGTTGGGCAAGCAAAGGTTTTAAATTCACAGCCTACCCCATATCATTGCATGTTGCATTTCACTGGTCTCAGTCCCTGCTGTCTGCAACCAGATAACGAATTCACCAAAAAGAAATAAATTTAGTTTGAGATATTATGTTTATCCTGCATCCAAGCTAATCACCGAGTGCACAGCATGTACTGTGCTGTTGCTGATTCGTTCCCAAGTGCCTCCAAACAGCCTTCAACAAAACAAGAAGGGAATAAAGAGAAGCCAGGGAGATGACAGAATGAATAAATTAGACACACGTGGCCTCCTGTATTCATCTCCCTCTTTCTTCCTGAAAGGAACAGAAGCTGTGCTGTTACCTAAAGCCCAGACCCATAACAACAAGGCGTATGGTTGGAGCAGGTGCCTGCAGGCTTTGGGCGTGCTGTGGGAGGTACACAAGGAGGAGAGTGCCTTGAACCTCTCTCTGAAATGCAGACGGCTGGCCCGGCTCCAAGTGTATCACTGCATCCTCAGAAGAGCCGCTTTTGCAAGCGCACGTCAAAAACCCAGGCGCCAGTTCTGTACGTGCACACAGAACCCTCGGTGTGGAAGGAGCCATGCCCTCAGCCTGCCCTTTGGCGCACAATGCCCAACATCTCTGTGGGCTCTGTGCCCTCTCCCTCCTGCCATCACAGTGGAAACCACTGCTGGCTACAGGAAAGCTTCAAGAATTAGGTCTGGAAAATGTCTCCTTGGGCAGGTGCCTCTAAAACAAGGACTTTCAAAGAGGTTGAATGTATCTCAGCTACACCTGGAAGTGACCAAGGTGAAGACAGTTTTAGGAGGATGTCACCCATCTTGCAGTCAGAAAGAAATTCCCATACATTAGAGTTGTGCGTATAGAATCATAGAATCATAAAAATCATAGACTCACAGAATCATTGAGGTTGGAAAAGATCTCCAAGATCATCAACTCCAACCTGCAACTGATCCCCACCTTGTCAAACAGCCCAGAGCACTGAGTGTCATGTCCAGTCGTTCCTTGAACACCTCCAGGGATGGTGATTCTATCACCTCCCTGGGCAGCCCCTTCCAATGCCTGGCAACCCTTTCTGTGAAGCAATTTCTCCTGATGTTCAACTTAAACCTCCCCTGGCACAGCTTGAAGCCATTTTCCCTTGTCCTGTCCCTTGTTCCCTGGGAGCAGAGCCTGACCCCCACCTGGCTCTGATCTCCTGTCAGGGAGTTGGAGAGAGTGAGAACGTCCCTCCTGAGCCTCCTTTTCTCCAGGCTGAGCCCCCCCAGCTCCCTCAGCCACCCCTTACAGGACTTACAGCGGAGACCTACATGGAGATGAATGAAAGAATTTGTTCGCAATCTCAAGGACACACTTTTGCTGGTGATTCAGGGGCTGATGGAAGCTTTCAGCTGAGGGAAGAAGCGTTTTTTTCTCAGAATTTGAATATTTTTAACAGAATTTACAGTCCTAAATTTGAAAGGGATTTCTTTTATGCTCTTCTACAGACAAGAGTCTACAAAAGAGCTCCAGAAAGGAATCACCGACCGTCACAGCAGAATTGTTCGTGGTTTCTCTTGATCTACGAACAAAGTCAGGGCAAAAAGTTTGACTGCTTTATAAATCACATTTTAATGGTGTGAAAAGCAGAGAATTTCAGAAACCACACATCTATCTCCTTTTACATATCACATGACAAGGTTCTGGACCATTGTTTGTCACTTTTACAGTTGCTATGTCTCAACACAAAACTCAGTATAAACTGAAGATTAAGTGCCCTAAATCAATGAATCGTGGCCCTGCCGTATTCTCTACAGGTTTCTTACCACATCCATCACCTGAAAGACAATACAGCTCTGCTGCATCAGGATGCTTATTGGGAGGGAGAGATATGAGAATTGCTGAGATCAATCACAATCAGCTCTTTCCCCAGTGTCTCCAAACAGCCTTCAATAAGAACTCAAATGAAGTAAAGGGGACCTGGAGATGACAGAGCAAAGAAACAAGATACAAGTGGCCTTCTGCGTTCATCTGATCTGGCCAGGACACACTACAGGAAAATCCTCTTGGTGTTATTAAAGCATGAAATAAAGTGCATTGCAGAGACAAGCTGGGCTTGGGGTTTTTTTAAACTGTACTTAGACAAGATCTAAACATCAGCAGTTTTCTTGCCAGAGCCCAGAGCAGGTGGAGAAGGTGAAGCGCAAGTAGCTGGGCCCAGAGACCACAATCTGACAAAATACCACCTAATTTCCTAGGAAACAGACTCAGCTAAGTCACTGGCTCTGGAAAAAGCATCTGCTCGGAACTAGACCTTTCCAGGACTTGCAACTTGACCAGAGCCCCGAGCAGCTCCAGGGAGCAGAGCAAGGGAGGCTGCCCAGGCTTTCTGCAGAAGCCAAAAATCACAAGTTCCAACCTCACCTGCCCAACTAGTGGGGAAAAGTGGAGTTTTTGCCCCAAGGACTGATAGTACTTACAAAGGAGAGTCTAGAAATAAAGCAGCCCAAATCAACAGTCACATTGCCAGTTCATGTAAGCCGAGGCAGCTCGGCTGCAGTCACTTGAGGTGCATCAGCCTACCAGGAGGGATTTAATTCAGATTCATTACTCAGCTTCGGGTGCAGCATGTCCTATCTGAAACGTAAACAGTGACTTGTACAGTCTGTCTAGCTCCTTACATCACAGAAGATTTTAGCACTCTGGGAGGATTGTTTTATCCCACAGCACAAGGCACTAGCTACTAAAGGAGAAGGCATCAGCTGGTTTCACAGCACACAGGCCGACTGCAATCAAGAAAGATGTAAAAGCAGGAGAAACTGAACAGGTTTTCTCTCCAGACTCAAAAAAAGTCCCTACGATTTGTCCAGAACACCAAGGCCTTAGATCTACTCTGAGAAAAGTGCCTGTCATCTGACTGTTCTGTACTTTCTTTTACATGGATTGCACGTATTCCCAACACAACAGATTACCCCTGTGCCAAACACCTGGATGTGTTAATTATGGAATTTTAGGGAGGATTGAGCATTCCTACCTTGCAAGCTGCTGCACTTCCCCCTCTGTGCTTCGTTCCTCAGTGACATTGTGCCGTACATGCCCAGATACCTTCCTCAGCTTCTCACCACAGGGCTGTTTCCATCACAGAAGCCAAGAAATCCCCCGGCACGCTCACACCCGCTCTCCAAGGAGTGGTTCACACCCTGGGAGAAGGTCCTGGCTCTGGTTTCAGCTCTTGGACACAGAAGCACCTTCCCAGGGGCTGAGCAGACAGCACTCCTGCCCTCTCATCTCGGTTCCAAGCAGGGGAACTCAACACCAGGAGCAAGAATGGGATTGAATTCCTGACAGAAAGCTGCAGGACCTGCCTGCCATATGTGCACAGAGGGATTAATTACAGCTGTGCCAGGTGACTGGGTGAGCATAACCCAAGCCAGGACACTGGCAAACGGATCTCTGCACCAGGGGGGTCATCAATTATGCACACAGGTACATAGTTAGTGTAGCTTGATGCACCCATGGGGTTATTAATTCTCCATCTCATTAACTCCAGTTGAAGGTCTGCTGATGGCTAATTCATATCCCTTGAGATCCCTCCTCTGAGCTCCTTTTCATCCATTTATCTAAAAACATTTGGCAAGTACGATGAGATTTAGAGAAGCAGAACTTCCATTTTATGAGTGGGGAAATGGAGGCATCTTTTTTCTAGAAGCAGCTTCCACTAATTCACAAAAACCCACAGAGCCAGGATCTAAGGCAAGCCCCATCAGCCTCCATGACCACACTCTGCTCATGGGGTGACAAGAGCTTGGCACACGTCAGAAGGAGCAGGGAAGCCAGGTGTGAACCACGGGGCAGTTCTGGAGGGATCCTGCTTTAAACCATCACCACAGCAGAGAATTCATCTCCATGCTGTGTCAGTTGAATGTCTCTTAGAATTAGTAGGGACAAGAGGTGCTGGTGATTTTCAGTGTTAGAGAACGTGTTGCACAGCAACCTTGGAAATGAAGGTTCCTCATTAGAGTGTTTGTCCTCGCAAAGCTATAAGGACCCCAAAATTTCATACTGCCAGCATCCACCCTTTTGTTGACAGTCTTGGCCAGGAGGGCAGCAAGATGCTTTGGGTGGCAGGGAATAGCAGAGACATCTCACACAGGCAACCCTGCAGTCACCCAGTGGAGTTACCCAAGTCTCATTGGAGCTGTCTGGGAATAAGAAGCTCTAATTCAATTTCCTGGTACAAAAATGTATCCACCACAGAGGAGAGATTTGCAATAACCACTGGAGGATTTCAGCTCTGAGGAAAATTCTCTGCAAGCAATTAGGCCATTAAGACACTTCTTATTCTTAACACTGAACAAACAAATAGGTGCTGTTTCTGCAATGATTGTGTTATGAGTAAGTAACTTTATTTTTACTTTTTAAATAGAAAGTAACTTTTCAGATGTACTTCGAGACATTCCTCAAGAACCAGACTTCATACTGCCTCAGGAGGACTAGATCCAATCCCAGCTCCAACACCAATTCCCTCTGACCTGAGGCAGTTCACCTCACTTGCTGCTGCTCACACTTCACAGGTCTCAGTGGTGATGTGAAGGTTTATTATGTGAGGGCATGAGTGTTTGGAAAGACATGTTCATTGTTAAGCACAAGATTGTTTACACACAAGCTTTTAAGAACAGGTTTAGATGTTACCATCGTGTCAGTGAAAAATACTCTGAGAAAAGGTGGGGGAGGCAGGCGGCAGGAAAGAAGTGTTTAATTAAATTCTTAATTGAGATACTTAAAAGCATAACTAATTTTTCTCTAGTTCACATGGACATACTTATCAGGCAGAGGAGCAGCAATGCAAAGAAACTAGAAAGGAAAAGGAAAAGCAACAGTCACATAGTGAATAAGGCAGATGTAAAAAATCCAAAGGGAAAAAAAACCCTTATCCAGAGGTCGCTGCAATATTTCAGAAACATTGAGAGTGTCTGCCTCATATCCCAGTCTAGGAGTAATGGTCCTGCTGCTGCTTCTTTACAGCCTTTGCTCAGAGATTTCTATTGATTTCAGCACGTCAAGAAAGTCCTAGAGATTGGCAACTGTTTGCTAATCAAGGCATGTACTTTGATAAATGACCATCCTGCAGAAATCAGGCTGTGCAGGCCCATTAAGCTCCAAGTGGGCAAAAGACTGCATGTCCCAAAAAAATGAGCATCATAATTAATAACTAGACTGCTTGGGCTGCAGTCTCAGAGCTTTTGCTCCTCACAGTAGTACTTCAAACTGAAGGAAATGTGGAATGGCTCGGCTGTTCTGCATGCACATGGCACTCCAGCACCTCCATAAAACCTCTGCTAGAACAAACCCCAGCGACAGACCGCCGTCCAATGTTCTACATTGCTTATTCCAATAGCAAGAATTACAGAGATGGCACAGCTGAAGTGTGACCAGTCTACCAAACTAAGGGAAAAAAGAAATATGTGTGCATTTCTGCTCTAATCCCACCACTTCACACAGCTGTACAGCCAAGGCAAGAGCTGGGCTCTCAGGGTGCAACCTCGGCAAGTACCAGCATCTTTGCTCAAGCCACGTGTCACTCACAAAAGCTCATCTCCCCTCGCCTCCTTCCCTCTCCCTCCCTCCTGCCCAACAGACAACTAGGAAGGCTTTTCATCCTTTCTTAATCTTCTGATTCACTTCGTACCACTCTCAGTTTTGTGCTTGTTTCCTCCATGGGACCAAGACAGGAATCCAGGCCAGAATTTTGCAGCAATATGTAATTAATTGCCACTACTCTCATAGAGGCTGCAATTTGGGCTGTTCAGACAGACACACTCTGCAAGTAAGGGTTCCAAATCACTCCTCTTGTTCAGCAAGCTGTCATAGCCCTGGCTGTTCTTTAGCACATTAAAGCTGAGAGCATAACATGGTTATTAAATCAGCCTATGAAGCATACTATGGGTTTGTATTGCATGTAATACTTTATCTAGAGCAACACAACCCAGAAGGGCTTTGCACTTTCGAAGTGTAAACCACTATTGCTTGAGCAGGAGAATTAAATCCATTAGAGCTGACTCAGAGGCAGCTCCTTATCCAGAATGCCAACCGCCCACTGGTAAAAACATGATCTCTATACATTTAGCATATGTAGGTAGACCAGAGAGTGTGGCTGACTCTGAGGCTGATCACAGTATGTTCTCCTGCTACTACACAGCACATAACTTAATTAAAATTGTATCACCACCCCCCCCCCCAAAAAAAAAAACCCAAACAAAACCATTTAATTTAGATACTTGAACCCCGTATATTTTGCAGGGTAGATTTAGAATCCTAAGACACTTCTGAGAGAAGCATTCTGGTTCCTATTAACATTTAACCACCAGTCAAAGAAATAAATAAAAGCCATGTCACAAATAGACTTTCAATATCTAGAGCTCCAAGGCCAGTGAATGATCCAAGAGAATATTCTCCTTTGAAAAAGCCTCATCTGCCCTTGCAGTTTTGGATTAAAACCTCATCCCGATAATATCACCATCAAGACAGAATGGTACTTTTATCTGTAGCCAACATCCATATCAATAGATACTGCTCAGGGAGTTATGCCAAGGCTAGTTAGTAGCTTATTTATGTTTTCCATCACATACAGTTTCAAAGTGGTCCGCAAGAGCCTTTAAGAGCTACCAGCATTAGCATTCCAGGGAAGAAATTCAGTTGCAAGGGATTCATGGCTTGCCCAAGTTCACATCCTAAGTAACTAGCAGATCTAGATAGTAAACTAAAAAATGGCCAAGTAAAATAAAAGTATTCATTCTTCTTATGTGTGCTAGACAATTTTACCACTAAACCCTTGAGATTAATTAGCTACAGCTGCTAATAATTTATAACCATTCAGAGAAATTTATGAGACATCACATGCCTTATACTTACATGCAAAAAAACCCAGAAAAATGCCCAACTCCTCTAGCCTTAGGAGAACTAATTCTGAGAAGCACAACTGCCCAAAGCTCCTGCTGGAAAAAACAGGCCATTGCAAAGATCCACTTTGAGAATCACATTTATTCAACTATTAATTATAGAATCATAGAATGGTTTGGGTTGGAAAAGACCTCAAAGACCATTTAGTTTCAACTCCTTGCCATGGGCAGGGACACCTTCCACTGGACCAGGTTGCTCCAAGCCCTGTCCAACTGGCCTTGGACACTTACAGGGATGAGTCAGCCACAGCTTCTCCAGGCAATATATGCCAGGGCCTCACCACCCTCACAGGGAAGATTTACTCGTGTATATCTAACCTAAATTTCCCCTCTTTCACTATGAACCTATTCCTCCTTCTTTTCAAATAGGGTGAGTATTTTGTTGAGCAGGAAACTGTGTTGTTCTTAGTGTGGGTGAGTGGCTCCTTATTTTCAGTGCATATTTTATGGATGCAATTTTCTTTTCTAAATGTTAAGGATAAGACTTGGAAGAAATATCTCAGGAATTAAAGGGATCTCACGTACACAGGTTAGAGGCTGGAGTCAGTGCAGTGGCTTTGAAAGGACAGCACAGCCCTGAGGAGGCTGGGAGTTCCTGGGAAAGCAACAGCAATGAGAGCTGGAGTTTTCACCTAGTTTTGCACCACTGCTATTACTAGAACAGTGATAACATCGTGCATTAAACAATTAGTGACTTCCGACCATGCATTCCCAGCACCAGCTCAGTATCAACCAGCCCCTCGGGCTGAAGTGGGCAGCTGATAAGGAGCCCCACTTGGGATGTGGACTGGGTGAGCTCACTGCCTTGTCCAGCATCTAGGGAAGGAGCAAAGGTCTACGTCCCGCCTCAGTGTTTGCCTAGAAAAGGCAGATCTCAGTGAGGTGGAGCACCAGTGTTTAGCACAGCCCTTTGGCTGCCCATCTGGAGACCTCCATTTCCATCTGCTCAGGTCAGAGGCAAAACGAGTTCATCAGCCTCATTCCTCCCAAAAGCAGCCAGTACAAGAAGTCACAATCGAGTATGATGTATAGTTCTCCTGAGCCAAAGCCCACAGCTGAGAGCAAAAAGAGTGCAGGTGATGATCCCAACATACTGGGGGAGCTGGTGGAAAGCCCACAGCCAGAGCAAATACACCAGCCAAGCTCAGAGAGGGAGGTTTTTTTGTTGGATTAAAAGAGCAGGGATTTCTGGAAGGAGGTCAAATCTTCCAGAGGCTTTGAGAGTGCTCTGGACAGAAGGTCTGGGATTTTTTTTCCAAAAGATACAGCTGTGTCTAAAGGTGTGAACACCCTCCAGCTACCTACAACACATCTTTCTGACAAATGCTTTTCCCATCACAAAGCAGAGGGAAAGAAATACCCACTGGTTCTATGGCTGTGCAGGGTGGTTTTGGGGAGTCAGGGTGAAGAGCTTCAGCAAACAGAGTGGAAAACAGAGAGATTATTAAGAGAAGGCAAACTGAAACTAGGCAGCTGGAAGAGTCACACTTTCTGCCCCAAAAAGTAAAAAGCAGAAACAAGCAGGAAAACCAAGAAGAGGCTGAGCAAGGGCAGTTCTGTTCCCCATTTTTCATAAATTAAATATCATAAAAAAAAAAAATATTCTCTTACTTGTGACGTGCTATGTCTGTGTCTCTCAAAATGTGTCTAGACTTCCCTGCATCTCTAAGTGAGCCTCATCTCATCTTAAGCTTATTATTGCTGGATTATTCTGGGATAACCACTTGCCAACACCACCTTCGTCTGATGACACTGACAAGGAGATAAAGCTGAGGCCACCAGTGCCTGTCCCTTGAGATATGCAGGTGATGGTATGTGCCACTTGACCCCACATGGTCTTTGTCCTAGAGGGGTCACTCCTGGGGTCACGAAAGAGCATCAACAGATCAGTAGCTCAAAACAAATCATGGATGTGAGGGGTGGATTATGTCTCATGAGAAGTTGTATTGCAGCCGACTTACAGGCAGGAAAAACAGCTGGGTGCTCCAGCTCCCCATTTAATTGATGACAAAACCCCCAGGCTCTAAATAAAAGGGCCCTGGGTGCAGGTCTGACCACTGCTCACCCGCAGTGCCTGGCCAGGGGCTGCTGTTGCTCCCCTGCCTCACTGTTATCCATTCCCAGTCTGGGATAAATAGGAATGTGGTTTACTGTCCTGCCTTAAGAAAAGATACTTATGGAAAAACTACTACTGATGCACAGGACTCTCTTTTGTTTGGAGATCTAAAGGCACCATGTGTCCAGACATCCAAAAGAACTAAACGACTGAGCAATTCTTAGGGAGGGAGAAGCTGGAAGTTTGCACCTTTATCAACAGACCAGGTTAAAGCTTCATGCAAATCTCATTGCAACTCTGCTTCTCCTCTTCCACTCGCCCCACTGCCTTGGAGAGGAAAGACCTGAGCATTTGAAATATCATTTCTTTTGCACTAACACTGAAGTGGCTGGAGCAGCCACAGTTTTATTAACAGATGAGATCTTTCTAAACTAGAACCATCCCCCCCCCCATCCCTGCAAAAGAAAAAGGAGATGGGGGAAGAAAAGGAGACAAAGGCAAAAGGACTGGAGGTGGAGGAGGGTTGAAAGGAAACATCCATTTCACAGAGCTCACATCTTAGCATAAAGCCGAGCTGCAAAGAGGACAAAAAGCAGATATGAAAAGTCATCACAGCCTATTCATGAGAATGACCGTCTCTCCCTGGGTCTCTTCCTCAGTCTGCTTCTGACTTTCCCTGGGGAATGCAAGAACACATCCCAGCCTGCAGAGCAATTGCAATAGGGCTTTGGGGTTATTTTTAAGATAGAGTCATTATGGCCCTTGTGACTCACTGACTTGTAATGATGGAAGTATGTTGTTTGATCTGCACAGACACAGGCATCCAAATACAAATGAAAAAAAAAAAAAAAGGATCCTGAGGGGGGGAAAAAAAACATATTTCACAGAAATAGCAATAAAAAGATGGTTCATTGGAGCATGGTCTCACGCTACCCACAAGCATAGTGCCAGTCGTACCTTTTGTTTTAACCTCCCATTTTTAACAGCTCCTCACCCTTGATGTCCTTGGCTTCCCAGAGCCCATTACAGGGCTGGTCCAAGGTATGGTACATCCAGAGGATGTACAGGGACTGGGATACATTGGGACAGCCTAATTAGAAAATAACCCCAATTGAGACTGACCTTTGAAACACACTTTCTTTCCCCCAGCTCCCTTTCTCCAAGGGCCTTTTCTGAACCCAGCTTGTCCTCATTCTCCTTCAAAGTTCTTTTCCATGGATGGTCTTGGGCTGCTTTTCCTGGACAGAAATCGTGATGGAAGACAGCTGGCAGGAAGGACACCCAGAGCAAGCCCCCTGGGTGCTGCTGGGTGTGCAAATGCCAAGGCAGGATCAAAGTATTGCGTGTTTGATAACCTCCAAGTGATATTCCCAAATTAGAAGCAGCAGTGGCCCCAGATGCATTTCAGCCACTGCATGACTTGAAGGCTGATTTTCTAACATGGGCATGAAGAAGCCACTCCGGTGTCTGAGAGAGCAAGGCAGAAGCTCCCAGAGCTAAGCCTAACACATGTGTTTTCACTGGTCTTTCACTTACATAAAGGAGCAAAGCAGAGCTGTCCTGGTTTCTGCTCCACATAAATCATATGGCCAGGGTCTGAGGATAATTTTGACAATGAATTAATATTTCTGGGTTGCTATTTCTGTTCCTTTGTTTGCCCAGACACAAAGGCTCAGCCTTTTGTAGTTCCCAGATCACAAAGTCTACACTGCATGAGATCATGTTTGTGCATTTGGACATGTCTTTTTTTCGGACAGCGCCTATTGAATTCCCACAACTCAGCACTTTCCTTCCTTTTGCTCTCAATTGATTGAACAATATCAAATGGAGCCCAGGAGCTACACACAGCCATATCCCTGCTGGAGGAGGCAGTTTGCTCTGCGTGGTAACTTTTTGGGGGGTGAAGAGGAGGAGAGAGGAAGTACCTGACAAACAGGAGGCAGCTGGAAAGAGGTGGCCCCAGGAGGAGATGATGGACAAAGCAGCAGAAGCCGAAAAAAATCAGAAAGAGGTGACAGTGACTGTAGGGATGAGACTTGATCCAAGCAAAGTCCCTGCTTTATTCATCACAGTCTTCCCAGAAAGAACACCAGGCAAGGGATAACATCACCAGGCTGGGAATCATAGAATGGTTTGGCTTGGAAGGGACTGTAAAGATCATCCCGTTCCAACCCCCCTGCCACGGGCAAGGACACCTTCCAGTGGGCCAGGTTGTTCCAAGCCCTGTCCAACCTGGCCTTGGACACTTCCAGGGATGGGGCAGCCACAGCTTCTCTGGGCAACCTGTGCCAGGGCCTCACCACCCTTTCAGGAGGGAATTTCTTCCTAATATCTAATATAAACCTACTCTCAGTTTGAAGCCATTCCCCCTTGTCCTATCACTACATGCTCTTACAAAAGGATTACAGAATGCAGAGCATACAGAAATACAGAGCAGGAGCATCTCAAACTTTTAAAGAGAAATAATTTGTTCCAGGTGACTTTCGAAGATGGGGACAGGGGTGCTGGGAGCATGTGGGCAGTGCTGGCACACCCTTGGTGCTCAGCACACAGCCCCTGCTGCTCCAGGGGATTGGAGCAGGAGCTCCGAGCCCGGAGGGACCCTGACCAGAGGATTTCTGTCTGTTCACCTCCACCCTCTTGAAACCATGGGACAGCTGAACACACCAGAGATCCCAGACAGACCTGGAGACTGCTGACAGCTTGGGATGGGCTCTGACTGCAGCCGGGGGCTCTCCCCATGCTGACATTGCAGAGGTGTGAGGCAGCAAGCCAAAATAATACTTAGGGTGCAGCAAAACTAAGAGAAACAGATTTTAGAGAGACAGATGCTAATTCACTCAGTCAGAAACAAATCTCCAATTTCCTGGTCTCCCCACAGCTGGAGTTTTCAAGAGGAAAGAGGATCTTGAAGCCCTGAAGGATCAGAAATCTCCTCTCTCCATGCCAGCTCACATCCTCCCCATAGGATCATAAATACCATATCCTCCAAACAGGAAAACAGTAAATCAGGAGAGCTAATTAACAGAGTCTATCCAGCGTGTGCTTTAGAAAGAGGGACTCCCTCAAGCCCACTTCTTTCATCAGCATCCCTCCCCTTTGTGATGAGCAGAGGAGGCAGGAGCTGCCCAACAGGATGGTCCCAGCAGAGGGACAGGGTCCCACACAGGGGCTGCCACCACCTGCTGGGACACACAGGTCCAGCCCAGCTGCCCCACAGCAACAAGGACTGCCTATAAAAAGAGCCGACAAGATTTTAAACAACTGCTACCAATATCCTTGCCTCACTCCAGTTTTTCCACTGACAGGCATCTTCAGTTTGTTTTCATTCCTTTAATTGATATCTTATTAAATTCCCTATAAATAGAGCTAACGAGCAAAGAGCACCATGCAGGCGGCTGGGGGAGCAGTGCTACCAGCAGGATGCCCAAAGGGAGGAGAGACAAGACCTCACAAATTCCTGAGGGAGATGAGTCATCTCCAGCTTTCCACAGAGACCAGACCAGCCTGGCATGGGAACCAGTGGTGCTACACAAGACCTTCTTACCCTGATTTTGCACCAAAGTCACCAGTTCAGCCTCAGGCCCCCTTTGTGCTGTGATGCTGTAAAAGCCAAGCTACCGACTTTCGGAGGACACAGACAAGTCCCACAGCGCTCGTCTGCGGGAGGATTTTGGCCTCTGCTGCACACACGTCACTCGTGTTGGCAGAACTCCAACTGACCTCGATGGACGAGAGACACAAAACATCTGCACCCAAGTCAACACTCTCCAGCAAACGTTTTCTTCTTAAGAGAAAAGGCCAGGCTGAGCTGCCCTGCGTTCCCATGCTGGTCACCAGTGTACAGGGCTGTG
This sequence comes from Cephalopterus ornatus, assembly GCA_013396775.1. NCBI lineage: Eukaryota > Metazoa > Chordata > Aves > Passeriformes > Cotingidae > Cephalopterus > Cephalopterus ornatus. The sequence goes on from VZRE01002390.1 coordinate 278,023, forward strand.
GGGAGAACATAGCCAGGAGCCATCCTGGTGGGCTGTCCTCTCCAAAATAACCAGCCACTCCAGCCAGTTCCTAACATTCACCCCATCTTGCTGTCACCATGTCACCTCCCAAAAATCTTGTCATGTCAGCTCCATGCTCTGAACTGACCACTCATGAAAAGCCAGTTGGTTGCAGGGTTCATTTCATTCATGACTTCTTCTTGTCTAAGATGTTTCTGTGGGGCTGATCCCTGAATTTAAGTGTGCAAAGCTGGCACTGCTTTATTCCCAGTTTTATTCCTAAAACAGTTTTTGAGATGGGAAACTAAAGCAGAGTGGGAATAGGGGATCAATCTAAGCTCATACTGGAAGCAGGAGGCAGAAAAGGGTCAGTCCCAGAACAGAGCATCCTTCTTCTCCCACTGCAAAAGGGCTGGCAAGCAAGTGTAAGGGAGACCCCTAAGCAAAGCAGCAGACATACAGCTTTCCCAAGCAGTGCAGAATTGCAAGGACAGCACAAGGGATACACCTGAAGTGCTCATCAGGTGTCAGCAGCCCTGCCTGAAAACCTGCCCAGGTGTTTGCTCAGTGCCTGTGGTTGTACTCTGGGTCCTGCAGTGCCACACACGGTCCCTGAAGTGGAGCTTCCCATCAGCTTCCCCTCCTCAACACAAGAGCATTAAGAAAAAGAAGACAGACAAATAAAACATGATTTCTTTTTGTTATTTTGCAAGTGTTACTTCTGTGCAGCAGCTGCCCAGCCCCAAGGCAGAGCCAGGAGGGCTGCAGGGCAGAGAAACCCCGGTGTTACCATGTCCCAGCAGTGGCTTTCTCCCAGTAACTAATTACAAAGTTTACAGATACTCCTCAAGACGGTCAGGAAGATGCCCATAAATAACCAAATGGAACATTAACTGGCTGCAGAACACTTTTACTTTCAATAACCATTGTTATGACCTTTGTTAGCTCAAGTAGAGGGCTGGGGTTTTACAGTCACTATCTGATAACCATATGGAAAAGCTGAGAGCTTTTTCCCAAAAAATGCACTGTGAAGTAGTCGCTGTAAATTAACATTTCCATTAAAGTTGCACTCCAAACTCAAACTGAGAAATAATTAGCATTGTGCTGATTTGAGGTGGAGAACTGCAGCAGAGCAGGAAGGTGAGTGACCCAAACACAGACTCACAGTTTAATCAGTCGCAATGCAGAGGAAGTAAGTCTGCTTTCAGCTGTACAGAAGCAACTCAACTGCACAAAACTAATCCATCTCTTTCTGAACGAAATACCTAATGATAGAATGGTGCTTAAAAAAAGATAATTTACTTACCATCCAGTGCCCCAAAGAATTTTGGACAAAGTGGGCCTCTCTTGTGCTGTCCCCACATCTTCCCTGTGAGGGTGGTGAGGCCCTGGCACAGGTTGCCCAGAGAAGCTGTGGTTGCCCCATCCCCGGAAGCGTCCAAGGCCAGGTTGGACAGGGCTTGGAGCAACCTGGTCCAGTGGAAGGTGTCCCTGCCCATGGCAGGGGGATGGAACAAGATGATACTTAAGGTCCCTTCCAACCCGAACTATTCCAATCCACCACTGGCACCCCCCCGGTGTGATCCTGCACCAAGCCCCCACCCTCTACCTTGCAGCACACATGTGTTGTTGCTCCATCAAAGAAAGAAGCTAAAACAGATGGAGATTGATTGCTGCCCCAAAAATCACACTGGGAATTCTTTCTCAAAGCCAAACACAACAAGGAGAGCCCTCAGTGCTGTGCTCAGACAACCGCTGACCTCCTACTGCTTCTTCTATATGATAGATTCCATAGTTTTGTGGTTTGTTATTTTTTTAGGATTGAAAATAATCCTTGCCCAGATATACAGGGATCACAGTGCCATGTCCAAACAAACACTCTACTCACTGGCAAGGAGCTTTGTTAACACAACTTGATGTGCTGAACTATACATGCGGTTTGCCTGAACACGTGTTGAAGTTACAGAGATTGTCTGGAGCCCTCAACCCTGTTTTAAACCAGTCTCTTTGCAGGTTGCATGCAAACCATCCCCCCAGCAGCACTGAGTGGGCAAGGGGCTCTGTTCCCCAGGCAGCAGCTCCAGGGAGTCCAGCTGCTCCACTCCAGGCCCTGCCAGGGGACCAACATGCAACAAAAGGTGAACAAAAAAAATTGAAGCAAGATAAAGGCTTTGATCAAAGTATTTTCAGCGTAATGTCTTGATAGTCCTTAAACTGGTTTGCACCTATGCAGAAACTCCTTGTGCTACATCACCGGCTGTGACTCCATCTTACACCAGAGCACAGAGAGCAATCAGAGACCACTCTGTGCCCATGAGCAGGTAAATCAGGTTATGTCAACCCCTTTTGTTCTCCATCCACACACAGCACAATTCTTACCTCCTGCAAGGAGAGCAATACGCTATTCCAAATCACTTATCTGCCAATTTCCATTTTCAATCATATGCCTTCCAGCATTCCCAAACTGTTATCCTGTGTTTCTTTGCCTGACACGTTGTAAAAAAACCCCAGACTGCAAAGCCTAGTTGATGTTTATAGGAGACTGTGGAAACTTACAGCTCACAATAATTAACTTTAAATAAAATGTTAAGCTACATTAAATACAAAATAGAGGGCAGTGGGGAAAATGCTCTGAAATCCACCAGTGGAAGACAGTGTACTCTGAGTACAAATTAGTAACATCTATTAATGGGAGAATCTCAGTGGATTAGGTTAACTAACAAAAGTAATAATAATTAACATTAGTCACATAAAACAGAATTGACTTCCAATTGCTTCTAACATTATTTTTTCTAATGAAGTTGCTGGAAACTCATCAGAGTTGGCAGGATAGCTTATCAGGGAACAGCCACAGTCGGCAGGATTAGCTGCTTAGTGCCGGGGCGTGATTCACCCTGAGGAAGAACTGCTCGTCCTTCCCAGCATCAGGAAGGAAATTTTCAGCAGTCAAGTCTTTGCTGCTCTTTCATCCCCTTCCCAGGCATCGGCAGCTCAGCCTGGGCAGGCAGGACACTTGAAGGGCCCATGCATGAAGCTGCCTGCCAGGAACCAGTTCTCCTTTTTGTAGCTCCACACTGATTTACTTGTGGCCATAGGCGTTGCCTCCCTGGTTTGTTTTGGGTTTGTCTTCTCAGAGAAAAGTTTAACTTTGTCCCCCTTACACATGAAGTTGTACATGCTGTCCACTCAAAGCTGACTGCTCTGGAAACCAGACCTCTTCCTCTGGGTTAAGTGCCTTTTCCACAAAACCATTCTGCAAATAGCAACTTCCTTCACATCTTACAGGATGACTCGTCAAACCTTGAAGACAGTCTAATATTGCAACTGCTCTGTGACACCAGCAACACTCCTTGCTGGAAAGGGTCCTATGGAAACCCTTTATGTCCAGTGAAGGCAAGGACAGCCACAGGCTCTATAGGGCAGAGACTGAAAATTAATTTCTAGACAAAGCGAACTTCACTTTTGCAGCAGTTTTTCTGAAGCTTGAACATACCACTGTCCCATCAGCTCCCTGTCTCTCGTCACCCCAAGTATGTCTGTCCCTGCTAAAGTACCCAAAATACATCTACTGGTGTCCACAATGCTTGGTTAGCCCCCAGGTATCCCTCTCAATCATTTACCAGAGGATTTCTTTTCCATGTGGGGCACTAGGACTGCTCATTTCAAATCTCCCACACCCAGATGCTGCCTGAAAAACCACATAGAAACATAAAATGGTTTGGCTTGGAAGAGACCATAAAGATCATTCAGTTCCAAAAGCCCTGCCACAGGCACACCTTCCACTATCCCAGGTTGCTCCAAGCCCTGTCCAACCTGGCCTTGAAAACTTCCAGAGATGGGGCAGCTACAGCTTCTCTGGGTAACAAGTGTCAGGGCCTCATCACCCTCACAGTAAAGAATTTTTTCCTGATATCTAATCTAAACCTATCCTCTGTCAGTTTGAAGCCATTCCCCCTTGTCCTGTCGCTACATGTTCTTGTAAAGAGTCCCTCTCCACCTTTCTTGTAGGTTCCCTTCAGGTATCTCCCATCACCCTGAGCATGCCCTTCCCAGCCCAAAAGGAGACAAAGCAGACATGCTCAACCCATACAAGGGCTGGTAGCAGCAGCTGATGGTCTGCTCTGTGCCTGACTGACACATCAGGTCTGCTCAGCACAGGGCTGCCACTGCCACTGCCACGAGACCACCCAGCAGCCACTCCTGGGAGATGCTGTGCCATCACCAACAGCAACAGCACCAGTGAGGTCTGTTCCCAGTGATTGCTGGGGACCACCAGCTGGAATAACGAGGCTGACTTAGATTGTCATCTGTCCCTCCCTGAGGAACAATACAGCCTTTCAGCAATAACAGTTCTTTGAGAATTAATATCCTCAACATGGCACGGTGTCACAGTGTCGCAGTCCCCTTCCCCCGCCCCGGCTGGTGGCCTTTGTCTGACATTGCTGTTTGTTCCCTGCTCAGCAGTCAATCAGCTCTAACAGTGGCCCTAATCAACACCTCCCAAGAGAATTTGGGGAGGACGTTCCCTCCCACCCGTGACTCTCTGCAAACTGCCCCTCATCATCCTCAGGGACTGGGAGGCTTGGACTTTCCAGTCATTGCAAAATTCCAGTTCACACTGGCTCAGAGAGCCTTTGAGAGACAAGTTTGTTATGGAGAATCCAGATCACATTTTTCCACCCTGAACACTATCTTGTTTGTGCCCTCTCCACCCTCCTGTCCCTTCCTCTCTCCCAGCCAAGCTGGCAGGAAACTCCATGGGGGTTTTTTCCCCCCCCAAGCAGATGTTTCATCTGCTTTTGTTGATACAAGATGCAGGTCAAGTCCTGGCAACGCACACAAATCCTGAGCTGCACAGCTAATGACTAGCATCTGCATCCAAAGATTAATCAAGGAGGGGGGAAAAGGCACATCCAGCAACAAAACACAAATCCCCTTTTCTAATTATTTTGCACTAGCGGCAAAACATTTATTTCCCAGGATTTCCAAGAGGTGGAAGAGGTGCCTGGATTGGTCAGCACCTCCAGTTTACTGGGCTGAGAGGTGAGTAGGGTTAACAGAATTTCTTGTTCCATGTCAAAGCATTATGTTCTGGAAGAGATCCAGAGAGAGATCCTTTGTCTTCAAGAACAAAAGGAATGGCTCCCTGTTTTCAGGGTTGCTCTGCACACTGTGACATGACCTACGCTGGCAGCATCACTACACACTGATGTGACACTCCCCAGGCACTCACCCACAGGTGATGGGGCTTCTGCCACTCGTTGCACCCCGCCACTCCCCTGCCTTTTGTCATGGCTTGCTCTGGACCATGTGCCACACTGCCTTCTAGCCTGTCTTTTCCACCTCCAGCACTGCCCCTGCACCTCTCCAGCCACCTCACTCCAACACACTCCCTCATCCCCTTCCAGCCCTATTGCACCATCATTTTGATGATGTGCAGCTCGGAAGAGCTGCATCTCAGAGCAGTTTGAGAGGCAGCAATGTTCCTCCATGTAGCCCACGCTGCTCCCAAGTCTGTGAGGCACCAGGAGGGACTGGAGCCAGCCTGTCACATCCAGGCACGGCAGATTCCTGGTGTGATTCCCCAGCGATGACAAAACCTCTGGGACAAAGCCTGCTCAGCTTTGTGTCCCCACAGAGACATTGGGGGTGGCAGTCAAACCCACCCAGTCCTCCCCTTGCCCACCATGTGCCCTGCGTCTGGAGACCCATGCACAGAGCTGAGGATCCTTCGGGCTTTCCACTCACCTCTTGCCACTTCTTCTTCCCCACCCCATGTTCCCAGGAAGCCCCAGAGATCCATCTCATGCCATTTTAGGGGATAAGACTCATAAAAGCTTCCTAACATAAACAGAAAGGGAAGGCATCTGAGAGAGCTTGCAGCCAAGCCAGCTCCCAGGGGTGATCCATTCCCCAAGGCAACATCTGGAGCCTTACCAGCAGCTGGCCTGCTCCCTCCTGATGGCCTCAGGAGATCTGGAAGTATTTAACACCAAAAACTCAGGTCTTGTGTACCCTACCCTTTTTCCCTTAAAGTCTCTGTGGACAACAGGCAATTTAGAACAAGGATATTTGAAGAAACAAGTCCAGAGGAACTGCTGACTGTTGCTAACTCTCCACTTCACTTTTTTTTTTCCCAAGTTCTATTTTACAGTCATGTCTGTTGTTTTCCTCATGGAGGACAAGTGATCTGTTGACATCCTCAAGGCAGAGAAAGTTCCCAGCGGGCAGCTCTTCCTACGAGACTGCAACAAAACCAACCTGACATGGCATATTTAATATTTGTAAGGCTGAAAAAAGCTAAGTGTGAAGAAAAAAGCAACAGCAATTTTGAGGCTTCATAACAAAGCAGAACAGTAACCATAAGTTACCCGACAAGTCACCTTTAGGCTACAGCCATCTATTTTTAATGACAAGGCTCAAATAAATTTTTTATCATTGTTGTCTTAGTGTAACCATCACTACAAAGCCTCCTGGAAATAAGAGGTGAGGGGGAGCAGGAGGAGATGGCAGTTGCCCAAGATAATGTATCTCCCATGCAGGCTGCTACTGTGAGGTGCCCTTGCTGGGTGTGACTTCCAGCCCTTCCTCAAACACCTAGGGTGCCTGCAGAACTCCCAAATTCACAGGGATGTTTTGTAATGGCACAAGCACCCATCCCAGCTCCCGCTAATCACACAGGATTAGCATTACTGCCCTGTCCCTGCAGGACAACTCCATCCATGAATGTCTGCTAAGAGCCAAGCATGGAAAGGTCATTACACCTGTACTGGGGAAGGAGGAGAGACCCCTGCCAAAAAAGATTGCCTATCTGGCCTGTCTTCCTTCCTGCCACAGCGGTCCAGGGCCAGTTCACATGTTTCCCAGGACAGAGACTCCCACGGGGACGTGTTCCTGTCTCACAGCCCCACCAGGGACCCTAAACTCCCCTGCCACTCTGCTTTCTTCTGCCTGAGCTACACACAATGGCCTGGGTGGGTGTCCCCAAAGCCACACACAGGGCTGTCAGCTCTGATGTCTATTAAGGAGATGTCCACTTCCTGCCTCCCGATTTTCATTCTTTACAGGCACTAACAAATTCGCTTCTTCATGGAGCTGGGCCAAAACCAGCAAATGACTGCTCCTTCCCCCTTCTGAGGGCCCAGAGCCCAGCGCACAGAGAAGGCATTACAACTATGTAACCTGGGGTCACATTTCACCCTGGACTCAATTAGCAAGGGTTAAAAATGGAACAAGTCTTTACTTTCCCATAGGAAAGTTGCTCTCTGTTGCCCACTGCCTCCAGTGGCCTTCTGACACTTCTACAGAAAACAGCATCCTCCTCAGTTCTGGTTCATAGGGAATTTCTCCAGAGTGCCTTCCATGCTGGCGGCTCCCCAGTAGACAGATCCTCTCCAAGCCACCACATCCTGCTCACACAGAGCATCCCTGGGTGGCTGGTCCTGCTGCGGGGGGAAGCGCCCATCAGCCTTCACACAACAGCAGCAAAACCAGGAAAATCATCACCATCCTCCTGTAGAAACCTCTCATACAAAAGCTCCTCCCATGCAAACAGCACCATAAGGAAGATGGAGATGATTTCTACTGGGAAAGGGGAGTCAGGAAAAATGCTTTCAGGAGGGCATGAGTGAGGTCAGCAGCTTGGGCCCTGCAGCCGCATCAAAATCCCTCAGGGAGAGGCTCTGCTCTCTTGCAGCACAATTTACTCTTTCCTGTCCCACCAAGATGCGTCCACCTGAGGAAAGGACCAAAAACACCTGAAACCATAACAGATCTACTGATAGGGAGGTCCTTGTCCCAGCACAGTTCGTAGGACCAGGGGACCTGTGACTCCTCAAGGTCACATCTGGAAATGCACAGGAAAGCCCAGACCTTCAATGGACCACAGCAGCTCCAGCCTGTTTCTTCTCCCCTTTACATCCTTGTCCTGGGACAAACTTTTGTGGACCCTGACCATGGTTTGTGCTTCTCACAATTACCCTCTTGTCACTTGGCTGATTTCATCACTTGTCCTGTGTCCCCTACAGGCCTGGGGCAAGCCACTGGCTGAGCAAACACTGTCCAAAGTGCTCTCCCTTTAACAAAGCCTGCCAGGGCAATCAGGAGTGGGAGAAAGTCTTAGTTTTCCCAAATCTCACCCCTAGAGACCCTAGAGTGCATGAGTTGCTGTGGGAGGAAAAATATTATATATATATATATATATGTTTATATAAAAATCGGGGCAGCCAACACACAGAGTGCCCAAAACACCCTTCAGCCCCTGCTTCTGCCCAGCGCAGGAGGCACCAGAAGGTGCAGAGTGCACATGAAGCCACAGACAATTCCAGGCCCTGCAAGAGCAGCACAGGGAGGGATTTTAAAACCCATGACTTGAATATAAGCAGAGGAAGCCCAGAGCATGCCCAGGACAGCAACATGTGTGTAGAAAAGGAGAGGCAAGACCACATCTGTAAGTACAGCTGCCTCATTGTCTCAAGCCTCCAGGGACAGAGGGGTCTGTTGAGCAAGAACTGAGCAGCTACCAACCCCTCTCTGCTTCCCCTCAACCCCAGAAACACTGGGATCACAGGCAGCAGCAGCACATCCAGCTTATGTTTAAAGCCCACCCAACCCACACCAAGTGGGTCCCAGAGGGAGCATGGGCTGGTAATCCAGAGCCCTAGAAATACTGCCACCTTGTACTTCTTTAATGCTGGGCTCATTCAGCTGTCCCTCAGCTCAGCTCCATGAGGAGCCAGATTGGTGCAGGGGCCAGAGGCAGAGCTCCACGCTGACTGCAAACTGCTGCTGGCATCCCAGCAGTGGGGATGTGAAAATCAGCCCCCTTGGAGCACAGACAGCATCACCACAGCATCACAGCTCCTTCAACCCTGGTGCAGATGTGGCTCATCCAAAGGGTCCTGTCCCAGAACACACATCCACACCAGCACAGCAAGGCACAAGTGCATTGGGTTTTCTGTGCACGGCACCGCTTGTTTACCCCCCACCGCTGCTCCTTCTGCATCAGCCAGGTCTCCCCTAACAGCTTCAAACAGCGCGACGTGGATCAGAAGAAAAATGAGGGAGATGTTTTACTAGCACAGCCATTGGAAGCAGAGCGAGAAAATGCAGCAGCCCTCGGACTGGAAGGGCTGCGCCACAGTTTGGGAGTTTTCCCAGCTGGGCTGGGGGGCTCTGGAACCACTCATGCATGATGCCTGGGCAGAAAACATGATCTGGAGGGAAGAAGAAGAGCTCAATCCACAGATACACGTTGCTGAGCCTTGTTTAGAGACCCTGCTGCTGTCTTTGTCAGTCCGGTTTAGCTCATGCAGCCACATTGCTGTGTGGAGCTGAGGGAGCCCCCTTTGTGCCCACCCATGGCAGCAAAGCCAAACGCTTCAAGAGTTGGACACCGTCCTGCTGGTCAGGGCTGGGAAGGTCCGTCCCTGCAGAGGCGCTCAGACACCCTGGCTGCCACCAAAACACACTTGGGCAGTGCAAAGGAAAGAAGAGGCAGCACAGGGCTCTCCTGGGGTGGGGGTTTGGGTCTCCCCTTGCTCGCGTGGGCAGGATGGGGGTCAGGTCTGCAGATGGTTGATGCTCACTGCAGGGGTCAGGTTTCCAAGAGCTCTCACTTGGACACATCTCCAAAGAGCTCAGCACCCAGCACAGGAGGGGTGCCAGGAAACCTGGCCCCCAGGATCCAGAATGCTTCATAAAAATACACACAGCAATGTCTATTCTCTCTCCCACACACACTGCAGCATATATAATTTCCACCACAGCAAGGGGAGAGATATACATCAATGATCTTCTTTCATTTCTCTTGCTGAAAGCTGCTGGCTACAGAATTTGGCAGCCAGGGAGCTGATGGTACAGCTCACACAGCCACTCCGAAAGGGAACATCAGCTCCACACGCCTAGCCCTGGCCTCTGCCCTGTAGCAGGCCAGGCTCATTTCTATAGCTCATTAAAGAGGGATAAAAGTAACCTTTAAAGGTTGCTTTCATGTGAAACAAGTCTAAAACCAAACAATGACTTGGCAAAGAGTGAATTGAATTTTTAAAAGCAATGCATTTTACTGGAAATCTTATTTCTTTCTTCTTTTTTTTTCTTTCCTCTTTTTCTTCCTTTGAGCCTGATGGTGGATTATTTTTCCTTGACACAATCCCGCCTCCGCTGTGATAGATGACGGCACATTTAGCAGTGTTCAGCCAAAACTTTTTATCTCCATATGGAAGATGGATGGATGAGGACTCTGAAGCCCGCATCAGTTCCTTCAAGAACAAACAAGGATCCAGCCCAAATCCCCTCCCAGGTTCGTTTAAAATACACGGAGCATAGGGCAGATGATGTGAACCTATAAAGCTCCATCTGGCACCATTTTCAGTGTTTGTGAAGCAAAATGGAACATGCACTGCCCAAGACATCCGGCCATCTCTCTGGAAAGCATGAGGGACAGCTGCAGCTTGGAGGGGCTCTGTGCCAGGGGCCAGAACTGTCTGCACCACCTATGTCAGATGTATAACATGTCAAGCACTGCTCTGTGGGGCAGAGTGAGAGGCTGAGGAGATGTCTCCAGACATCTGAGCAGGGATCACACACAGCTACTTGAGGGCAGAGGGGCTGCAAGAGCCAGAGAAGAAGCCAAGTGGCTTTGTATAAAAAATAACAGGCACTGCATCACTGCAGCAGCCCTTCCTAGGAGCAGACAATGCAGGAGGAGTTATCCTGGATAAGCAAAGCAGAGCAGGAGATCGTAGAATCACAGAATGGTTTGGGTTGGAAGGGACCTTAAAGATTATCTTATTCCAACACCCTGCCGTGGGCAGGGACACCTTCCACTAGACCAGGATGAGGAGGCCCTGGAGAAGCTCTGGACTTTGAAGGTTGCTCACCAGCATGGGTGACATTCTTGCATCATCCCAGGCTAGATCACATTTGCTGAGGTGAGCGAGCAGACAGGTGACATTCAGGATTTCAAGTGAGTCAAGGAAAACAGGAAATTCATCAGCATCACAGTTCATTCTTTCTTATCTTTACTTCTCACAAGAGCTGGGCCACAAGCCTTCAAGGAGCTCCTCTGAATGCAGCTCAGCTCCACGACCAGGAGTGCGACATCCCACAGGACCACCTCCCAACCCCCTGACCCCTCTCTTAGTTTCCCCTCCCACCTGAATCGAGCAGAGGTTATGGGTAGATTTCCTCCCTACAAGATGTTAGCAAAACTCCAGAGGAAACTTGTTGAAGGAGCATTAACCCTGAAGCAGGTTGTGTAGGAAGGACACAAGAGGTGAAGGGGGCTAAGAGTTGTACACCTGTAGGAAAACACAGTGGACACATCCTGGCACAGAGCTGAGCAGCAACAGCCATTACACAAAACAACACATGCACCATAGCACTCCCACACCTCATTAATAATGTCTAGAGCTCCCAGTGCAACATGCCAGAGAAGTTACCTAACCAGCAATAAAAACTCCTTTGGCCCCGTCTCTGGTACATAAGCCAACACTCTTCATCTCATAAAATGCAAAAAGCCCCCAGATGTTTATAAAACTCCATTGGGCAGCTCAGTGCAAATGTTGTTTAGCGTTGAAGCACTAGGGATCAAAACTGACCATCCAGCTGACAGGAGCTTTGTAGATGCTGTCATGTAGCAGCAGGATGATCCTCTCCAGCTTCCCTCAGGATCGAAGCGGTAACCTCCAGCCCCATGACTTCCTGTCACTCCAACCCATTGAACCATCTTTCAAAGCAATTCCAACACCTACTGCCCAGCAAGAGCAACAGGCAGGAACTAGTTTAGAATACAGAAGAAATTCCTCCCTGTGAGGGTGGTGAGGCCCTGGCACAGGTTGCCCAGAGAAGCTGTGGCTGCCCCATCCCTGGAAGTGTCCAAGGCCAGGTTGGATGGGGCTTGGAGCAACCTGGGATAGTGGAAGGTGTCCCGCCCACAGCAGGGGGTTGGAAGTAGATGGTCTTCAAGGTACCTTCCAACCCAAACCAACCATTCCATTCATCCTATTTACACATGTACATAGGGGCACATATGCCTGGATGTATATACGGGTCAGTGGAAGATGCTGCCCACATGTAGCACATTCACACTGTGGATCCCACATTATGGGAAGGCTTGATGCATCCACACAGCTCCTGCTGTTTCCTGGGGACTCTTTTGAAGGATGGAGTGCATGTGGGTGCCCTGCAGCCCACACCTGCAGGACTGAGCACAAAGGCAGCTGGTACCACTCTGTGCCACAGTCGGCAGCACATTGTGAGGCTTTAGACAGAGGAGCTCCCCAGGGATCTCCCAGTGACAAACACCATCCCAGCTCCATGGCTAAGACCAGGCCAAGTAAACACAGAGTGTATTTATTGCTCCTAGGAAACGCTTTCATTTTTCCCCCCTCCTCCTCCATGTTCAATTCAAGATAGCAGCAGCGAGCTACGAAACACTCCCTCCATGTGGTGTTGTTAACCATGGGAAGTGAACGCATGCTAGCTTGGACAGATCATTATCCCTTCATGCACAGGGCTGAAGAAGGGGGTGGCAGTCTATAATGACGCTAATTAAGTCCTTAAGTGCCTTGGTAAAAAGCAGGTAAGACTTCAGCAAAGGCAGAATATTCCATTAGGGCAGGCTTCGCTGTAGACACAATGCTGCATAATGGGATCCTGTAATTATGCCTGCACTGCAGAGACTTTTAAAAAAAGGAACCCTGTTTTACATTCTCTAATGCAAACAGCATGAAATGATGTTGCTTAGAAACCTTTACACTCCTACAGTGTGTGCAAAAAAGTTATTCCAGACATCTGTATTTAAAATAAAATTTAAAAACAATCCTACCGCACACACTCACATGGATCTTGGCTTCACGTTGAGTGATGAAGCCTATGAAATGTCAGAGGAAATTTAAATTAAAAAAAAAAATGACACATGCAGTTAAAAACTTGAGCAGCTTGTTAAGTCATTTCAGGTTATGTCTGGTACTGTTCCACCTCACCCCTTCACACAGAGCTCCATCTCTGTGGATTGATGGTACCATTTGTACCAATCCAGACTGAGAGGCTCATAATTGTTTCCCCTGTCATGCTGCCCTCAAATACCTGGAAAAGATTTTCTTTTTCTAGTGAAGCCACTCCGGGTTTCACTCCAGAATTGGCACACACAAAGCAGAGCACTGTCCAGGTGCTGGAGCCACAGGAAAGCCCCTTTGGTACAGACAACGGGACAATTTTATGCTCAAGTCACACGGCAGGGCAAAAGACCCCCACTGCGGCTTATGGCTGCTGGGTGCCTCACCTCAGGCTTAGCAGAGTGGAGGGACACGGTGGTGCCCTGAAATTTCCTACACCAAAGGCAATATACAGCCAGATCTGCAGCAGCCCATAAATACATTTTACCAAGCATCACCTTGATACTTCCTCCTGTAACTCAGGCATCTCATCCCACAGGGATGGCAGGGCCCACTGGGGAAAGCTTCGTCTCAATCCAAATAGACAGGTGGGGATGGGGCTCTCTGCATCCACGACACCACGCAGAGTGGGAGGAGCTGTCGGCTTCACTCCTTGTGTCCAAACTGAGCCCTGACCTGAGCCCCTGGCACAGCACAGCCCCGGGAGCCCCATCCAAGGTTGCCACTGCCTCCCACCCACCCATTGCTCTCCCCACCATCTCCTCCTCCTCTCAGAAAAGGTCACCCCTCTTTGCCTGGCAACAGGAAGGAATGCTCGGCAGCAGGCACGGCTGATGGATGCGTCACAGCTGCCACCACGCTGTCACACGCCACGCAAAGGCCAGCAGTTACTACAAGAGGAGTGCTGCGGATGTGACAGACCTGAGACAGGGGGATGTGTCCCAGCCGGCTGCACTTGGCACGATGCAGAAAACTGAGCTGATGCCTTGTCTCCTTTCCAGCTCCCAAACCCCACTGCTTGCAGGTTTCTGGTGGTTTTTTTTGCTATTCCCTGCTGGCAGAGGGGGATGGAGACAAGAGATTGAGCCTGAGCTCCTTCATCAACAGAGAAATGTAAATATCCTGAGGGATGGGCAGAAGTGGAAACTCCTGTCATATAGGGAAAGCCTTCACTGATGGAAGGCTGAGGTGCTGTGCCTCTGATGCAAAGGCCAGACTCAGCAAGATCGTCTGAACTGTGCTAACAAGTTGAAGCTGCGTCAGAGGAGGTTTCGGTTGGATGTTAGGAAAAGGTTCTCCCAGAGGGTTGTCAGACGCTGAACAGGCTCCCCTGGGCAGTGGTCACAGCCCCAAGGCTGCCAGAGCTCAAGGATCATTTGGACAATGCTCTCAGGCACATGGTGGGATTGTTGGGGTATCCTCTCCAGAGCCAGGAGCTGGACTTCAATAATCCCTGTGGGTCCCTTCCAACTCAGCATATTCTATAATTCTATGAACAAGACCCTTGCATAAAGCAACTTTTTTCAGCTCTGCTGGTACCCAGCCTCTCAGTTCTCTCCCAAGACTGCCCTGATCCTTGAGTCTATAATGGCAGAAGACATTAGTCTTAAAATCACCCTTCAGAACTGCCACTTTTTCCTCTATCCACTGCAAAGAACCTCCTTGTAAGAGTATGTTAACTATTACAACATTTTAAATGGCAGAGAAAGCGCTTTCTCTGCTCATGGTTTTCTGCTGATACCTGGGAAGATCCTTAGGCAGCATCATGGGTGAACTCCAGCTGCTGCAGGTGTTTCAGCCTCCTGCCAGGGAGCTCTTACTGGTGGTACAGGTATCTACAAGCTTGACTCTTGTTCTCTACACGCTGCTTCGCCCACAGATGCCAAGGATCCAGATCTGGAGCCTCATTCTCCCTATACCCAGGCTTTGCAAATTCCTTTGCATCGCTCTGGGGCAGGAAGCAATGCCCTTTTGATCCACCCTACGTGGGTTACCTTTACTGGTTATTGCAAGCAGTGAAGAGCTAGAGCTAGACCACAGGCAATGGAACCAAACAGAATGGTTTAATTTTGGTTTCCTGCTGCTGTTACAAGCCCTGCTGCAACCACGGGGAATGGATGTGTATCGAGGTCAGAAACGCATAAAAGCACTAAATCACAGGTTTTCAGCTCCCCAGTTTGTCCCCAAGAAGCAGCTTTGCCTTTATCACCTCTGGCTGCCACAGAATTGCCATCACCAGTAAGGCTGAAGGATCAGCACCAGCACTGAGCAATCAGCTCCCTGCAAGGCACCCCAAGGTTGGTCAGAGAAGAAGCAAGAAGGTGACAGGAGGAAAGGCCCTATAGTGGAGTGCACAGACCTCTTGTGACCCCAGGAAAAGGGCTGTGTCCTGGACAGGTGAGATCTCTCAGCTCTGAGACAGCACCAGGAACATCAGGAGCTTATGGAGGGATCAGAAAGGAGCTCACGGAAGAGGCACAGGGACAGCCCCCCTCTATGGACCCTTGCTGTTGTCCACATCTGCTCTCTGTGCCTCTCACCCCCCACCACTGGCAATGGAGTGCAACAAAACTGCTCACACCTGGATGCAACAAACTGAAACTGAGCCCTAAGATGCTTTAAAGCCTTCTAGTAAAATAGGCATGAAAATTATTATCAAGTTGTGAGAATTTGTACGTCATCCAGAAGGCAGATGTTCAGCAGCTGCTAAAGGCAGAGGGTTGGCAAATTCCCCACTGCACACCAATCTTGTCCAACTGGAGCAGACTGCAGAAACACATCCTTCCTGGGGGAATGTGCACAGAGCGTGGCCTGGGCAGCTCTCCTCTGCCAGCTGCTCTCCTCCCACTGCGGGAGACAAGCGACCTACAGGCACATTCTTCTTCCATCTTTGATTGTTGCTAAAAATAATCAATACAAACTACGTGTCTCAGCCTGTTCTCACCATTGTTCATTGTGGGGTGAAGTCCAGATCAGATCGAACGTAATTCCATGTGCAGATCACTGCTGGTCTCCCAGGGCTCCTGTGGGAGCACAGTCAGTGTCTGTCTGTCCACCAGAGACACACGGTGCTAATGGGCATGAGTGTGCAGAAAGATATAATGCACTGAGTGGGCCTCCAGCAACTGGGAGATGAGAAAACATGCACAAAAATGGAAAATTAAGATAAGGAGCTGGGTCTCCCCATGTACTTGCAAGTAAGAAGTTGGAAATCCTGTGATCTTCAAAATAATGAGAGAATATTCAACCCATTACATCCGTACATCAGTCATCTACACTCCAGTATCTGCACAGCCACCTGAAAACTCAGTGTGTGCTCCCCAGATCTTCTGCTCATTATCAAAGTTCAGGTGTAAACCACAGCAGTTACATAGTTATTTTTTCTAATTCCAGTATGGTGAGACCAAACAGTTAAAGGACATGTGCCAAGTCTGAGAGAAAACACTGCAAAATACAACACACTGGCAACTTCTGCCCATGCTCCAGAACAAACCTCAAAACAGCAAGGCCTCATTCCTGCTTGCACTTGAACTTTGAGGGCCCAGAGCACATCTGACTTCTTATGAATAACTAAGCAAAGTACAGGTTTCATCTGGCTGCCCTCTGCATGGATAATGGATATTTTACAAGGGGAGTGGGGAGGTGAACAGCCAAGAGAAATAAAATGAAAGTCTAAAACTGCTATTAGAGATGGGAAGTCAGATGAGCAGCACCTGCAGAGCCCATGAGATCTCTTTACCTTCTACTCCAAGAAACCACTAATACCATTTGAGGTTATTTCTTCTGTGTGGTATTTAAAAGCCAGTTCTAAAGACTTGATTCAATGCCCACAGCAATGCAAAATGTTCCCAACCAGCCCCAGCAAAGAGTTAAACACAGGAAACCTGTTGATTAATTTGCAGGCAACAAGCTGCACTAATAAAGCCCTGGGGACCTTAATCAAGCTGTTTGCTGGTTGCCAGACCAAAGCAGGAAGATGGGCAGAGCTGTCAGGATGGATTAGTGTTTGCCCACTGGCAACATTGCTCTTGAATGAAAGAAAGCGAGGGAGAAACGCACACATAAAGGTCTTTTCCAGCCTGAATGGTTTCATGATTCTTTACATGCAGCTGCAGAACACAGAGGGGAAATGATGTGCCTGGCGCTGGCCAGAGCGGACCGAGGCCGGATGGCTGCGGAGCTCCAGCCTACACAGGGGAGGTAACTCAGGAGATGGGTTTGGATCTTGGGCTTTACATTCACCTCCATTGTTTGCAATTCCTTCCGAAAAGCTGGGAAGGAGAAATTTCTTCCTTTTTCCATTTAAAAAAAGAGTCCGTGCTTTTCCATTCAATAATTTTTCCTGGCCTTCATTCTGCTCTTATTTCATTCAGCTCTTCATGGAATAAAGTTGTTTATGACTGACCCCACTTTGAAAGGTTTTGGTGGCACACATTGGGGGCAGGATGTTTTGCAAATTCAGCTCAAGTTCAAAAGGAGCCATTTCCTTTCGTTATGACAAGGCTTGACTGGTCTTGGGTGCATTTACTGTTCTGACACAGCACCATCAGCTTAATGCAGCAGAATCCAAACAAACCCTCTGCCTTCCCCTCCCTTAACACACTGCAAGGAACCCAAGTGGAATCAGTACCAGAATAAGTATGAATTACAGATATGAACTATGTTCCTGGTTATATGCAGGGAAACTTTTCATGTTTTAAGCAGCTAAACTTTACTTAACCTGACAGCCCTTTCCATCAGAAGCATGTCCCTGTGTGCTGCCAGGGAACATCTGCCTTGGGGTTCCAGTTCAAGAGGCTGTTGTGCATCCAAGAGGATGTACAGAGCTTGTAAAACACCTGGTGTTATATAGGAACCAGCATGGAAACCCAAAAGATTGATTTTATTTAGCTAAAATTTAACAGACCAAAACAAAGAAGCAGAGAATTGCTCAGCTGTGTATCTTACTTACACAAGTCCATTTCCCCCACCAGCTTTCTGCTGTTCCAGCCAGCAGGAAAGAAATATCCTGTGGGCATTCCTGCAGCTGGTGTAAGTTGCTGTAGATCCACTCATCTCAGCACAGCTTTGATAATTTACACCCACCAAAGATCATCTTCTCCTGTGTTTACAGCTCCATCAAACATCACAAGGGACACAAGCAGGATGTTGACACCTCATGACTTGTACCCATGGATGAAGGGGATGGTGAGCACTAAGAAAATGCAAATGCAGCTGAGCATTAGCAAAAGCAATTACGAAAAACAAGGAGTGGAAATAATGATTCATCAAGAATTGAATCTGATGTTGAGCCCAGTCCTGCACTCAGTGGATGAGGATTCCAGGCCTATAGAAATAATTTTTAAAGCTATTTAAATGAAAAAAAAAAAAAATGCCCAGTGCTAGTTTTGCAACATCATGTTTTTGTCTACCCTATCTTACAGGACCCTGGAAAATTGACATGCTTCTCCTCCCACAGATACTCCTCTCCCCACCAAAACTTTGAGTCAAAAAGAAACCCTGCATAACACTGAAGCCAGATAGGAAGATCTGCGTGAAAATTTGCATCAAGCCAGAGGCCAGACTGAGTGGTTCAGTCTCTCTGAACCAAAATACCATACATATACCCGTCTATATTATTTTCTAGCTGATCTCACAGCACTTTCAATATACTTTAGAAAATAATGATGTCACAGTAGCCCCATTAATTGCTGGAAAACATGGACACGTAGAAACACAGATGACCTTGCTCAAGGTCACGTGTTCCAGAGAGGACACTGGATGCTCTCAGCCACTATCTCCTCCACCTGGTGGGGAAACACACCAGGCGTTTCCCCAAGCACAGCCCCAACAGCCAAATGCCATGTCAGCTCTACCCAGAGCTGAAAGGATGTTCTCTTTGAGTAGAGACATCAACAACAGGTCTGTGCCTTCAGCTGGAGAGAACCTGATAACCCGAAACACTCTCTCATGAGACAATATTTCCATTGCTTTCACTGGGAACAGGATCAGATCCGAAGCTGGGGAAAGGCTGGCACAGAACCCTGACAAGGGCTGAGGGCCATCAGACCTGGGTTAGCTCTCTTCACACCAATTGAGCAAAACAACCTTGCTCCCTTAGCGTCCATCCTCCATCTGCAAAGTTTCAGGTTAAAACACTACAATTACATGATGAAGTCAAGTGTCAAGTGAGTCACTACCATAAAGATGAAATAAGAAAGCTCCACTTGAATCCCTCCACCCCAACTCCAGGGGCAGCAGCCAAAACATTTCCCCTGTCAGCTGCAAATTTCCTGCATTGCCAGTGAAATCACAAGCAAAAAGCCAATATTAGCTTTTTCCCCCTCAGTGTTCAAAGTTGGATTCCCACAGGCTGTAATTTCACCACCTCTCAGATAAGTCAAACCCCTGCCAGGAATACGTTAACGCCGCACTGACACACCGCATCTGCCTGGCTGGTTCAGCTCTGCTGAGGCCATTGAGGAAGGACTGTGCTAGGCTGTGTACTGGGAATAATTCCTGTTACTCTGCCTTGAATAAGGAGAGCTGGCGAGGAAGGGTTGGTCGTATGGACTCAGATTTTTGCCTACCAACAGCTCAGGTGGAGGAGGATGAGCCTCCCTGGGGGAGAAACGTGGGCCCGAGTACAAGGCAGAACTTTCTGACATCAGCTCTCATGTCACAAAGAGACTGGTGAAGTTATACTGATGAGCAAACTACATGGGATCACCAGAAAATGGGCTTCCTGGAACTCCCTCACCTCCTTATATTTTCTTTGATGGAGTTAAGTGTCTAACTGGGGTGTTAGCCAGGATCTAACCCATGTTTGTCAGCCCCTGGGTGCAAAGCCACCAGGGAGAACCTCTGGGAAGGGGAAGAAAAAATATGCTTCAGGGTATTCATGCCCTTACAAGAAGCACCTGGTACATGCCACAGGCATGGACCATCAAGCAGGTTCAGAATCAAAGTGGACAGCAGAGTGGGCAGGGCCACCAAAAACCCTCAGCATCCAAGCTCCCAGCGGAACCAGTGCAGGAAGGGTCCATGCCACAGCCACATCAGTTGTGGTTGCTGACAAAAAGCCAACTGTGCTCATAGGCTGCCTCAGCCCTGAGCTTCGCCTGCTCAGTCCCCTCTTGTGGTCAAATTATTTGTTGGTCACCAAGGCACCGTGTCCCCAAAGCTGTGGGTAGGCCATGGGAAAGACAGAACTACTGATCCTGTTCCAGCTCCGTTTCTATGTAATAGTCCCAAGGGTCACAGTAGTTCTGGGACAAAACCCCAGGCAACACTGCCATCAAAGAGGATAAAAAGCCTGGCTAGCCAAGAGTAAATCAATGGCAACAATTGAAATGCAATTTCCTAGCAAAAAGCCAAAATATAAAAACAGCAGGGGCAATCCATTATAAGATAGATAAAGATAATTCAGGGGAGAAAAAAATCAGTAGGGAAGGGTGGGGAAAAACCCAATGTTCAGAGCTTAGATCACACAAAAAAGTAAATAGACAAAATACCTATATTTTTTCTTCATTTACTGCAGCAGAAAAACAATATAAAAATACAGAATATAATCTTACTGAAGCCAGTGGAACATGACGATGAATTATAGGCTCCAAATAGCTGAAAACAAAATCAAACCAGGAGTTCGTTTGCAGGAGAATTTCAGATGACTCTGTGGGTCACCTCGATCTCCAGCAGTTATGGAAGAAAAAGAAGGTAGTGAGGAACTAAATTATTTATGACAGTCAAGCTTATCTGTCACAAGGCTACACCTTTCCTACCACAGCACATTTCTAGGATTAATGATCAGGCACTATCTAGAGCTGGGCAGAAGAAGAAAAACTGAAGTGATTTGGTTATTGGGGAAAAAAAATAAAGATGCATTACCCAGCTCAGCTAACACTGAACTTCAGAGGAATATCTCCCTGAACCAATAAAAAGATACACTTTGTGATAACTAAAAAAAATTAAGCACTAAAGGATAACAAGAACAAGAGCTCTGCTGAAAAGTGCACCCAGGAATCACAACTTGGTTAGTGTGGTGCCAACGCCTGATAAACTAATTAAGATGCTAATTAAAAGCAGAGCACTTTCCCATCTGGGGTTCTCAGCAGAGACTGGCTTTAGCCTGAGCAAGTCTCACCAGGGAAAGAGGATGAGTGAATGAGGAGGGCGACTGATTGACAACATAGTTAGGTTTTTATGCCCTCTTTGATGAGACCCTTCACAAGAGGCTGTTGAAGAGAAGACGAAGTCATGGGAAATGGCAAAGAAGCAAATTAATTAGGGAAGGGATAAGGAGGAAGAAATAAGCAGGTGGTTTCATTAGGGCAATTTCCTCACCTTAAATTACTAACTCCCCATTGCAATCACCAGTTTATTTTTTTAGAAAACCTCCTGAGGGGTTAAAATTCTCTCTTCCACAAGTTACTACAAAGGAAAGCTGAGAAAACTTCAGAGGAGCGAGACAAAAGCAGTGGATGGGTAGTGGTGGCCAAACTGACACCTTTTTCACCCACCAGCTTGGTCAGCACCCACACAGAAAGGGCTCTGCACAGCCCAGGACAACACATGCCCAAAAATATGTGCAGGCAATCGGAAATCAACTTAGTGATGTGGAACAAGGCTTGTGAGCCCAGTCTGTCCCCGTGGACACCAGCACTGAGAACAGTGCAGAGCCTCGAACGGGTGAGAGGAAAACATTCATCTCAGAAAGGGAGAGCAGAGAGGTGACAGAATGTCCCAGCTTCCACTTTCTCCTTTCTGAGAAAAGACGTTGATGCTGTGAAATGAAAGTTTAGAAAGTTATTGACAATGTTCATGTTGCATAACCTGAACTCAGCATTCCTGGATACTCTTCCTTTCCAGGAAATGGAGCAAGTGTCTGTCAGGAGGAGGAGAAAGGATGTCTTTAAGGGTAACCATTGAGTGTTTATCTTTGCAGTCTCTCAGAATGTTTATTTTTGTTTGGGTGTGGACAGACTCATTAGAGGAAATTATTTAAAAGACACCATATAACTGCACAAAAGCACATTGTTTGGCAATAATCCTCCCATGAAATTCATCACTCAATGCACCATCACCACAGGGCTCCCACAAATACCCTGCAGTGCAAACCTCAAAGGCTCACCTCAACCTCCAGCCCTCCCAGGATGGCTTTCACCTGGCTCATGGTGGCACTGAGGGCCACTTGGCTTAGCACAGGTCCCACACGACCTGCTCAGCCTTAGACAGTGACAAGACACCTTGCCCCACAGCATGCACGGCATCAATTGTGGTCACATCCATGAAGAGGGTCAGCAGAGCTAAAAGGGTGCTAACTGGGAACAGGAGAGAGCCACCAGCCCAGGAAAAGGTCTTGCAGACAAACAGAGGCAGAAGCATTGGAGGTGGGCATGGGATCTCCTAGATGGCTCTTCTCCCCTCTTCCCTTCTCTTCCCAGGGTTGGGGAGCCATGCAGTGCCCCAGGAGCTGAGACGTGAATGCCACCAGCCCCAAACAGGTGGAAAAGGCACTCAGGGATCATCTGTCTTCAGGCACGACAGGTCTTTCAGCACATCTGAAGAACCAGGAGAAGCTGATAACACGGTATCAGTGACCATGGCCAGCAATCAGCAGGCTCAGAGGGAACAGACTGCACAATTATCTAAATAACAGGATGATCCAGCATTATAAAAGATGCTGATAACGAGATTTTCATAAGTACTTCTAGGGCATGTTACTGCTGTCCTTAAGATAATCTCAAAAGCATTCAAATGACAGTTTGAGAGTCAGGGATACATTATTCCACCTGGAATTTTACAAGGCTCCTTCCACCATCCCCTGAAGCATCTGAGACTGGTAATGTTTTGGAGAAGGCTCTACTGGTCCATGGAAAAGGATCCCTGCAGCAGTGCCTAAGAAGAGCTCCCTCCCAACAAACCACTACACTGTGAAAAGGGTGGGTGGATAGGGAAAGCAAAGGGTCATTTTTGGTTTCCACTAACACCAATTATGCTTCTGGCACATTTATACTTTTTTCCCATTATCAAGATAGTGAAGTTAGGCTTTTTATTTTTAAATAAACAAAGGATATAATGGGAATTTGTGCTGGGGCATATCTGGAGCCTTCAGCTTATCAGAGCCGTCATGAGACACAGAATTTTTGTTCATTTTTTCTGGGGGAAAAAAAAAAAAAATCACTGAAGCCCACAGACCCAGCCCACAGGGGTGGAAGGGAGGTCCCCCTTATCTCCACCAGATCCTGGATACAGCATGTCAGTTTTGACTGGAGGTGACAAGGGGGCAAACACCCAGCAATTAGCAAACAAACAGCTTCTGCTGCCACCCCGAGCTCTGCCAGGACTCGAGCACTGACTGGCAATTCAGAGTTCAGAGGAAAGCCCACGACACCCATCTCCAGGGGCACATTTCTAGTCCTGAGCATGTCCCTTGCACAGAGATGCAGCCCAGAGGGGTTTCTCGGTGTCCCTACCTCATGCTCTCAAATCCTTGGCTAGTTTAATGTTCAGCCTGGGACCCCCTGGAGCCGAGGCGATGTTTTCCATGGTCGGATCTGATTCTATCCAGCAACAAGCTGGCTCAGGGTCCCCACAGCCCCCTCCCCCTCGGAGGGGCAGTACCAGGGTGGGATGCAGAGGGCTCACTGGCAAAGGAGAGTACCCCAGGTTCTGTCTGGGCTTGCCTCTCCCAGCCTTGCTCCCCTCGTTTATGCATTTCTGGGGGAGCAAAGGTACTTGACAGCTGCAAAAAAGCAGATAATTCTGCCTGCCATGCCTGTGTTTACGCAAAAGCCGCTGGTTTATGAGGAACAGCTTAGTCAAAGCACACAAAGAAACACCCTGCAATATTTTTTGAAGAGGTTGGGTTTTTTATTGCTTCAAGAAGCAAAAGGTTACCTACAGAAATAGAGAGAACAAGGCAGCTTAACAAACAACTGCTTCTTGTTTTTCTTATTATGCATCTTCTCTTTCAAACCCTGTTCACTCCCAGCTCCCCTTCCAGCTGCTCCCCACACCCAGTGCCCAGGGACCCTCATGTTCCTGCCTGATGCTGTCAGCATGGCAGACCCAGCAAGGAGCACCCAGCACCTACAAAACCATGCAGTTTGTATTTGTTTCTCCACATCAGTGTAAGGGGAATGAGAGAAGTGGAGGATCCTCCATCCTCACACTCCCCAGCCTTCTCCGCTCCCCAGCTCTTCCCTCCGCCCTCACTCGTCCTGACACCAGGAAACTTCACCAGCTTCAGCAGCCACACTGCACAGGTCCTGGCCTCGTCCTGCCACAGGTGCTTTCCCCCCACCTTGGTCTGTGCACGTGAAGGTATGGATACGAAGCAAACCTGGACTTAGCGTCCCCGGTATCAGCAGGAACGCTGAAGCATCTTAAAATCACTGTTGAATACACTGGTCACAATGGAGAGTCAGCTCAGCCCCACAAGGCTTGGGGTGGCTGTGACAGTCCAAGCCATTCCCAAGGGACAGGGACCAGGCAGCACCCCCCGGCCACAGCCCACAGCAGGAAACACTCAGGTTATTGTTACCATGTGGCATCTAAGAGGGTTGTTTGTCTCAGCCCCACTGGCCTTCAGAAAATTATAGACAGAGAAAAACATTATAAAACAAAATAGTAGCAGCTCTCAGGCGCTGACCAACCTGCTTCCCCAGTTTGCAATAAAGACTCTGTTCCCAACACAAACCATGTTATCCCAGTCTGGATAAGGAAAGAAACAACTCCTGCCTTTACAGCACCCCACCACCTTCAGCTCCTCTTTGCAAGGCACAATAGAACAGGAGAGGAAGGGAGGGCTCTATATCTCCCAAAAGAAAAGTGTTTTTTCTTGCCCAAATGGAAGGTGTTGTGGCCATGCCCTTCCTCACATATCAAGGTGTGACTTAAAAGGGGAACCATGCTGGTTTGAACCCCATCATTTGGGAATCTCTGAGCTGGGATCCAGAGCCATCCCTGGATGCAGCTGAGGTGCAAAGGGCTACATTTCTTCAGAAGGTTGGTTTTGCAGGTTGAAGGTTTGAATTTATTGGCACAGGACTGCCACATGCAGGAGGAGAGACATATACACATTTCTGGGAATTTGGTTCTCCCACTCACAGGGCTCAAGCGAAGAACAAAACAGGTTTGACAGAGAACAAATTAATTCAGCATGAAGAAGCTCTAAAAAAATAAAAATTATCTTTGACACACAAAAAATAGATAAATCCTTGCAGAAGATTACTTTAACAAGGCCAAAAATCCATCACAACACTGAAGAAAGGAGGCATAAATAAGGCTTTAAAATGTATGTGATGTTTTCATACCCATGAGCACTGAGAAGGCAGCACAGTTCAGAGGTGACAGCAGAGATCTCAGCCAGGACTCCTGAACTGTCCCAGGATTTGGGGGATTGCTGCAGCCAGGAGAAGAGAAACCCTCCATCCTCAGCAGGTATTATAAGCTGCTACAGATAAGCTGTATCATCTCAAGCCTTAGTTTCCCTTCAGGCGATCAAGATAGTAGGACAACCCCACAGCTGTGGATTCTCTTAATATTTGGATCAGTGTTTGTTGGAGTGTTGTGCCCTAGAAATGCAAGGTGTGAGGCAGCCACAGCAATCTGGGTGTAGGGCACATCATTCCCATGTCCAGTTTTCCTAAGCTCAGTGCTGGGTTTTAGACGCTCTCTAGCATCCCTTTTTGTTGGGAATACAGCTCCATGGCCCTATACCCAAACATCATGGACCTCTCCTCAATAACTTATGCAACTCCCTTGTCATGCTCTGCCTTCTTGGCTTTGCTGGTCAAAGATTTCATCCTTGAGGGCCACATAAAAGCTACTTTTCATAGCATTGAGATTGTCTTGTAACTTCTTAAATACATATACACTTTACTCTTCAAAAAGCAGGGGGACACAAGCACCTGTAATCCCCCAAAAAGAGCAACAACAAAAAATACTCTGCCTCATCTCCTCAGCAAAGCTCTTCAGACTTGTTTATTTACAGACTCCTTCAGGATTCCAAAATCCAACTCAATTTTCAGGCTGTCCCCCCACCTTGCAGCAGACCCTCTCCAGCTTGTGCCAGTCCAGAATTCAGACAGGTTCCCACTCCCATCAGTGCAGCACAGCCCTGCTGGATGTCATCTCCAGCACATCCCTCTGTGCTCTCTTTTCCTCCTGGGGAATTTCCAGCCTCCCCTGAACAACCTGCAACAACCAGTTCCCTTCAGAACAGCCTTTAGCAGGTGCTTTTATTGTGTTCCTCCTATTGCCAGAACAAACACGTTCCAGGTTCACAGCCTCTGTGATAGTTTTGTTGCTGCTTTCAGGCCGGGCACATGTTGTGACACTTCAGGTTTATATTTATGGATCTCCAAATGTTTTACGTACATACTTTTGGCCCCATTATACAACAAAGGACACTGAAGGGTAAAAGGCTCATCCAAGACTCAAACAGCAAGACAGAACAGAGCCACGAGTGGGAGATAATGCCTTAACTTCAGACCAAAAAAAGAGCACCCAGGCACGGCCCATACAGGTTATTCTGTAGTACAAGCTGCAGTATATTGTGTAAACTGCATCCAAGTTCTCTTCCACTGCCTGTTTATAATATTCCTCCTTGTGTTAAAGAAACCCAAGTTAACTTGCTCAGCCCAAAGCTTCTATCTCCCCAAACTCAAGCATGCACCACGTCTGACCTTTGCATGTGTTCTAAATTCGAGTGCACATTGTATTTCGCTGGCCTCTTGTCTGTGTTTTCCACAGACACAATGGCACAAAAGAGGCAGAGCCTGCGAGCCAAGCCCTGCAAAGACGGTAGCTTTAAATAGACCCTTTGTCTTGCTTTTCCTTGCTGAAATACTGCACATTATTTAGAACTGAGTTTTAATTTTATCAGAGACCCAGAAATAGAGACAATAGAGGGCTGGGTGAATTTTTGCATCATTTTAGGACCTAAAGGTTGTCATTCCTTTCTGCCCTCACCTCATCTCTCCCTCCACTGCAGGATTTGTGCCTGTATCCCAGGAACCAGCACAGCACATTACCTGAAGGGCTCTCAGACCCATAGGAATGATCTCAGCCAGGAAGGGAAGAGGTGCACAGAGAAGGTGGGACATGTGTGAGAAATCTCACCTTTGCAAATTGAGGGCAGGATTATAAAACCAAAGCTTCTGTCATTGATGGGGAAAAAGTCTGCAACTTCAGCAGATTTCAGGCTAGTACCCAGATGAGGTCAGAAATTAAAAGGTGTCTCAATGTTAAACTAGTGAGAAAACTGTCCAGAGAGTAACAGGAGTTATAAACATTTATGTTCCAGTTCAAGGCAGGCATGGGCACTTATAACTGTGTTATATGAGTGGCAAACGTGAAGACTGGAGTTCTTTCTAGTCAGAGCTCGTGGATGCTCCTTTTTAGGTATGTGCAGCATCCACAGAGAAGATAAAGTGCTTGGCCCCAGTGAAGAGCCCCAAACAGGGGTGTAGGGGTGACCTAATGGTAACACACCCACGAAGGCACTCCCCATCTCCCCTCAGGGTTGGAATCACTGTGTGCCCCACTCCTCAGGACAGTCCTCTGCCCTATGAAGGTTTGTTTCAGAGTGAACAAGCCCACAGGGCACTTTGTATTTGTCCCAGAGCAATGCAAACCACAGCAAACCACAAAGAATCCAGATCTGCAAAAAAGACATCACTAGTAAGCATCAGTTTTTCTTGAGCCTCAGCTCTGAGCAACCTGGTCTGGCAAAGGATGTCCCCGCCCATGGCAGGGGTTAGAATGAGATGAGCTTTAAGGTCCCTTCCAACCCAAACCATTCTGCTATTTTACGAGACAGGGCTGCAGGGAATCCCACATGGCCAGACTTCTGGGCTGATTTGAAGCAGCACTGTGCACTGAAAAGGAAACACATACTCTCTATCATCACCTTTGTGATAAATCCACATAAATGTTGTGCACTTGTCAGTAAAAAATTCACCTAAGGCTATGGAGTACGGTTCAATCCCCGGGCACGAGGTGAGCTGAGCTTGGCACAGTCCACAGCACTTTCAGAAGTGCTAAACTGCAGCTTTGCAGAAGCAATTTGGTAACGAGAAAACAGACTCTACGGTGCGAAATGGAAGTGTCTCTGAGCAAATCATGCTTAACATGAAGGGAATGTGCTATTTTCCCCACAGCTAACCCAGCCTGCCCAGAGCCTAATGTGTGCAGGTTAACTCAGAAATGTAACTGCTGTGAATCCATGCATGACAGGCAAAGCAAGCACAGTCCACGCTGGAATTTACTGCGGTACGGAATATTTTAGCAGCTGGTTACAGTGACTCGGAGTAAGAAGCGCAGCAATAAGGACAAAACACGTGTCAAGTAAGTTCCCAGCTGTGGGAATCACGAGATACCAACCAAACCTTTCACTTAAATCCACGAGGCAGAACCAGCCTCACCTCTGCTCGGCATCGCCTCATCGGTAAGGGATGGGCTGAGCCCGGAGCTGCTCCACAGGTGAGCAGCTGGCGGTGCTAAGCCCCAGGTCCGTGCTGGAGCAGGAACACAGGGCAGGCAGAGCCCTGGAAGGTCCTTTCCTGAGGCTCTGGCGCCACCTAAGCCCAGCGATGGGTCCTGCATCCTTCCCGCTGCCTTTCAGAGCACAGGGAGAACAAAACCTTTCCATAACAAACTCTTCTTGCTTCTCCAGCACAGGATCCTTCGGGAGAACTTTCCACAGAAGCAGAAATGTGGGAGCTAAGAGCCGAGAGAAGCTCAGAAAAGACACTTTTGTAGAAACTCAAGCACTGAATAGGGTCAGACCCACCAAAGAGCTGGGGGACTTCAAAAAGGTTGTAGGGGCTTTTCCCTTCTGCCCAGATCCTGAGAGCTCCCCTAGCACAGGGAATTCTTGAATATTTGCTCATTACTATCCAGCTGAATACTGGGGCCAGGAAAGATTTTCACAAATCAGGAGTTCAGCTGTCCCAAAGTTGAAGGAAGACCAACATAGAATGGGCAATAGGTGCCCCCAAAAGCCCTTTCAAGATAGTGATGGGGCTCAAAAACAAACCTCAAAAACCAGATGAGTCACAAGGTATAGAGTCAGAGAGAGACTCACCTGGCAGTTACTGGCAAACCGCACACAATGACAACACCTACAACAGTGGGCAGGACAGCACTTCCCAGCTGGAGAGACAGAAGCATGGATACAGGAGCATGCAGGGTTAGAAGGGGCTCCTAAGTGAAGGATGGGAAAGGAAGGACAGAAACTGCATTCTCAGAGGAAAGAGAAACTAAGTATGACAAGAGAGATGCACCTGCCAACATTTGCAGTCATTTTTATCATCTACCCATAAATACAAGCAGCATGTCCAGTGCTCCAGCCCAGCTGATGCCTAACAGTTTTCAGACCAACAGTCAAAAAGTAACCCAGCAGAGAAGTCTGTGTACTCCGGGCTGACCTGTAACACTCCCTCAGCATTGCAATTTGGTTTTACACTCAAAGACCATTAACAGAGTTCAATCAGGGAATTATTATCTAATATAGGCATACATCAACTTGCACTATGCAAAGAAAACTTTCGGCAACTTTTGACCTTGTTAAGCTGCACAAGATGCAAATAATTCAAAGCTTCTCCCACACAGAGACTTCCTGCTGTTTAGAAGGATGCCCGCTACTCCTGGAGGGGACTACATTTGGTCAGCTGATCTGATGGAAGATTTAGAAAAAAAAAAAAATACAGAAAAGAAAGGTGACATAGAGCCAGAAGCTCTCCTTGGACTCTCTCACTGAAAGGAGCACTTCTTTGGATCAAAAGATAATAATATCTTGAAGACTTCCCTGTCCATTGCAAACTTTTCCAGAAGCTGAAACAAACCCTGGGATTTCCAGCCATCCTGTTCATATCTCAGGTAAATTCTCAACTAAAGCATCTCATTCAAGCACCAGCCCCCAGCTGAAACAGTCCCAGGCAAGTGTCAGCCCATTGTGGTGCCACGAAAGGCACCCACACTATGAGCAGAATAATGAAATATCTGTCCAGATGAGCACAGTGAAACTGTCCCAAGCCATCAGCCTCACAGAATCACACAATATGCTGAGCTGGAAGGGACCCACAAGGATCCCTGAGCCCAACCCTTAGCCCTGCACAGGACCATCCCCAAGCCTCTGTGACTTGTACCAGACCCCTTATGGAAAGGGGCTCACCTTCCATTTTCTGCAGGACATGTGCACACGTGGACATTCAAGGAGTATGAACTCACCCCCAGCTGTGTCCTCCTGAGAGATTTGCTCTCCTGGGACCAGCTCTGTACACGGTTATTTGCTTTTCCTTTGATCAGGCTCAATCCCTTAAGCAACCCCCTCCAATGTGTCCTTTTCCTGGCATTTATTCAGCCTTTTTTTTCTTTCTCAGGGAGTTATGGAGTAGCAGTGCTGACTTTTTACTGTGGCTGCCTTTTAGTGACAGTGCCCACCTCCAGGGCCTCACTGTCCACCTGGACTCTCCTGTCCAGGACCAGGGGACCTGCACCCACCACAGCTCACCTGGCCGCACATCCTCAGCCCAAGCTCCAGCTCTGCTGCTCCATATAAAAGACATAGAACACAAGATTTCTAAATTGAAAACCCGTGTACCTCAGTGATAACTCCAGGTTTCAGGGATTTACTGATTTTATAATCCCACATTCCTGCTTTCTGCCCAGTGGTACCTCAAATGTAGCTAAGAGAGGGGGAAAAAAAGCTCAGTCCCTAGCAAAATCAGAAATTCACAACAGCAGGAGGAAGTCAAGAAGGTCAATATTTCCGCAACATTTTCTGTGTTTTATAAATAAACTAGGACAGATCTGGGCTTTAGCTCAGGAGCAAGAATGTTTTACTGTGAAAGCCACAGAGAAACAGAATTCCTAGCCATGGCAGGAATACACTTGATATTAGAGATTATTTATTCCCTTTCTCATCCTAAAGAGATTAACCTTCCAGTGAGGCTTACTCTGCATAGAAATACAGCAAATAAGGTACCGAACTCCAAGTGCTACTGAAGGTTGGAGAACAGATAAAGCAAACTTTATCACAGATTGAGAGTGGTGCCATCAGCCCAGGATTCCAGCAGAAGGAGTGCTCGCATTTGGCAGTCCCTGAAGTTTCCTGATCCTAAACAGAGATCAGGCTCCAGAGGTTGCCACACGGCAGCCCCATGGAAGCTGTACTGGGGAAGTTGAGTGGTTTGAGCATGGGAAGGGGGCACAGCTGAAACTTCAGAAACAGGAGAGCTATAGAAATCATCTAGAGAGGTTTTTTAATTGGAATGCAGATAGGGCTACTGGTTTTGGAAAGGGATTTCTCTCATTTCTGACAACTATATTGTGCAAGTGGAGAAATTACTTCAAATTGAGAGCAGATTGAGATCTGTATATGATCTTTCCCAGTCCTTGACAATTGTTTCCATCTTGGTTCAAATTCTTGTATCCAATACTGGAAGCATCACCAACTGCATTTATTTACCTTCATTGTTAAGCAAATGGGAATAGCAGTAGCTGTTGACACAATGTATTACTGAGGTTTGACTTACTTCATAGTTCATTAACTTTCAAAATGTTATCTCCAATTCTGTTTTGCAGAACTGGCTTTATAATCAAAGACTTGATGTTTGGATTTCGAAACAAAAACCAACATTAGGGAACACAGTTATTTGTCAGTTAGAAATAATCTTGCATTGCATAGCAAACATGTACATCTGATGGTGACTGACCACCCCGAAACCAAACACAGCACAGGTAGCTCCCAGGAGAAGGAAATACAAGAAACGCGAGAACCTGCTACAGCAGAACATTACCTGCACCTGAAGCACTCACTTGTTAGGAACAGTGAGTTCTTAATCCCCTGGGGTTAGTAACACCCCACGAACAGCAGAGACCCTCCCTTAAGGTACA
Organism: Cephalopterus ornatus; assembly: GCA_013396775.1. NCBI lineage: Eukaryota > Metazoa > Chordata > Aves > Passeriformes > Cotingidae > Cephalopterus > Cephalopterus ornatus. The sequence continues at coordinate 309,807 of VZRE01002390.1, forward strand.
CACAGCTCTGAACTCAGTGCTGCTCCACACACCTGAGAACAATTGCTAGTAGGAAACAAAGCTCAGGAGTATTTTGTTTTGGTTTATTCTTTTGGTTTTGTTTCATTTTTTTTCCTGGCCATTGCCTGCAATTGCCCAGTTTCTGAAGGGAGAAGTATTTACTGCAGGTTTAGACACCCAAGTCTCCCTTTGCATTGCCCTCTATTCCTTTTTCTTTTGCTGTAGGTAGTATTCAGCATCAATGGGAACCTGCTCTGGATTTCTGCCAATGCACTTGCCATTCAGGGCAGTGCAACCTCATGCTCCAAAAGTTCCTGGCACAGAGCCAGAGGGACCTTTCCCTCCCCTCCATACCACAAACACCTGTACAGAGGCTCAGACAAGAGCATCCAGCAGTGCAGCTTGATGGCTCACCCAGCTGCACATCACGGTACTGAACTGACACGTTAAGTAAACGACAAGACTCTCATCCTGCCAGCAGCAAAATATTTTGGGCTTCCCCAGAGGAAAATAAAATAAAACAAAACAAAAAAGTACTTAAACCTTTTTGAAAGAAGTTATCGAGTCAGACCATGCTGTAAATGCCTAAAAAAAATTGATCAAATTTCTAACACCAACGTTAAGAATCGGGTGTGAAGAACAACAATGTTTTATTTAAAACTGAAACTGTAGCAGGTCACACAGATCTGAAAAAAACTGTTTGTGCAAATCCCAAATGCAGATCCCAAAGGCCCCAGGCCAAGGAGAGGTTAACAAGAAACAAGTTCAGGCTTGCTGAAACTCACTGCTATACAGTAATACAAGTAACTGTGATGCTGCTTCACGTTAACTTGCACGTTACTCAATACTTTTCTTATTCCCACCCAGGATTATTTGTATTCCAGAGCGCTGGCACCTCGTGCCGGTTGGCTGAGCTCAGTTATCAGCTCCCTTCAAATCCAGCCAACCAGGCTGGCGGCTGTTGGACTTCTTGGACACGAAAAAAAAAGATGCATAAAAGGCAACAAGAACCTGACACCCAGCTGCGCGGCCAGCGCCAAGACATTTGTTTTCCCAGGTCTGTTTTCCCAAACCCCGGAGCTGGGATTGGCAGGCGATTTTGGAGCGAAGGACTTTGAATTACGGCGGGTGGATTTGGCAGGGCTTTTGCGCGGGCAGCAGCTGCAGGGGATGAAAGTGCATTTATGGCCTCAGTTCTGATTTGGGAGGGGGAGAAAAAGCCCACAGTCCCCCTCTCCCACCCCGGCGCTGTCTAGGGGTCGGTAGCAGCACGGGTGAGCAGCGGGCTCAGCCCTGCGGGACGTGCCCTGAGCGCGGCCGTGGCTCACCTTGCGAGCCACTGACATTTTACCTGCCACTTCCCTCCGTGCCGCCGAGGCGCCTGTCGCATCCTTCCCCCCCCGACAGACACCCGGCCCTCCCCCGGGTTTTGTGTCAAGCGATGCGGTAGCGCCAGC